>ML681982.1:3018010-3062497 GCA_007922195.1 Podocnemis expansa
TTTCTTTCTTTCTTTCTTTCTTTCTTTCTTTCTTTCTTTCTTTCTTTTAACTGTTGGCATGTAACGAATATTAATAGAGCATCACTTCCCTGTGTTTGGCATGATACTTTCTCTGTGTAAATACTGTTTTTGAAATACCAAATTTCATGCATTCAAATTATTCAATTCAGTTTGAATTAACTGATATAGAAATTTCTGTTTCTGTTTCATAAGAACTTGAATGTGTTTGCAGTGAAAATTGCTAGCAGTTTTTAAATAAATAAGAAAACTCTATTCTGTGAATTAACCATCTTATCAGTTTCTCAGTGGAGCTTGTCTTTTTTGTATCTGTATTTTACACTGTAAACTCCCTGAGTTAAGGGCTCCCTGCATTTTGTGTGTTTTACAGCACCAAGCACACTCTCAGCAATTGCATAAACCTAAGGAGATAATAGGGAACAGCGAATAAATTGATTACAGTACAACTGACCTGAACTTGATTTCCAAACTCAAACCAATCCCAAACTGTTCTCAAGTTAAAAAAATTTCATTTCTAAAAATGATTATAATCACACACTGGTGCACTCACTGGTTTTGTTAGAAATAGAAAGAAAATTATCAATGTAATGTAAACGAATGGCACGGTTGTTTCCAGAAAATTATGGAAACCTCACTAGAGAGGTTACTATTGTGCCATTTGCAGCCCAATTTCCACTTGCCTTGGTTCTTAATAAGGCTAATGAGGAAACTGGGGACAGTGACATGGTGGTTGATGGGGACAAGGATATGGAAGTAGAAATGACTAGGTTTGAAGTGGAAGTCAACGTCAAGCAGCTTAATGGCATCTAATCAGAAGGCCCAGATCATCTCCATCCAAGAACATTAAAGGAACTGGCTCATGAAATTACATGTCCAATAGAAGGGATTTTTAATGAATCTGTAAATTCAGGAGGTCATACAATGCGCATGGAGAACTGCACATATAGAATCTATATTTAAGAAAAGTGGGTGGGGTAGGAACCAATTCAGTAAACTACAGGTCCATTAGTTTGACATCAATTGTATACAAAGTCTTAAAAGAAATCTTGAAAGAGAGAGCAGTTAAGGACATAGGATAAAATACATGTTTTTAATTAAAAGTAGATTGTGCCAGACCAACCTGATCTCTTTCTCTAAGAAGATACCCATTTTTTTCTATACAAAGAAAATGCAATAGATGCAATCTGCTTGGATTTCAGTAAGGCACTTGATACAGTTCCATAAAGCAAATTATTAGTTAAATTGGAGAAAGTAGGGATTAATACAAGAAGCAAAAGGTGGATAAGGATCTGATTAAGAGGAAGGCTACAGTGGGTCATGCTCAAGGTATACAGTCAGGCTGGAGGGAGATTACTAGTAGAGTTCCCCAAAGGCAGAATGTGGGGTCAATCTTCTCGAAAATTTTCATTCATGACTTTGCACAAAAAGTGAAAGTATGATGATAAAATTTGTGGATGAAGTAGAGTTGGGAGATATTGCTAATATGGAGGAGGACCAGAATATCACAGAAGGAGATCTGAATGCTCTTGAAAACTGAAGTAATAGAAAAGAGATGAAATTTAATAATGTGAAGCATAAGGTCATGTGTTTATTGGGTTATTGGTCAATCACAGGATGATTGTGAGCTGTAGATGTGAAAAAGGCTAATTCAATCCTTGGATGCATCAAGTGGGTGGTTTCCAGTAGAGATAGGGGAGTGTTACTGCCATTAAACAAGGCACTGGTGAGATCTCATCTGGGATGCTTTGTGCAGTTCTGATCTCCCTTGTTTAAGAAAGATGAGTTCAAACTGGAACTAGTAGGGCTACTATGAGGAATGGAGAATATACCTTATGAGATGAGACTTCAGGAATTTGTCTTGTTTAGCCTAACAAAATGAAGCCTGAAGGGAGATATGATTGCTCTCTATAAATACATCAGAGGAATAAATACCATAGAGGGAAAGGAGTTATTTAAGTTAAGGACCAGTTCTGACACAAGAACAAATGGATATAAACTGGCCATCTGTAAGTGCAGTTTGAAATTAGGTGAAGGCTTCTAACTATTAGAGCAGTGAAATTTTAAAACTGCCTTCAAAGGGAGTCATGGAAGCAAATAGCATAACTTGTTTCAAGACTGAGCTCGACAGGTTTATGAAGGAGAGCATATGATGAGATTGCCTACAGTGGCATGTGCCCCATGAATTACCACTATTAGCAAATACCTTCCAACAGCTGGAGATTGGACACTAATGGAGGAGGCCTCTGAATTACTGAAAGAATTCTTTCCCAGCTGTCTGTCAGGTGGGTTTTGCCCACTTACTAAGAGTCTAACACATTGCCATATTGGGGGTCAGGAAGGAATTTTCCCCAGATCAAATTTTTACTGCGACCCTGGTGATTTTTCTTTCTTCTTCAACAGTGTTATGTAGAAGTCATTTAATGGTTTGAACTAGAGTAAATGATGGATTCTCTGTAATTTGAAGCCTTTAAATCAAGATTTGAGGACTCCCTGTCACAGGAGTCAAGCAGGTGAGGTTCCATTACCTAAAGTGCAGAATGTCAGACTGGATGATCATATCTATAAATGTATGAGGATCAGTTTTATATTGAAATCATCTGGCTAAAGATTCTAGCTTGCTGGATGAAGACCCTTCTTCCTCTCAGTATGCTTAAAAAAAAATCACCCCTGACCACATTTCTAAGTACCTGTCCTCTTTTTGACTCTTTTCTTATGTACATACTTAGTGTGAAAGTTTTCCATTGCAAGGATAGTCCATATTTTAATATACCACAATTCCATTGAAGAAAATTTTGCTTCCCAGTAATATGCAACATGAAGTCTTGCCGCTATCAGTAAAAAAGAAATTAATTTCTTGTTCTGTTTAAAATATAGATTTTTTAATGAACCATTAACTAAGCTGGTCAAGGGAACTCAATGAAGCCCTTATTTTTGTCTTCGACAGTTTTGGAGAGAAATTATTGATGTCTGGACACAATCAGCACATGTGCAAGTATGTTCTTCTTTTTCCACAACAGTCAAACAGCGTGCCTCTCTAAGAGCAAAAATATGATGAATCTTAACTGAAGTCAAATGTCATCTATACAATAATTTATAAAAAAAGGTCCTTGAGCAACGTGAATGGAAGATGTATATCCTCTTTCCCATATAGAGATCCTCTCATGCAGATTGGTTTGTTTGTTTATTTTGGCTAGATATTGATACCCATTTTTAGGACCAAATTGTCACTTTGTATGTTTCCTTGAAAAGCTTCAATCCATTGAGTTTGTTCCTCCTTCACTGGAGTAAAAACAAGAGCAGATCTGATCCATTGTTCAATTTTGCACATTTTGAGAGAACTGACTTTCTGTTGGTCTCATCTATTTTTCTGTAAATTTGCATATTGCATTTTTTATCTGAAGCTTTCAGATATTAAACTACATCTAAAACAAGTTTGTTCTTTAAGCTACTGCATACTACGGAAGGAACAATTGCAAGGCTTAGTACTAACACAACGTGTAGACAAAAGTAAGATGCTGGATTACAGCCTACGGTCATAGAGAGTGAGAGCGTTCCTGTCTGCACTTGCTTCTAACACTTTATATACTGAGTAACAGTGACATTTCTTTAAATGGTTGCTAGGCTTAGTATGATCTGAGAGCAGTTTGCCAAAAAAAAAAAAATAGAATCACAGAATCATAGGCTTGGAAGGGGCCTCATGAGGTCATCTAATCCAACCCCCTGATAAAAGCAGGACCACTCTTACTAAATTATCTCAGCTAGGGTTTTGTCTTACCGGGCCTTAAATGTTTCTGAAGATGGAGATTCCACCACCTCCCTAGGTAACCCATTCCAATGCTTCACCACCATCCTAGTGAGAAAGTTTTTCCTAATATCTAACCTTGACTGCCCAGCTGCAGTTTGAAACCATTGCTCCTTGTTCTGTCCTCTGTTACTACTGAGAACAGCCTAGCTCCCTCCTTTTTGGAGAATCCCTTCAAGTAGTTGAAGGTTTGCTATCAAATCCCACTCTCAGCCTAGTTTCTTCATTCTCTGCTTGTAAGTCATGTGCCCCAACCCCCTAATCATTTTCACTGCCCTCTGCTGGACTCTTCCTAATTTGTCCACATCCTTTCTGTAGCGTGGAGCCGAAAACTGGACACAGTACGCAAGATGCGGCCCCACCGGCACCGAATAGAGGGGAATGATCACATCCCTTGATCTGCTGGCAACACTTCTACTGATGTAGCCCAATATGACATTGGCCTTTCTGGCAACAAGAGCATATTGTTGACTCATATCCAACTTCCCATCCATCATAATGCCCAGGTCCTTTTCTACAGTGCTGCTACTTAGCCAATCACTCCCCAGCCTGTAGCAGTACCTGGGATTTTTCTGTCCTAAGTGAAGGACTTTGCACTTGTCCTTGTTGAACCTCATGAGATTTCATTTGGCCCAGTGCTCTAATTTGTCTAGGTCTCCCTGCATCCTGCTCCTGCCCTCCAGCATGTTTACCATTCCCCCCAGTTTGGGGTCATCCATGAATTTACTGAGTGTGCAGTCTATTCCATCATCCAGTTCATTAATGAAGATTTTAAACAGAATTGGCCCCAGGACCAACCCCTGGGGCATTCCACTAATTACAGGTTGCTAGCTAGACAGTGAGCCATTGATCCCTACCTGCTGAGCCTAATGATCTAGCCCACTTTCTAGCCACCGTACAGTCCACACATCCAAATCATACTTCCTTAACTTGCTGACAGGAATGCTGTGGGAAACCACATAACAAGTTTTGCTAAAGTCGAGGTATATCACATCAATGGCTATTCCCACATCCATATATCCCATCATCTCATGATAGAAGGCCATCAGGTTGGTCAAGCACTATTGGCCCTTGGTGAATCCATGATGACTGTTCCTGGTCATTCTAGTTTCCTCCAAGTGTTTCAGAATAGATCCTTTGAGGACCTGCTCCATGATTTTTCCAGGGATTGAGGTGAGGCTTATTGGTCTGTAGTTGCCCGGGTTCCCCTTTTTCCCTTTCTTGAAGATAGGTGCTGTATTTGCCTTTTTTCCAATCATCCAGGACCTCCTGCATTCACCGTGAGTTTTCAAAGGTAATGGCTATTGGCTCTGCAATCACATTGGCCAGTTCCCTCAGCACCCTTGGATGTAGTTCATCCAGCCCCATAGACTGGTGCACATCCAACTTCTCTAAGTAGTCCCTAAGCTGACCTTTCATGAAAAGAAATTTTAAACAGCCTCCACATCAATGAATATTATCACTGAGTGATATTTCTTAAGAAGAAAAATTAATCCTTACAGAGCTATGGAATGCGCTGAATTCATTCAATAAATTTCTTTTCCTCTTAAAAATTTTTCCTCTTAAAAATTGCCTGATTTTTAGAGGTGCTGAGCCACCACCAAGTCCTATTGAAATAAGATACATGTGAAATGATTTTGATGCTCATGTGGTCCTAGTTGCTGTTGTTTGGATATTTGTTTTGATTGGTATCTTCTTATATCGGATGTGTATATGCCCACAGCAAATGTCTGAGTCCATATAATTCTTGCTCTTAGTCACTGCAATGCGGCCAAAGTTTGGATGGCACTGGCGAATGATCTCCCTTATTGGAAGGGGTGATCCCCCATTCAGGCTAGGCATTGAGGTATATAGGCAAGTTGATGTAGAGAGGCTTGAGCTGCCATTGCTTATTCTATACAGGTTTTATCATTAACCAGGACTCGAGTATTCAGAGCTGTCAGCCTACCACCAATCTCAGGGAATAAATTCACCCAGTAGAATGAGGCCTTAGAATATTATAAAGGCAACTGATACAGAAATAGCTATCACTCACTAAGACTGAAAAATAAAAACTGAAAGTGTGGAGCAAAAGAACTGGCCATACTGTATCAGATCAATGGGTCCAGCTAGGCCAATATCCTCTCTTCAGGAAAGCAGCCAGTGTCAGACGCTTCAGAGGGAATGAATAGAACAGGCAATTATTGAGTGATCCATCCCTTGTCATCCAGTCCCCACTTCAGGCAGTCAGAGATTTAGAGACACTCAGGTCATGGGTTGTGCCACTGATCATGTTGTCTAATAGCCATAGATAGAGCTATCCTTCAAAGTCCATGAATAATAAAACTGTGGAAATTAAAACTGCAATGTGCTGTTTTTGTGGCAGATGCTATTCTGTTGATTTTCAATACACAAATGTGCATGAAAATAAACTTTAAAAAGAAAATTATTGATGAAAAATATTAAAACAATATTGGGAACATAAAATACATCATAGAAACTTCTAATTGTAGAATTATTTTTTCCTGATAAATCAATTTTTGTCCTCTCCCCCCTCACCACCCCAAAACAGAAAGCCAGAAGAGGTCATACTGGTCTCCTAGAATCTATTTGGGAACCATTTGGCTCAGTCTGGCTACAAGCATTTTGAATTATGCAGAATACTTATTTTCTTGAAGGTCAGAAGTGACGGATTTAGCAGCTCTTGATGCCTCTGTATGAAATTCGTTGCCACAGGGAGGTTACTATGACAAAAAATGTGAGAAGAGATTGACAATGTCCCACAGCAAATGTATAAATAAGCAACTGTTTGGTTACATGGAAGTTTTAAATATAGATTATCATCCAGAATGAGGGAGTATTATATACATCTGTATAGATGTCAGATTCTGTGAATGGTTTCTTCCTATAGTAGTAATAAATACATAGGTATAAAGTGTGATGATGATATCCATGTACTAAATTCCATTATTTGCCCCACATGTGATAAACTGTGGGGCCATGTGATAATGTCTTTCTACTTTGTGCCTTTGGTCCTCTCACCTTCCTTTACTTTGCTTATCTCTACTGGGAATGCTCCTTACATTCCAAACTGCTGAGCAGCTTTCAAGTATTCACCATTTAGACAAAAAAAGAGCTTGTCTGAGAAATGTAGCTTCCCCTCTCTCCCCCTCCCACTCCAAGTGCAGGTCATGGAAAATGTGGTTTTTAAAATCATCTTGATACAAAATCTAGGACAGGCAAAGTTCAGGTATGGTGTAATGACA
The DNA here is from genome assembly GCA_007922195.1 of Podocnemis expansa. Taxonomy (NCBI): domain Eukaryota; kingdom Metazoa; phylum Chordata; order Testudines; family Podocnemididae; genus Podocnemis; species Podocnemis expansa. Next base: position 3,025,076 of record ML681982.1, read on the forward strand.
AGTTAAAAGTTGAATTGCTCGTCCTGAATAGGGCTTGTATGGATTGGATTCCTGTAGTTCCTATAGGTTTTCTGTTCACTGGAGTCATTTCTATCTGATTTGATACTAACTAGAATTTTAGAACTGTGATAAGCTGATGTTTAGTTCTGCTAGCATCGAAACTATTCGAGGCTTGGTGTCCTTGCAACTTCCTGTGGAGTGGGTGTGTTGTGCCCAGGTAGCTTAGAATGAAGTAATAATAATTCTTCGTGCTGTTCTTTGTTTCCGTAATGATTGGTGCTGCAGAGATAGGTTAGTGAAAGATGACAAATCACTGCTAATGGAATTTCCAGCCAAGGGCCCAAGCCTGCAAGGTACTGAGTGCCCTCAACTACCTTTAAAATAACCCTAACCCTCAACTACCTTTAAAATAACTCTTTTCAAGATTGAACTTTAAGTTATGACAGAGATGAAGGAATCAGGCTGGATAGAAAAGATTAAAGGTACCTTGAAAATCCTGAGATAGTTTTGTTACATAAACACCTTGATTCCCCAGTCACCTTCACTGCTTTTACACCAATTCCACTCCTTTGACTTCAGTAGATTTATTTTTATTTCACTCCAACAGGCAAATCTGTTCCTTTTTTATTGTTTTTGTGTTAAATAAGTTTTGTATTTTTTGTTAGTAGTTTGTTATAGGAATGAGTGAACAAGAGTCAGTCAGGAAGCCAGGAATAGAGGACAGAGTTGGAAAGTGAACTGGAAAAAGTTAGTTCTGGGGAGAATTTGAAGGAAGACAATGATTCTGTCTCTTGAGCCAAACTCTTCTATCCTTCCATAAATATTATATACAATAATATATGAGAATATATAAATTGGAGCAGTAGCTTTCTCATAAGAGTTGGAATCTGTTCTTATCTATCCTTACATGGGTCTCTCAGAATAAAATGGAACTAGCCTTACATTTTATTCTTTCCACATTAGCAAATCCAGTTGGGAAGTGGTAACTCAGCCATTTGGTGTGTCTGCACTTCACATGTTGTCTCGTTATACAGAAATGCACCAGATCCAATGCCCTATACCCTCAGAAAAAGATTTGCCTCGCTCACTCTCCCCTTCTCCAATTCTGACATCCAGAAATTCAGCAGGACAATACCACATCATCTGATATCAGGCAGTCCAGAGTATTCCTATTACATTAGGCTTCTTCACCCCAAACAAGAAAAGGAAAAGGTGGGTGGGACCTCTGTGGGGAATGAGCCAATCAAAGGCTAAAATGCTGACTTTGAGCCCAAGCTTGGTTGAGGTTGCAGTTATGGCATATGGGTTGCAGACCAGATAGATACTATCACTGAGTGGATGTGGATCAGATGCGGATGCACGTTTTTGTATCCGCGCAGGGCTCTAGTTATGGAATAATTTCACAGTGCTTTGCAAATTCTAAACATACAAGAAGCAGTTCATCACTGAAATGCAGTCAGCTTTGGGCAAGAAGGACATACCATTAACAAAAACCAGTGCACATCAGTAAGAACAAAATATGACTAAAGTTCCAATGCATCTGTAATGGCCACATGAAAAATACAATCCCAGTTTTCAGTTCTCACAGAAAAGATCTTTCCATCCTCTTATACCATTTCCATGACTCCACTGATTTCCCAGTGATGACTAAATGCTAGGGAGACCTTCAGTGGGATTCTGAGTCTATACAGGCCAACATAGTGCTGATTCAGTCATTAGTGTTAATTCACACAATTGTTCCTAAATTTCTCCTATTTGGGAAGTGGATCAAAGAAGCTAGTGCTTTTAGCTGTGACTTCTATCAGACCATGAACTAGTTTTTTCATGGCACAAGGAAGTTACAGATCTTGCACTATTGCATAAGCAGTGCAACAAGTATGCATGCATACTGGAGCAAAGCATTTCTGGTCCAGTATAACTGCATGTCACGAGACACTTTACAGACAAATTTGCAGAATTTGACTCAGAATTAGGAAAAGATAACAGACAAATCAGTGGTTAAAATTAATTAATAAATATCTGATGGTCTCTCTTGAAAGTTTTGGTGAGAGATATTCCTAAAAACTGCCCTATATGGTAGAATATGAAAATGTGTTAAACCGTGAAATGCTAATGTGGTTTATACATGGTGCAGGTTGCTATGTTCTTGACCTTCTGTTTTAAACACAGTGTATAGAACTTTTCTATCCTGAAGGAGAAAGGGGTGTTTCTATGATTTGTGTGTGGACAGACCGAGTGACTGCCAGTGGTCCTGTCCGGCCCATCTTTCTAAGATTCTATTTCTGTATATATAAAAGTATGTTGTATGTGTGCTTGTTTTAAATGTTCCTGCTAAACTTATCTTTAAGTGCCACAGGACTCCTTTCTTGTTTTGCTGAACTAAACTAACACAGCTACCCCTTGGGAACCTACTAAGCTTGGTGACAGTTGAGTGTGTGGCATACTTACAGGTTTAGATCTCTCAGTGATGGGCAGTATGTAAGAGTTTTTTTCTTCTGAGGATTTGAATTTTATTTTGGCCTTCTTTTAGTTGTACACATTGATTTCTCTGTCTACTGTGGAATGAATAGTAGGTGTATTACCCCATGCCTATGCATGACAGTAGAATTAAAATGCATGTTGACCTAATCCCCTATCATGTGAAACTAGATCTATCTGTGCCTGTGCCACGGTACAAGTCAAAAGGATATGATACCAGACACAGCATGTATTACTTGAGCTGCATTGCACACTATATGGTATACGTCTGTTAAGATTAAAATACTGCTCTTAATTGCGTGTGTTAAAGATTTAATATGACACAAAGCTGAAGGATAAAACTGTTTACATTTGGGGCCTGGAAAAGAGAAAACTACATTTTGAAGCTAGCTCATCGTATTATCTAATGGAAATTCTAGCTTTGTACCAACAGAGGCAGATTGATTTTGTCACTGAAATTAAAAAGAAAAAAGAACAGTCTGATAAAGCTTATGCTTTGTGTACGTGTGCATATGCACTATGTGACTGGATAGCATAGTGGTTAAGAGTGCTGCCCTTTGATACGGGAGACCGGGGTTCAAATCCCAGGTGGTACCTACCTACCTTTCCAGTAGGGGTCCTTGGGCAAAAGACCCCCTAATGCCTCACTTGCCTACCTCGAATATGAGAGTGACACGAACTAGGAGAGTCATGCCGGCTTGGACGTCGCCTGTATTGACAAGGTCCGCACCAGATGTTGGGGAACCAGGACAATCTGATGATAAGTGGGCTCCTGGAACAAACCATACATGGACAAGACAAGAGAACCTGGAGTTGATGGAATTCTACTACAACACTAGACCTAATGAGAGGGGATATATAAAACGTATGAGGGAACTATGGAGAGACAAAAGATTTACATCCACACTAACTGAGAAACAGCTAGTTACCCAATGCTTCAACGTAGTAAAGAGGAAGCTGCTCTCACAACTTGAGATAGACCAACTCCACATTACATCCCGGACTCAAGAAGAAGACCCAGAAAAACAACTAGAGGTGCAGCCAACACCTGAAGCTGGAACTTCACTGCCACCCCCTCCATTTCAGAACACAGCAGCTGATACGAGGCATAAGATCATGGATAAACTAGCTACAGTCAACCCTCGAGACCGATTACCAAGGCTCGTGGGAGAAGTACCATCAGATAGTATTCTAGAAGATGCCAATAGAGCCCTAACGACAATTCCTAGTACCACCATAACTCAAACCAATGAACTGGTATACGCTACAGCCTCTTGTAATCCTGGAGATGCTTGGCTACACAATCAAAAAGAACAGCTACTGAAAAAATACAAGAGCCTGACTCCATCTGAAGCCCTAGAGACTGCTAAACAAAGGCTCACAGCACTGGCGACCAGGCTAAGGAGAATACACTAGAGCAGCAGAGGCCAAAAAGATAAATGCCCTGTTCTCCAAAGAACCATCCAAGGTATACTCCCAACTGCAGTGCAACAACATAATAATAGCAGAGCCACCAACAGCAGAAACTGAACAGTACTGGAAGACCATATGGGAGAAAGAGAAGACTCATAACACCAGTGCAAAGTGGCTGCAGGACCTGAGAACAGACCACAGCAATCTCCCAGAACAGGAACCAGTCACCATCACAGTAGCAGACATCCAACAGCAGGTCAAGAACATGAAGAGCTGAACAGCACCTGGCCCGGACATGATCCACACCTACTGGCTAAGGAAACTAACAGCAGTGCATGAACGCCTAGCAGCACAGATGAACCAGCTGCTAGCAGCAGGCTCCCACCCAGACTGGCTAACACAAGGAAGGACAGTGCTGATCATGAAAGACCCCCACAAGGGAACAGCACCGTCCAACTACCGGCCAATAACCTGCCTCCCCACAACATGGAAAGTCCTGTCAGGTGTCATAGCCACCAACCTACAGGACCACATGGGCCAGTACATGAGCACAGCTCAGAAGGGCATTGGGAACAACACCAGAGGCTCAAAACGCCAGTTGCTCATAGATAGAGCAGTCGCCCAAGACTCAAGGTCTAGACAGACCAATCTGAGCACAGCCTGGATTGACTACAGGAAAGCCTATGACTCAATGCTGCACACATGGATCTGTGAATGTCTGGCGCTATACAAAGTCAACAGGACACTAAGGACCTTCCTCAAGAACTCAGTGGGACTGTGGAAGACAACACTGGAAGTCAACTCAAGACAGCTTGCACAAGTGGCCATCAAGTGCGGCATATACCAAGGTGATGCACCGTCCCCGCTCCTGTTCTGCATTGGCTTGAACCCCCTCAGCCAGATAATCACAAGGACTGGCTATGGATACAAGTTCAAGAGTGGAACTACCATTAGCCACCTCCTCTACACTGGATGACATAAAGCTGTATTCTAAGAATTAATGAGACATCGACTCGCTAATCCACCTGACACGGATCTACAGTGAGGATATTGGGATGTCATTTGGACTGGAGAAGTGTGGCCGGATGGTAGTAAAGAGAGGGAAGGTAGTCAAGACTGATGGGGTGGAACTACCAGCAGGCCACATAGCAGACATACAGACTAGCTAGAAGTACCTTGGCATCCCACAGTCACATGGGAACCATGATGAGGAGGCAAGGAAGACAGCTACATCCAAGTACCACCAAAGGATAAGACAGGTCCTGAAGAGCCAGCTCAATGGGAAGAACAAGATCCACGCCATCAACAGGTACGCCCTGCCAGTCATCAGATACCCTGCGGGTATAGTGAGCTGGCCAAAGGAGGACATGGAGGCTGCCAATGTGAAGACCCAGAAGCTCCTCACAATGCACGGAGGTTTCCACCCCAAATCCAACACCCAGAGACTGTACACCAGCCGGAAAGAAGGCGGGGTTTGGTGAGTGTCAAAGCCACTGTCCTGGATGAAACCCAGAGCATCCAGGAGTACATCAGTAAGATGGCACCCAAAGATGAGCTGCTGAGAGAATGCCTGAGGCAGCAGCAGATATGGGAAGAAGATCAAGCAGAAGAAGTGGCATGGCAAGACAAGACCTTGGATGGGATGGACCATCGGCAGATAGCTGAGGTGGTTGGCATTGGGAAATCCTACCAGTGGCTGGAAAGGGCTGGACTAAAAGACAGCACTGAGGCACTGATCACAGCAGCACAAGAACAGGCACTGAGCACCAGATCCATTGAAGCAGGGGTCTACCACACTAGACAGGACCCAAGGTGCAGACTGTGCAGAGAGGCCTCAGAGACAGTCCAACACATAGTGGTAGGATGTAAGATGCAAGCAGGAACAGCATACACTGAACGGCACAACCAAGTGGCTGGCATTGTGTACAGGAACATCTGCACAGTGTATGGGCTAGACCCTCCCAAGACCAGATGGGAGATCCCACAGAAGGTCGTGGAGAATAACAGGGCTAAGATTCGGGACTTCCAGATCCGGACAGACAGGCAGGTACTGGCCAATCAACCAGACATCGTGGTAATAGACAAGGACCAGAAGACAGCGGTGGTGATAGATGTAGCAGTGCCAAGTGACAGCAACATCAGGAAGAAGGAGTATGAGAAGCTGGAGAAGTACCAGGGCCTGAAAGAGGAACTAGAGCGGATGTGGAAAGTAAAGGCCAAAGTGGTCCCGGTGGTGGTAGGAGCACTCGGGGCTGTGACTCCTAAGCTGGGAGAGTGGCTCCAACAGATCCCAGGAACAACATCAGAGCGCTCTGTCCAGAAGAGTGCAGTGCTAGGAACAGCTAAGATACTGCGCAGAACCCTCAAACTCCCAGGCCTCTGGTAGAGGACCCGAGGTTGAGGAAGACATATATCACCCATAGGGGTGAGAAGGGAATTTTTATATATGTCATGAGCATACTAAAGGACACTATCCTGTGAAATAATGAATTCCTTTAGAATTGCTGTAGATGTTCATAATTTTTTTTAAACATTCCTATTGTAACCTACATCAAAAGGGCAGCTATGGTTCTTGTGTCTGACTATACATATGCATTATAAAATAGTGAGTCTACTGTAATTACCAGTTTGCAGAGCGAATTCCTGCAGGGTTTGTACTCTTCCCATTAGTAAAAGAGATAAGTTGAAATGTATTAAAATTTCACTGTACAACTGGGAGTTTTTGTTCACAGTAAATGTGTTAATGTTTCTTCATTGCTTGACTGTTTGTGTTTAAATTTAGGCAGCATGCCCAATAGGGACAAAATTATAGGATAAAGCTATGTATAAAAGAAAACCCTTCAGAGAGAACCAATAATGTTTTTGTTTTTTTTTAATAAGCAGTTACATATAATGGAGCTCTACGTTGGCCATGGAGAAAAGTTTTATCTGTCTATTTAGGAATTATTGGAATTTTTTCTCTCCTTTTTAATAAACTTTAGAGGGCAGAGCTTACATATATACCTAATATACTTTGATATGCCTAATATAAGATTGTTTCATTTTCTGGAAGAGCTGGAAGTGTGCATTTTTTATATATTAATGATAAAAATATGATGATAACATTTTGGAGAGCAGCAGTAAACTGAGTGATCCAAAGAAGAATTTTTCTGCTTTTAATCCAGATGCATGCATCTTGAGTAGGAATTTTATTTTTGGTTTCATTTGGTTATTTATTTTTTCAGTTGCCTTTGCTGCTGTGTGTTTAAGGGGTCATCTTCCAATCAGTGAAGTGCTGCCCTGAGTGAAAAATGCTGATTATAGCTCCTAGTGAACACAAATACTAAGTTATTACAGGTTATCTCTTACAAATAGATCTCAGGTAGTACTAACAGCTTACTAGTTTCTGTACAGTTGTCCATGTACTGTGCAGCTCACCATTTCAGAAAGACTCAAAGCTGTGAGGGATTGTGGGTCCCCATGTGGAAGTGAATCAGTGACTGCCAGGCAACAGATCCCTAGAATTAGCAGGAGAGGTAGCTGCTAGGATTCTGCTGTGAAGCTCCTAATGCCCCCACCAGTTGACCCAGACATACTGCATGATCCAAAAGGAGTCTCAGGAAGTTGTCCAAGCAGCTGAGTGAACTCCTGATCTACTGCTGTACTGAACCCTAAGCCCTGACCCTGAGTTGACCGAGGTAGTTTACTGACCCCCCCTTTCATCTTCGATACAATGCCTTGACTCTGGTTTTGGCTTGAGTCTGCCACTGTTCCCAGTTCCTGACTCCAGGCTGATGCTTGACAGAGCTGCATAATTTCTAGTACTCATTCCAGGTCAGCTTTTGGTGCAACTTCTAATCCTAAGTCTGGCTCTGGCTTTGGTTCCTGGCTTCCAGCCCTAGCTGTGTCCACTAGGCCTGAATGAGTAAATGCCATTCCTTACAGTGAGTGCTTTTCTCTTCAAAATATTTAAACCCTGCACCATAAATACTAGATAGAACTTCATGCTTTAACTTATTTACCAGAACTCAGTCACAGATCAGTGGCTGCGGGGCCCTTAGGCCTCCCCACCACTGCCCCCCACCTCACTGGAGAGTCTCCTGCCCCAGCAGTGGGCCAGCACTTGGATGATGGGGGGAGGCGGCTGGGGCTATAGGCAGGACATGGTCTGACCAGTCAGCACTGGGGGGAGATGGGACCGACTGCCACACATGGTGTGGCTCGCAAGGGCTGAACTGGAGCCTGTACTGCAGCTGTGGCTGACCCACTCCGCCCCTTGGAGTGGAGTGAGAATGGGAGAGCTTGGCCTTTGGGCTGGCTCAACCCGTCCCTGGGGGTGGATCAGCCAGGCCAGGGGCGAGGTGGAGACTCAGAGACCGGCCTCAGGATGGCCCGCTCCTTTCCCCTTCTCGGTGCCGGGCTGCAAGCACAGTGGAGGGGCCCCCACACTGTGGTGGGACCCTGGGCACGGGCCCATGTGGTGATGTGCCCTTGCCTGAACTGACTGAAATCCAACATAGTGCTTTTGTGATGACAGCCCATCATACAGAACCACAAAGCAGAGTCATCTGTAAATTCCCCCATCTTCAAATCATCTGACAAAGTGGGATTTTCTCCCATGAAAGCTCATGCAATAAATAAATCTGTTAGTCGTTAAGTGCCATGGGACTCCTTGCTTGTTTCATTTTAAAAATAGTCCTCTTGGGAAATGAGACTAGCTTAGGTAATAGCCAATGAGTTTCCAATATAAAGTCCATTTTCTTAAAGGGAATGTTTGCCTGACCTAAATGGACAAAAAGGAACAGATATTCCAGAAAATGGGTTAGAATTGTACCATTTAAAATTAGATTTTTGCTTATTTTCCTTTGAAGTAGTTACAAGGCAAAAAGGAGAAATAGCAGCTTAGTACATTTTTAAGTTCTGTCTTGCCTTGGGTACATTTTGTCCAACATCATTTTGTATAGACATTTTAAAAGGTTTATTACACATCTAGTCAAAGGCATGTTTCTGCACATACTTGTGTGTTGGCACTTGTATTTTTCACTATACAGGCTACAGCTCTTTAAACAAATCAAAACTAATCTTGAGAATGTGGATTATTTACTGCGGCTTATTTATTTAAGCTCTTCTGAACTTTTACCGTCTTTTGGTTAATTTGTATAAAGACAGTATCTGAAAATTGGGTTTTTTATTTGATAGACAGGAGTAACTCTTAACTCCCTATTAGCCATCTGCAGTCTATTAAGAAAATTCTTAGTTCACAGATTATTGACCTAATAGACTTTATTAGCTGCTTCTGAGCTGTTATAACCTATTATGTTGAGTCAACACATGCATGTACACTATGTCTGCTGGCTCAATATCTTTTTTAAAATATTGAAGAAAAACTCACTTTTTCTTAACTTTTTACTATTGTGTTAAACTGTACAGTGACTGTGGCACACACATTCCTGTACGGAACCAAGAAAAGTAGTGGTAGTAGTAATAATAAAAATAACAAATGGATCGACTTTTAACAGCAGAATCTCAAAGAGAGATGATGACTGAAGTATTATGAATGTACACAGAATCAAGCTGTAGTTTTCATTTTCCTCTCTGTACAGTAAAAAAAAATTCATTGTCCATTAATAGCCTAGAAATAAGACAGTTCAGTTATTCTTATTCAGGTGTAGACACACATAATAATCCACTCTTGTATGGGTGAAAAAGGGAGAGAAGCAAGATGATGCAAACAGCATCCCCTTGCAGGGCCGCTCAGAATTATAGTTCTTGTGGTCACCTGAACTCAGGACCTCGGTGGAGTTAATGGTGCTGGTCAACTCAAAAGAGTCACCAGCAGAGGGGAGCGCATCCTGTTTCTCCTTAGTAGAAATAAGAGTTGTCAGGCTTCCCTGGATCATCCCCACCCAAGTTATTAGGTGTCTAATAGATACTTGCCCTTACTTTAAATGTGGTGCATGATTGGGTCGTAATGGCCTACACGGTGTTGGATTAATAAAGGCAGGTCTTTTTAACCTTTAAGAGAAACATCTGTACATTTAATAATATAGTAATTTAATGATTCTCCTTAAAGCTTAAATTGTTTATTTTAAAATATTGAGCAGGCTTAATTTTTACCGTGCAAACAATGCTTCCTTTGATGTTACAAACCTCAGGAAAGTTTACCTAATATTGCATCCTTAATCTTCATACAAAATCCCATTGACTTGAACAAGAGGTATGCGTATAGAGCCAGGGCAGAGTACAGCATACAGAAAGTTCCTTGTGCATAAAGCTATAGGTTTTCATACAAAAGGCTATGCACCATTCCTTGTCAGCCATCTGCCAGTGCATGAACATCCAAAGCAACAGTTAACTGTAGGTCCTATCATAGGAACAATATTCTAAATGCTATTTTTTCCCTTCCTTATTCACCTTTCATCCCCAGCCCTCCCTCAAAACAGTTGAAAATGGTTTTGTGAAATGCTTAAAGGCTATTTATCTCTCATTCCTGGAAAATCCATTTTATCCCATTAACAACTTTTGATTGTGTTAGCATCCTTCCTATCATATTGTATTAGTAACTCTTTTAATGAATGCCATAGAGAAATATAATTATATTAACACCTTTCAAATTATATTAGCTAAAATAAATACAAGTTTGAAACAATACTAATGTAATGTGATATAAAACAGCTAATATAACACTGTTAGGTTCTGAATGACCCAGAACACATTTAGGTATCTGTGAGTGAGAGGAGCAGGGGTTAAAGTATAATTTGGTGGGCCCCGGAACACTCCTAAATTTCTGGGCCTCCCTCATGCAGGTCCAGCCCCCCTTCACCCACCCCAGCTACTGCCCCACAAACACCTACCCCATCAGACCCCTCTTCACCATGTCTTCCTCAATCCTCTTTCCCTAAGCTCTCTGCCCCCATATCCTCACTCCAGCCCTCCTAACCCACAGCCCCCAGCTTCCCCAGCTTCATTCCACCCTCTTCAGTTCCCCAAACTCCTCCACACATTCCTTACTTTAACCCCTGGAGAGGAGACTAGGGGGAATGTGAGAGGACTTTATGGGGCAGCACAGGTACTTAACAATGAAATGCAAAATGAATTCCCACTTTGTTTTTTCTTTATGTGGCACAGTATTGGGATAGCACTTAATTTTAAAAATGACTAACTGCCAGCTAAGGTGATTTTGTCCAGGGCCTCTAGAGTAATCTCATTGTTTAAAATTATCCGCTTACTGTGGAAAAAACCTTTTAAAAGTTTGTGTATTTTAAAATAATTCTGTTTGAGTTTTTACACTGACAGATGAAGTGATGCTGCTTTGTTCTCATGTAGTATTATCCTTCACTGGTCTTAATAAGCAGTTAATTTATCCTCCCCACTGAAGTGATAGGTAATTTTATTGTTCCTTTTTACAGGTAGGAAAATGTGTGATAAAAAGAGGTTAAGTGATTTTTCTAAGGCCATGCAGTGAGTCTATGGCAGTGGTAGACCTAAAATCAGAGCCCAGGTCTTTTGACTCTCACCTGTTTTATGGTCATAGAATTATCCATCTTTCCCCTCTGTCACTCAGTGTTAGCTCAACAGTGATTATTTATTGAGTTATAATCCACATCTAAAAAGATTCATGGCTTTCAGTAGCTTGCATGAACTAAGAATAAATGGTGGAAGGCCACCATATTTCTGTTGAGCTATGGAAATACTTTTGCATGTGTAAATTTCTTTCTTTAGAAAATATTCATGGCAAGAATGAACAGGCTTACTGCTTTTTCCCCCCAAAGTCCAAAGCATATGCTGGAAGTTCAGTTAGGTGGTAGGAGAAGACTAGCTATCCAGCACTTATCTTGGATAGAATGTTTATTTAAATAAGCAAATTGTTATTTTCTTGAGTCTGGACCAGTGCATGTTCAGCAGATGATACATTCTAAAGTATTGCAGAACTACATGCAGGCATGCATGAAGGGAGAACTGGATCCTCCTTCTCGTTCAGTAAAATTGCAGCGCAAAAACCCTCGTATGTTCCTTTTTTAATGATAACTCTGGACTTAAATTATCCTTTTTCTTGATGCAGAGAAGCACATACAACCTGTTTTTTAGTCACTGCCTCTTTACAGGTGCAGTTATGCTCCAGCAGTGAACTATGAATGCATTTGGTAGGCTATAGCAACTTAGCTTACTTTTTGGAAACATAAACATGTGGTTAGACTTCTAAGTGCTGTCAAATGTGCCTTGAGTTCAGTGTGGAGACATAGTTGCCTCCACAAAATAAGAGACGGTGTTGAAGTCCAGCGCAAAATTAAACCCTTATGCGTTTTATTTTGCCCCATGCCCAAAAGGTTCATTGCAGTCCTTTCCTTTTGTGTAACGCAGTTGGCTGTAAAATACAAGAAAACATGAACCTAGGTAGTGGCAGTCTGTACTACTTGCAGATTATCACTGTTGATTTTCCAAGCAGGAGTCTAGAAACGACAATGCTCTGTTGTTAATTTAAAACAATCTGTATTTTACTTTTGGCTTGCCAGCTATTAAAACTAATATGATTTCACTGGGTCTTTTTCATTTACCCAACAGAACTGATTCTTATTAATGATATATATAAATAGGAAAGAAAGAAAAAAATTATTACACTGTCTGAAATATGGGAGGAAAATTGATAGATACTTGAATGGTCTCCTACCAAGCAAGCAGAGCATATGCTCTATTTTTAATATTAAAAAATAAAAGTACTGTAGCACAGGAGAAAGTCCACTGTTATGATACAGAGCCTTTCATCACTTGGTCATCAGTTCAAATCTTGCCCAAGTCACAGGGACACAGGTCTATGTTAAAAGAACTGGGCGTCTGAGTCTAGATCTTAGCAATGAGGCACCCATATTTCCAACTGTTACCACATTTGGCACTAGTTAGTTGCTCCTTTGTTAGCTGTCTTTGCTGAGAAGCTAAGGACATAAGAAATAAACTCCTTCAAATCAGGATTGTAAAATATCAGTGGGGACACGATGGGAAAGTTTTTACTGCCCATGTTATGCCTTTTTTTTTTTTTAAGTGAAGGATTTTATTCTCAATGGCTATTTGAAACCTTTCAGCACTAAATTCATGCATTAAATAAGAAGAAAGGTCTTTTAATGTAAATTGATTCTTCCCTTAATTTTGAAGATAATAATAATAATGATAAACATCCCAACAAAGGAATATGCCCATGGAAAAGTAGCAAGCCATTTCCAGAAATTTGGTTTTGTCTCTTTAGTATAACTCCTCTAATTGTGGCTCACATTTCAGTATGAGAATAGCTCTGTTTTTGTCATCCTCCTATTCTTCATTAACATTGGATGATTACTTGAATTGATCAGAAATAGTTCATTGAAGTGATTTTTCAGACAAAAAAAATCCCTTTTTGTAAAATTAAAATATTTCACAGCTAAACTCCAGTTTTATTGAAAACTTTTGATCTTTTTTTGGGGAAAATCAAATGGATGGGAAAAATCTAAAGGAGGGCTCTCCAGTTGCCTGCCTGGACAACTATTGTTAATTTCTCTTTCTGAAAGTGAAATTGATAAAAAATATTCAGGGAAGGTACTGAGGCTGAGTTCTCTGTCTCCCTGTCTCTCAGTCCAGCACTTGCTGCTTCTCTCCACATCCTGAGACGTGAGAGACTTGTGGGGAACCCCCCCACCCCACCTCCCTGGTTGTCTGCCTCCTGATTCCCGTAAGGAGGCTGTGAAGTTGGGCTTGCAACCTCTTTGGCTCAGTAGTCAGAGGGGAAGCTGAGTGCCCCAGCTCTCCGCCTTTACAGCAGTGGGGTTGGAAGGCTCTTGTCAATTTTACTTTCTGGCCGCCATCAGATTGACAAAAGCCATTCATGTGGGAAACTTGAAAGCCAAAGAATTCTGTTTCTGGACTCTCAAATTGGAATTTTCTTGAAATCCCTTCCTCTTAAAAAAAACCCGGCATTTTTGATTGGTTGAGAACAAAATTTTTCTGAAAAGGATTAAATTTTTGGTGGAAAGAGATAACTGCTTTCCTTCCAATTCTCATGATTGTCCTTGTAAGTACCTGTGTCTCCAGACAAACTGCTCTACGTTTTTAAAAGGAAAACCACAACCCTGTGAAATGGATTTCTCAGTGACCAAGTTCTTTTTTTTCCTCATGCAACGTTTGTCTAAAATAAGGTATTGAAGATGATTTTTAAAAGGCAAAGGCAAGAAATTTATTAGACCATGGAACAGAGAGACCATTTTTATTGTGCTCTTTTACAAATATAACAATAAGACAATTTGGTGGAAATGCATCAGATTTCTACCTCACTTCCCAAATTAATCTGGTTTTATCCACCCCCCTCCCCACAGCCTGACACTCCATAATTACTTCTCCTTTCTTTTCAACCCTGTCCTTCTGCCAGTGAAAACAGACAGGCTTTGTTTGTTTTGCCAAGAAACTTGTATCTCAGGAATTATCACCAGGTCATACTAAAACAAAAGTCTTGGCAATATTTATAGGCCTCAGGACTGCTGGCTAAAATGCTTATACAGACTATATCCTAGTATAAAGTCTCACTGATTTCAATTTAGCCTTACTGAAAGCACTTTAGAAACATTGGTTCAAATCATTGTCATCTTTTTTCAAGTGATTAGGCATACTGATTTCAGTGCTTAGCTGCATTAGAAATGAAGCTACTCGCATCAATAAGGCAAGCAGAATTTGATTTATTTGTGTATTCAGTTCCATATTCTTTCTTGGTGCTAGTGGTGGTCCCTGTTTTGCAAATGAAAAAGCTGATGCAGAGGAGTTAAGGGCCAGATTCTGTTACCATTATGTATTTTATATCTTACTCTGAAGTTACAAGGGGGCTACTTATGAACTAAAATGCTACCCTACACTAGGAAGGGTATTGGGCTCTGTCTTTAAGTGATTTGCTTAAGGTCACAAAAGGAGTAATTGTCTAATTTGCAACTAGAATTCAGGGCATACAGGTTTAATGTCCATTGTAAAAGCTCTTTCTCAAGAGTCATTGCAGACTGATCCTGTTTTTCATGGCATTTCCATTTTATCCCAAAGGCAAATAAAGAGAAATCAGTGTTCTTCTTTGTCCCGTTCCTCCCCCATTACACCCAAATTAGTTTTTCTTTGCTAGTTTTCCCTTTTGTTATTGGCCATGGCCTCTTATCTTTCTTAGAAGCTCTGCAAAACAGCCAGACAGATTGATTTCCCATTACTGTTATAGGCTGCTCATATTAATATGTGAATAATATATTCTTAAATAGAATTAAATGCTCCAAAACTATATTATATCAATGTGCTGTGTCTGAGCGAAACCCACAAAAGTCTAAGAGTTCAGGTTTAAGACTTTTCGTGGTTAGATCTCCAGTGTTGTGCCCAGAGTTATGTTCTACTATGGTATTAAATACCTGGAAGATTAGGATTGGCAGGCACCCCTGGAGGTCATCAAGTCCAACCCCCTGCTCAAAGAAGGTCCAGTCCCAACTAAATTATCCCAGGGCTTTGTCAAGCCTGGCCTTAAAAACTAATCTTAAAAAGCAGTGTTTTCATATTCTTGCATAGTCCCGGTAGGCTCAACTAAAAGAAACAGCAAGGAGGTATTTTTGAGGCATTGGGATGACAAATGAACACTTGAACTATATTTTAGCATATGTTTTGATTTTAAAAATTTTAATAGTGCTTTTAAGATGAAAGAATCTGTCATGTAAATTATGTTGGGATGGATTTTGATTGAATCATTACATTTCTTCCATTGCTATTGTAAAAGTTCCTTGGGGACCATTATAATCTCAATGGAAATGCAAGAAGTGGTATGTTAGGATCTCTATGTAAAGGATGCATAAAAATGTCTTGAAACACTCCTATTATTGGTGGATCATCAACGTGTTAGAACATAACAGCTCCTTAGGAGCTGCTGAAAAATAGGCCTCAATTCATGGTTAAGGAGTCTTTTAACTTGGGAGATGTATGCTGAGTGTATGTTAAGATCTTTGGAGAAGTAGTGTGCTGTTTTGTATGTGTATCCTGTCTTTCTCTGGTTTTCTTCAAGTCTCTTTGTCCTTTAATTTCTTTTCTTCCCCTCTTTTACTTTTGTTTCTTTGTTTGAGGGGGATAGCAGCTGTGAGAATGGCCAGGTGTGTGTCCCCCCTACCCTCCCATCAGACCAGTGCCTAGGAGCATGGCCCCCTTGGCTTGCCACTGCTGTGACACCCACCGTCCCCATGGAGGGGGAGAAGGGGAGAGTGGGAAAAGGGCCCTTAGGCACCTCATCCTCCATGGGGAATTGCCACCAAGGGGGAGATGTGAAGTACATGCTGGGTCATACCTCCCCCATTGGATACCCTAACTGCCTACCCCTTGCTCCCCCAAACTAAGTGTTTAAACTCTACCTGTTTGTAGTAATATGTAGTTACAAAAAAGATTTAGCAATACTTTGAATTGGCAGAGTTAGAACTAAATCATGTTGTACTTAAGAATTATAATTTTGTGCCTCCTTTGTAACATAAATATAGGAATAGTGGATACAGTAATATATAATCTAGCTCTTTCCTCCCCCTCTTCAGTGTGCAAATAAAGGAATAAAAAATGTCCTATTATGGTTTTGCCAAACCTGCACCATCACATACAAACATAATCCACCTACAATAAAGAAATGTAAAACAAATCTTAAAACTGTCTTTTAAAAAAGAGTTATTTACTGAAGACTATAGTCTTAGGTTCTTATGCAGCTTCTATTGCTATAGTGTCTGAGTACCTCAAACCATTGTTCATTTCAGGCTCACAACACTTCTGCTGTTGTTACTCCCACATTACAGATAGGGAATTTAGGTGCAGACAGGTCCTGACTTCCCCAAGGACACATAAGAAGTCTTTGGTGGAGCACCAAATTCAACTTTGATCTCTTGAGGTCCAAAACTAGCATCTTAACCAATGGGCCATCTTTTTCATCTTTCAGAAACAACCACAACTCCCATTAAAATTGATAGTAGTATTAGTGCCTCTCTGAAGCCAGAATATGGGCTAAAGTATCAAGATTGCTGTAGAGCCAAAAAAGAAGCCAAGGCTGAGCTAAGTATCTGGGACTGATTACATATTCTAATAAAAAAAAAACTTACGTCTTTTTTATGTTTGTGAAAAGTTTACATGAATTTTCAAATATTATGTCATTTTGCTGTTAAAAGTTCTTAAAGTAGAAAGTGTTTAGTCAACTAAATAGAATAATATCCTCAGCAAGATCAAAGCCATAT
The DNA here is from genome assembly GCA_007922195.1 of Podocnemis expansa. Taxonomy (NCBI): domain Eukaryota; kingdom Metazoa; phylum Chordata; order Testudines; family Podocnemididae; genus Podocnemis; species Podocnemis expansa. Next base: position 3,042,181 of record ML681982.1, read on the forward strand.
TTTAGTCACAGGCAGGGAAAAGAAATTCTAAACTGGTAAATTGTGGTTCCCAGCTCATCATTTAAAAATGGCTAAGTGGATCATTTTCAAAAGTGTAAAATAAAACTTATTTCTGGGCAGAAACATTGTATTTCAAGTTTCAGCTTGATTCCACTTTTTACAGTCAACCTACAGACCTGTGTAAAAACACAGTCAGGTTTATATGAGAAATTCTAGTCAACTTTTAATAAAACAGCCCTGACAGATGACATTATTTCAAATTGTGTGTGAGTGGGGGGTGGTAGTGTTCGCGTACATGTGCAAAATATTATAAGCAGGGCACCAAGGTGAGTAGTAACATGAAATGCAACAAATCTACAACAGATTGGTACAAAGTTTACGAAAAGTGCAGTAAGGCATTTCTTTATAAGAAAATCCTTTACAATATGCTAGGAATACCATTCTATTTTGTAATGCCTTTATTCTATTTGCAATACAATTAATTACTGAGCTCATTAATTAATGAACATATTAGAGAAAGACACTGTTACTAACTGGAGGAGACCTGATATATTACTGAGTCAATAAACTATTGAACATGAAACGGGACCTTTCAGTACAGTTTTTTCCTTCTAACCCACAAACACATAAACTATTCTGCATAGTCAGCAATTCTTTTTGTGCCCCTATATTTCCTATTATGAATTATTTTAATCACTAATACATACAGCAATGCTTTACAGCCTAGCTAATGAATCATTGGGCAGTTGGCTTTGGGAATCAGTCCCTGAAATGTCTGGCTTAATAGAGTAGGATATTTTTTCCAGCAGGGCTTTTGAGAGTCAAAGGTAGTAAAAGAAAAGATTGGATAGGAAGGAGGAAGGACTTGTGCATCAGAAATCAAGCAGAGAAATACAGGTTGCGAGTCAGTGAACGAGAAATGGCTTTAAGTTGCTGTCTCTGATGCAACTAAATAAATAAATAAAATGTTTAAAATAGCTTGAACTCTTCTCATTGTTAGCAAACAAAGTGTGTAATTTGGCCATGCTGACAATTAATGTTAGTTAGTTCCTATTTAGTTACGAATGTTGGAGATTTTTAAAAGGAAGAGTCTAGAGGAGGTTTTAAGGCAACAGCATTCATAAAGCTCCCATATCTGTGTAGTGATAACTACCAAATTACCTTTGCTTATTGAACCCCCAAGTAATCATTGATTGTATCTAAATCTGTAGAGATCTCTTTTCCTGGAAGTACTGATAGTTACAGTACATTGTTAATCTGTGAATGATCAGACTAAGTCCCCCTGTCTCAGAAACCTCCATGCAAATTGCACCTAAATGCAAGCCATAAATTTATTAGTAGGTGTTTGAAGAGCACAGGTCATCTTTAGCACAGTTTAAAAATATAGATCTCACCCCATTTATGCTGACATTCTGTGGACTCTTTTCCCACCCTGTCACAGTAAACTTGCTTAGCAAGTTTAAATTGGTTTTAAGAATGGTTTTATTTAGATGTGTTCTTTGTCCAGATTTTAAATCTCAGTATTCAATCTGTGCTTTAGTAGATTTCCTTTTAAAAATGGAACATTTATATTTTAATAAGTATACAAGACTAATAACCAAATGGTTATCTGTGGTGATCAAGGAGAAATTATGATTGAAAATGAAAATTGCAGTGTATCTCAAGACCCAGTCTGATTTGTACCTCTCGCCTTTTATTGCTGCTTTGAGATCAGGAGGTCCCAAACCTTGACTTTCCTCTGATACTTAACTGAATTAGGCCTTGTCTGAATCCCAACAGGGAAACATGAGAATAATGCTTGGGTGGAGTGGAAAAAAAGAAATCTTTGCTCTGCCTTTATGTATATTTTTGTGTGTATGGTTCATTTTTGATTATAACAAGTGTGAAGCATAACAATGCTTACCTTCAGGCAGTTGCTGTGAGAATTCAGGACATTTTGGGAGCTACCTTCCTAATTCTCCACTGAACTGGGGGGGGGGGGGTATGAGAGTTCTTGGTCTGTATTCTTTTAAAGAATTTAAGAATTCATTCAGTCTCATGAAATAATGGCATACAGTATTATTGAATGGACCTTTTTAATTATGATTGTTCAGGTATATTGATATTTGCTTTTTTAAAGGGAAAATAAACCCTACTTAAAAGAAAGAACAATGCTTTGCCTTTTAGAATTTCTTTTTCCTTTTCATTTCTTTCATTATGTGCAAATAAACCCAGACACCATATGGGCAGATATCTAAAGAACAAAAACAAACAAACAAAAATCTCTGGTAAGAGATTTATATACATTTGTTGTTTCTTTTTCTAGGCCATCCGCTGTACACTGGTAAATTGCACATGTGAATGTTTCCAGCCAGGGAAGATTAACCTGAGAACTTGTGATCATTGTAAACATGGCTGGGTGGCACATGGTAAGAAATATCTTTTCTTCTCTCTCCTCCCTGTTTTGTCTATCTTCCTCACGAATATAACTATAATAATAGCTAAATCTGTCTGCGTGTATTCAGTTGTATGCTTTTTTAAAATAGTATCTATAGTTAAGAAGAGAGGGGCAGTTATGTCAGCCATGGCTTCAAATGTAAGTTGAGGCAATGAGTTTGTTAATGTTTTGTGTATAGTTCAGAGAACATATCCTGGTTTCCAGACAGTAATGCTACGTTCACAGCTCTCAGCAGAAGGGCAAGTTAGAATAGAATAGTTTATAGTATAGTTGCATTGTGGAGTTCACATTGCACACATATTTGGCAGCCAAAGAGTCCCTGAATCGGATGGAAACTCAAACATACAAGGAGTCATGTGGCACTTAAATACTAACAGATTTATTTTTTGCATGAGCTTTCGTGGGAGAAAATCCCACTTCGTCACATGCTTTGAAGATGGGTGAACTTACAGACTGGAATGAAAATAAATGCAAGGGAGTGTAAAACATAGGATCAGGTGATACAGTAACAGCAAATCAGAGCAGTTGTTAGGTTCAAACCCTGGGTAGGGTTACCAGACGTCCGGCAAAAGGAGGACATGTCCTCCTTTTTGCCCTGCTGTCGTCCATCCTCCAGGCATTTCAAAAATCGTCCTGTTTGTCCAATGTATAAGGTGTTGGGGCATTTATGCCTTATATATATGCCTATACACCTTATACATTGGACAAACAGGATGATCCCTGCACAAAAGAATAAATGAACATAGAGCCGATATCAGAAATCACAAAACAAAAAAAAACCAGTTGCTGAGCACTTGCATCTTTCTAATAACTCAATAAATGATTTGTTAACGACCATCATCAGAGATGTGACTGGAACATCGAGACTTCAAAGAGAAACAGCTGAACTCGAATTAGTATGCAAATTAAATTCTGTGAAAGCAGGATTGCATCGAGACTATGGGTTCTTTTCCCATTACAAAAGGTAATTTGACTTCAGGCTTCCTAGGGTTTGAACCTAACAACTGCTTTGATTTGCTGTTACTGTATGACCTGATCCTATGTTTTACACCTCCTTGCATTTATTTTCATTCCATTCTGTAAGTTCATCCATCTTCGAAGCATCTGACAAAATGGGATTTTCTCCCGTGAAAGCTCATGCGAAAAATAAATCTGTTAGTCTTTAAGTGCCACACGACTCTTTTCTGGACTAGACTAACACAGCTATCCCTTTGGAAACTGACAAAACTCAAACATACCCCTGTGTCAGCCCTTCAGAGCCAGGGTGTCAGAATGAAACTGTTATGTCCTCTTTGGTTGAACAGAAGGTAGTTCACCTTCATGATATGGCATAAGAGTTGAACGTATTTTCCATATGTTAAAGTGGGAAAAGGAGTGGTGGAATGGGCATATGTGTTTGGCTTGTATCTAAAAAAATTGTATAAATATGCACTAACTGCTTCAGTTTGGATCTGACTTTTATTTGGAAGTCGGTCACAAGCCCATCATTTGTATCTTGATCATTTCCAATATAGTTTTAGTAAAAATTAGAAGACACATAAGAAAGAGACAGTATCTCTGAAATGATTTCATAAATAACAGGAGAAAAGAAGAGGTGACTATCTTTGCAGAAGAAATTTATGTCCAAGTTTTCTTCTTGCAGTTTAGTCTTTTGGCCCTGAAGCTAGCATACTCTCCATTCCTCAGTTCTGCCAAGCATCCAGTGGGTTGTGTTGTATAAATTTTATTTCAGTAAAATCTGAGGGAGTAGTTTCAGAACATCCCTCTTAAAAGAGGCTTAGTTTCTATTTATTTTATGCATATCTCTATATGCATATGCAGGTGTGTGCTGAAATTAAGCATGTTTGAGCTCTTAACAAAACTGAGAAGCAAGAAGTTTCAAGGAGGCTTTTAAAATGGGCCATTCCTGGAAGAGAAAAGAGCACAGTGTATCTATTACTGTGTGCTTTGTAAGGAGGTGATACCGAAAGTAAAGCAAACAAGTAGGTAGTTTGTTTGCAGATGAATTATGAACTAAATTCCTAATTGGCTACAGCTTATTTCTCTTTCCCACATTTTCAAACAAGATACATTCACTTGCAAGATGACCAGACCTGTTCATATTCTTAGAGCTTTTCAGCCTTCACAGTCTGTGTAGTTCAAGTAGACATCCAGCTTCATACAGGAGCAGCACGCAATGGTCTGCTGTTCAAGGAGGAAGGAAGACTTCTCCAGTGACCAGACAAATTACTCTTCTGTTCTGAATCATAAGGCGTGTTGCATAGACTTTATTCTGGAATATAGTGGCCCTGTTTTTTTGTCTTTTAACCATAGCGCCACATGACTGTGTGGCTTGATAGTTTTCTGTGAAGTGGATGAACTAAAATTGGAGTATTAGAAGATAGTATGAAGCCACCATAATACATACAATAGAAATGAGTCAGTCTGATATTAAAGTTGAAAGATGAATGCTCTAAGCACTTGGCATCCTCGCCTGCTCCTGTTCAGTAGTGCTTGAAGTGGAAAAGTTGAGTTTGCATAGATATTAACAAAAGTGTATATTTTACAAATGCAACCTACATAAAATCAACTGGTTTTTTCTTTTAGCTCCTTTAGAGTGGATGGAGTCATAGTATTTATATTTTATGGCAGTATATAACTGTTAGATGTATGTTTCATATGCCCACTCAAAGCTTAGGTTTAAGTATCAGTTCCTGAAGACTATGTGACGAGTCTGCTTGAGTTGTTGATTTTAGCTACTTTCCAAAATTTTGAGAGTGGCATTCAGAAGGAGACTGATTAATTCATTGTACTGTAGCACCTGGATTTTTAAATTAGTGAGTCAACTTACTGTTAAAATGACTTTCTTTATGTTCTGAGCACTGTACTTAAAATCATTCAGTGAATGCAAATGGTCGTTTATACTGCATTAATTAGGGGGTTTTCTTCTGGGTTTTATTAATGAATATCAACTCATATCCCTGACAGATGAGCTAGTGTTTTGTTAAATGCAAGGATGAAAGAATAGGTGTTACCAGTAAGGAGTATCAGGCATATCCAAACTTGATAACCTAGAATCATAATTAACTGAATAGGTCAAAAATAGTCTACAGTTGCAACTGTCTCATGCTTTCCCTGACTCATTCACACATAATTAAAGCATGCTAATAATTGTCTATTTAAAATGTTGAAATTCTGGGGCCAAGAGGGATAGGGTACGTAAAGCCTTAGTGATATTATTTCACCCAGTAATTACTGGCATATTTTTTTCCCTCCATCTCCATTGTCTTTTTTGTGTTTTTCTTTCCTCATCTAAAACGAGCTATGTGCTTTGTGAAAGAAAAGGTTTTGTACAAGTTCAGTTCCTTTCTATTCAAAATTCCAAAGCAGAATGTCAATATAAGAACAGATTCATCAAAGCAGTTCTTTTGTGGCAAGATAAATGTTTCTGTTGGCAAAAAGTCAGTTTATCAAGTTTTGACCCTGCACTCTTGCACTGTAGTGGTAATCTTGCCAATAGTGTTCTTAATGCTTAAGCCAAAAACTGCATAGAATATAGCCCCTTTATGTAGTTTGTGATGCTTATGAGGGAAGTGGTTGCTTCTAGTGTGAATTGCTGGGCTTTTTAAGGGATTTAGAGAACTCGGCTGTTTTAATTTGCTTCCAGCTGAAACTTGGCATTTCTATGGTCAGCTTGGATAGAGATTTATTTTCTAAAACAAAAAATAAATTGTTTAAATTGGATAAGCCATTTTCTAGGCCTAAAGTAGTAAAACAGACAAGGGTTAAAAAGAATTCTTAAGTCACTTTATGCGACTCACAGAGTAGTAATAAATAAAATAAATAAATAAAATCTGAACAGTAAAATTGTGTAGATACTTTGATTTAATGCAGTCCAGGGCCATTTGGTATTTAGAAAGAAAAAAATCAGATACTTTATTGAGTAGACACTGTAGCGACTTCTCCTAATGTTTTAGTAGCTTGACAAGTAACAAACTCGAATAAAATAGCGTTGAATCTGTACCAAGTTAGGTACAAAAATCCACTTGTTCAAGCTTAACCTTGATGATGATGAAAAAACCTAATGGTATTTCACATGCTAAGTCTGCCCACAGCCTCTTCCTTCCCCCAGCCACTACCCATGTACTCAGGATAGCGAGCAAAGAGAACTAGGTGTGGCCAATGGTACTCAGTCTTTTGCAGGTTATGATATGCTTGGTGGTATGCCCCAACCCTACAGGTCACACCAGCCTGGCCCCTTTTCCTCCCCTCTCCTCCCAGGCTGAATCTAGCCATTTTCTTGGCTCCTCAAGATGCACTTACTGCTGTGTGGCAACACAGTGGTGGTTGAGAACCCCTGGGTTAGGATGTTTAAATTCCACTGGCTCAGCATTTTGTCTCTGTCATTGATATAAGAATATGAATTTTCATGTTATCAGATATATCATTTTGAGGGTATCTGGTCTAGCTGAATCAATAGAAGTCCAATCTTACTCTCTGTAAAGTATTGTTTTAAAAAAAAATTTCACAGAGCATTTGGCTGTAAGCAGACCTTTGTGATAAAAAGAAACATGTTTTACATATCACAATGCACTGAAACTAATCATGACTTTCATTCTGTTTTATGTTCACTATATCTGCCTTCACTAGAGTCAGTCCTACTGTATATTTATTAAACCTCTGAATTCACTGTCACACTGGCTGAAAGATGGTCAGATAATCAAAAAAGAGTTTCTTGTGTTACCCACACATGGTTACTTATCTAAACTCAGTTAGCTGTCAGACACAGACCCTTTCTAGATATGTTATACAACAATTTATATTCTTGGGCTGGTTGAATTTCACACTATACTGGGAATTCAAGTTAAGGGATATTAAGTGTTCACTGAATATGTATATTGTTTTCTTCTCTGCAAACGTGGGCTTTTTCTGTGGGCAATAACAAGTTGACCCTGAGTTCTCCTTTAATTTATGCCAGGTCTTTTTCTTCATGTGTGCTGAACAGATTCTGGACACTGTGGTCTGGAGTATCTCTGAGCTATACCTGTCTTCTGAACAGCATATGGCCTCTTCTCTAAGCTGATTTCTAGCTAGCCTTTTCTCCTATAAGTCTGAGCTCAAATTCCTTATCAGATTTAAGAAACAGAAATTGGCTGGCATTTTATGGCACATAGTGCAGTCATTACTCCTTTTGGTGGAAAAGGTACCATACAGTGAATATTAATACTCAAAAGTCTCACCATATAGGGTTATTCTTTAATCTTACTGGGGAAATAGTTTTCCACTGTCAAGTTTTTATGTAATGTACCCACTAACTTGCTGTAAATAAGACCAACAGTCAAAACAATGACCCCCACCAAGCAACGGAGAGTTCTCTGTCATAAGCTCACATGTGCATGTCATGACTATGACTTCTTGTTCATTCCGAGTGGCTGAACAGCCATTTCTATATGATAATTTGTAATGTTGTCAAGTAAGGGAATGGTGGAGAGAAATTGAAAGAAAAGGGAGGAGGGGAAATGTTATTGTCCTATCAGCCACCGAAAATTTTAGGAATATCATTGCTCCCTAGCCAGGCTCTGTCCACAGAAGTTCCTATGTGGATGTGGTTTAACAGGGAGGTTTTGGACTTGAAGCATGAGCTGCATGGGGGGGGGGGAAAGAGAAATGTTTTTGTGTTAGCACATGTGTCTCAGTCTTAAGCTGTAGAATGAAAAAAATCAAGAGCATTAAGTTTGTGAAGCCAGAGCTCAGCTCTGATAGAAAACCAAAGGTTTAAGCTAAAAATTGGCATGGATTGTGGGGAGGGAGGGGAGGGTGTGTGCACGTGCATATATTATAGGTAGATTTTAATAAAGAATCTTTCAATTTTTTTAACCATCCTGTAGAATTTAAAACAGAATCATAATCCAGTATAGAATACTATAGAGAACTCCAAATAATTCTATTAAATTCTATAGGATTTCAGGGTAAATTCTCTAGAATCATAAGAGGCTACAGAAATCTATTGGTCTCTCTTTGTGCAGTTATATAGGACTTTTCCATAGCATCATTGTAAAGGAATTTCTTTAGCTCCTGAGTTATTTATTTATCTGGTTATAAAGACCAAAATCTAATTTTTCTTGGATGTTGCATTGACTTTAAAATAAAATAAATGCTAATTTAGCTTTAGACTGGAAGTAACTGTTGCTGAGGTTCTAAACCTATACCTCACCAGGCGGTCTTTAATCCATCATTCTTTCGTTGTTTTAGTGAGGTACATTCAGAACTGTTTTCTTGCCTAAAAACAGCAATCCCTTCTCTGTATAACTTCATGTACTGTTTTAGTTTCTTTCTTTCCTCCTCTACTACAGTTGTGCTCCAGCGGAAAGTTTGCATGAAAACAAAACACATCGTGTTGGCCTTTTTCTTGTGTGTTTAGGTGTGTGCGCCTCTCCATACATGTGTGTAAATAGTTAAATTGAGTGTAAGTACAAGTGGATCATAGAAAGGTGTCAAATTACAGATAAGAATCACCTAGTTTCAGCACTGGAGTATCACTTTAGGATGTTTTGGTAAAGGCGACAGACGGAGACTGAGAAGTATAAGACCAAATTCTCTGCTCCTCTCAGCTCCCCACTTCCCACCCCAGGTATGTTAGAGCAGTATTTAGCCCACAGATTCTATTTCTTGCTTTGCTATTGACTCACTGTGTGATCCTGATTGAGTCATTTCCATCTGCCTCTGCCTTGGAAGCCTTACCTGTAAAAGAGGTATAATACCCACTTTTAGCCAAATCTCAACCAACTGTAAAGCATTTTGAGGTGTTTAGATGGAACATGGTATAGACCATTTGATGAGTTACAATATTAAAGTTACATTTAGAAATAAGGCCTCATCCAGGGATAGACAAGCCCAAGTAGCTTTTCTTCTAGTGATGAGAGCTAAAATGGTAAAGAAGGTCTTCAACAGTTGGTCCTTTCTTTGAAAAGTAGAGAAGCCAGTAAGGAGGACATTTTTATATTTTCTATTCGCCTGCTCCTGGAGGGCTTTAAAAATACAGGGACAAGCAAAAACATTAGTAATCTTTGTTAATAAAGCATAATGAAGGATAATTTTGCTTTATGGAAAATCCTCTATTTGTGTTCAGTAACAGCTCCCAGTTCAATGTCTTCTTTGAATGAAAAACTAGTGGCTTCCTTGAGCATTCTCAATGAAGTTTGCTGGCACCCAGGTTAACTGTATGTTCAGGGAAGAAGATGTGGCATAAGTCTTTGAATAAACTGGGGCAGCAGAATGGTTGGAAATGACTGCTGGGTTTTGAGCATCATAGGACCAGTACTGTGGAACATCACAGCAGGTGCCTCAGCAAAGCTCTGTGGTGACCATCTGAGAAACTTTCCATAACAAGCAGTCATGGTTCCCTGAGCATTAGATGAACAAAATCCGCAACACTGATCCTTGTGCACACGAAGGGCTGTGATGTGCTAACCCCTTTATCACTTTATTATGTTTTATTACATTATAAATGTTATATCTTGCTAACAATCCTACGGGAAACTTTATTGTTTATGGGAACGTCTTAATTAACTAGAGTTCACCAGGTTAAGCAGGACACAAATGACAAATCTGTTCAATAAAACAGTGTTACTTTAAAACAGGGAAAAGGATTTGATGATTGGAATAAAAAGCGCATATTGCTTTCAGATGTTATGTTGTAATGAATATATGCTGGATAACTTTAGTTCTGTTTTCTATAGTGTGAATGTGATAAATCAGTGTATGGGAAAACACAGTGTTACCCTTTCTTAGTAGAAAGAACTTTGACTTGAGCTATAGTATAATGAGAAAATTTGTTCCAGATTAATTAAACTGACGCCCAATTTTTCTCTTTTCCATCTGATTTTCAAAAATAGAAGATGTATTCTAGAAAGCGTACACTTAAAATCCTGAAAGGCGTCTCTAATTATTCTCTGATTGCAGTCAAATTTGCTGTAGTAAAGGGGTTCCCAACTCTTTTAAGGCTGGGGACCCCTTTATAACAAAAGAAAACTTTGTGGTCCCCCTGGGTGCCTGGCACTGCTGAAGGCAGAATTTGGCCCACGCAGGGAAGGATCAGGCTTGTGCTGCTCTCCTGCTGGGGAGTGGGGGCTACCGTGGCTATGGCCCCCTCCCTCTGCCTGGGAGCCACCACAGCCCCATCGCCCCGCTGGGGAGTGGGGGCTACCATGGCCCCTTGCCCCTCCCCCTGTGCTGCTGGCACCTGGCCACCCCCCAGGCTACTCTCTCTGAGCATGCTCAGGGTGGGAGTTTTAAAAATTCTTTGCTGGAGCAAAGCTCCCTGCTGGCCAGAAGCCTGGATTTTCCTGGCAACCAGAGACCTCAGTGGCATCCAGCCTGTCTGTGGAGCCCCTGTCATAACTCTGTGGCCACCCCAGGGGGGTGGGAACCGCTGCTGTGGTATATTTAAGTTGGAGCTGTGTGAAATGGTCATAGTACATGACATTTACGGGAATCGCCCATAATTGTCGTCTTTAGTTGCAGGGGGGTGGGAAGGGGGGAGAGTGGTGTTGGAAAGAAAACTACTGGTCACATGGCTTGATATCATAAGGGTTGAACATTTCAGCTACCACTAATGTCAAGCCAGAAAGGTTTCAGTCAGAATTTGAGATTGCCCAGCACCTCCCAGGAGGTTCTTGAAGAGATTGGACCTTAATTACATTTTCCTAGTTAAGTGTACAATTGTATAGTGGTATGGCTTAGCTTCAGCAACTTGTTTTGTAACGTTTGAAACATACAGAAAGAAACTTACAGATCAGTGACTGATGGCAGCCTGCTGGCCATCTCAGGCTTGCACATCAGTCCGAAACTCCACTATGGGTTTCATTTGCAGAGGTAAGTCCTCCTTGCCTTCCCAAGGCAGCTTTACAAAACAATACTTTCCACTCCACCCAAGGGAGTGGTTCATTATAGGTGCCATATATGTTTCATTACAGTTTTCAAGGCTTATTTAAAGATGTGAATTTCCCAGACGAATTTTGCGATATAGCACAATGAAGCCTGAGAGGCTCCAAATTCAGTCTCTTAATCCAGAATTCCCAAACTTGTTTACACACAAGAAGGTATAGTAAATCTACTCAGGTGTGCTACTCCTAGCACAAACATAGTCGAGTCCCAGTTTCATTTTAATGTAGACGGAGGGATGCTTCAGAATGGATGTGGAGGGAGGAAACATGTTTGGGGAGAAGGTAGGAAAGCTGAAAGATAAATGGGTAGTCAAGGAACCTTGAGAAATGTATATGAAATGGGTAACTTCTGTTACAAACAGTAACCCTTAACAGTGTTTAAAAAAAAACATATAGGCCTAGGCATCGTCAGTTGGGGCCATCTCTGACAGGTAAGATAGATAGAGCCCTGCACAGATACAAATACATGGATCCGTATCCGACCTGCATCCGCAAGAAATGGCATGCGGAAATGGCAAATGGTTAGAAGCAAATGGCATACAAATGGCATTGTATCCGCAGATGCGGATATAATGTGGATATCCACGGATATCCGCATATTTGCAGGGCTCTAGCTCTGTGCAGATAAAAATATGTGGATCCGTATCCGATCTGCATCCACAAGAAATGGTCCGCGGATATCCATGTTGTATCTGCGGATGCAGATATAATGCGGAGATCTGTGGATATATGCGGATTTGCAGGGCTCTAAAGATAGTTATACTAATGCATTAAAGTTGCTGTGTCCTTGTTCTCGTGCTCTGTCCCTATCAGTAAGAAAAACAGTGATGTCCTGATTTGGAACCCGCAGACTCCAGCCACCTGAGGGGCACACCAGCTCATCAGATTGTTGGCTGAATGCATGCATGCCACAAGGACCATCCTGTCAGGCCTGTCATAAGTTGACACTAGCTCAATCCTGCCCACACATGTACTCCCAGGAGAGCTGTCTCTCTGCTTCAGCCTTCCTCCACCTAAAATCTCAGATCTATAGGGTGGCAGGGAAGGAGCAAGAGGGATTTGCTATTGAAGGGGAGGAGAAAAGGGAACATTGAGTTCCCTTGTCTCTCTCCCCACTTCTCTTTATCCCCTCTGCGTAAACCTCCCTGATCATCCCCTGCCCTCAGTGACAGGTGTCCTGGTTTTTCACTTAGACAGCCTACTCACCCTGAGAATATTTAATAGTCCATATTTTATTCTGAGAACAGAGACTGGGGCTCCCTTATCTCTCATAGCAGTTAAATCCCTTTGATCATACCAGACATCTACAGGGGAAAAAGAACTGATTTTTTTAAATTTAATTTTCTTCTAAGGTTCACTCCTGAGTTTAAAAAATATCCCCTTTCATCAAGTATCTCTGAGCAATCAAAGTTGCTTCTAACCATCCTTTCACGAGCAATAATGTAAAGAAAACTTTGTTTCCAATATGTGTGAGAAAATATAATAATTTTTTTAAAAATATATAAACATTAAAGAAAACACCTGTTTTGCTTGCAGGAATTGGCCTAGGAGGCCATTTTCCCAAAAGGCCAAAAGCGACAATCACAGGGCCCATGAAAAAAAATCAGGATTTTTTCCCCCTCTATTTCATGTGAGCATTGGCAGAAACTCTGACAAGCAGTTCTTCATATTTTATTATGTTCTTGTCTGGCAGAATCTCTGTCAGGCAAAAACCTTGTCAGCGGAAAACCTGTCGTAGGATCAGAGGAGACAAAAACAGGTGTCACACAGGCAGTCAAAACTGACGGAAAAAAAAGATTAGGCTAAAGAGAGAGAGGCAGACAATTACATTAATGCCATTGCTTTTATCTTATAGATGTGTGTTATTATCTCGGGGTGCTGAGTGCGCAATTGCCTCAAAGAAAAGTAGACAGGAGACATGGGGAAACTTGATAGTTATTAACTGAAGAGGCAGTGTGTCAAAGCTGGATGGGGTTCAAAGTTTTGCAAAGGGATAAAAAAAAATAGCAGACAGCAAAGCAATGTCTGAACAAATGGTGGTTCTGCTTTCGGCTACATAAACCTAGCAGCAATCTAAATTTTTCAACTTGGAATCAGATCATAGAGAGAGAAATTAATGAAAGATTTCATTCAGACTTTTAAAAATACATTTATTCTGTGTATATGCAACGGAAGTGCAGTCTGTTGGTGTTTTTGGTCTGTCATTCAAGAGGCATGGTGAGGCATGAAGGCAGTCATTTTTCAGTATGCATAAAATAACACATGGTGCTCAACACACTTCTATTTTTTAAAAGCTATCGAGAACATCTATATATATCCAGTCTGTAAATTACGAGATCAGATATGTCTCCCTGTGTCACCCTATGAATCCATGTGTCAGAAACTAAATGAATTTGGCAAATGATTTCCATTGCTAATTCTTAAATACTGTAAAAATCAAACGAAAAGTTTTTTACTTCCAAATCAGAAAATACTGTCCTTGCTGTCCCTCCACAATGTTTTACAATCTACTGTGATTAAGTGAATGTCTCCTAAAAGTAGATTAAATTGGGATAGGGATGAGAATGGGAAGAAATGGAGATAGCCAAGTGAAGTATTTCATGTATAGTGCCTTGCTGCTACTGTGTCAGGATGTTCATCTTGCTACCCTACATGTTCATATTCCATTCTCTCACTCTTTGAACTGATGTAAGGATGGGGAGATTTCTTGGCCCTTCTCTGGATATTGCTGCATATCTTGCCTATTGGCATCTTCTCTTCCTGGCTAAGGATGACACTTTTGAAAAGCACATTTTTCACCTTTGAAACCCACCTGATTGTGCCAAATGGCAGGCATGATTAAAGTATTTTCCTAAGGGAGGATACTTCTAGACCACCCCTTATGATAGTTGTAGTTTGCCCACCTCTGCAGCAAATTACTCATTCATATTCTGTGTTCCTTCCTTGAAGAGGTTTCTTACTTCGGGGTTGGTTGATGAATAGGTTATTGGGAAACAAGAGACTCCAAAAAATTTGCAGCCATTCATTGTCACCATTCATTCAAGTAAATAAAGAGCTAACTGGAATACCCACTACTGTGGGTGGAAAGTGCCACTAATAATGTGCTGTTTGCTCATCCCACGTTGTTTGTTCTTTACACTGTTATTGCAATGGTTATGGAGTCTCACCATACTAATCTTGTATATTAAATCTGCCTGCTGGGTTTTATTGCTTCAGAAGTTTGTCCAGCTCCTTTAAAAATAAACAAACAAACAAAAATGTTTTTAAAAAATCTCCCATTTGTTGCAAGGCTTCCTGAAGTGTGAAACTGCTAGTCATGGAAACATGGCAGCTTAATGTCTGAGTTACACCTAAGGTAAATTCAGCAGCCTATAACAGAAAGTTTTATTTTTCGCATTATATATGTGATATGGGGATAACATTCATTCTAATCACTAATGTTTTCCTGTTAAAATGTATAGTGTTCTTAGAATGCAAAATTTTAGCTGTGAACTGGTGCTGGAAGGTCTTGATATTTTTGCACACATGGATTTTTAACCAGACTTCCTTTCACCAGTCCAGAGTTCCCAAATATTTGGGGGCGGGGGGGCAGGGGGGGAGGCAAGGAGTCCTGTGGCACTTAAAAACAAACAGATTTATTTATTGCATGAGCTTTCGTAGGAGAAAATCCCACTTTGTCAGATGCTTTGAAGAGCAGTCTGGTGGCACTTTTAAAGACTAATAAGCTTATTTATTGTTTGTTTGTGGTGGTGTTTAAGTGCCACCAGATCCTTATTTATTTTGCTGGGCTACGCTAACATGGCTGCCATTTTGGAACCTAAATATTCTGTTAGAATATGGACTATAGTATGTGCATTGAAAAGTAGAATTTGTATTAAAACTAGAAGGTTTATAATATTTATGAATTAAACCAAAGCAAATCTGTGTATGTGTGGGTTGGGGGGGGAGAGAATGAATATATTCAGAGGTAAAGTTTTCACTTAAACCTGAACTTGCCCTGTGTGTTTTGTATAGGAGGGGTCCCGGTCAGTGAGAGGTCTTGCTTAGCTGGGCCTCAGCATAACTAGCTGAGGTATGGATGAAGTGAAAGTCTTACTGTGTGTTTTCTGGCTTTTGATAAATCAAACAAGTCATTTAATAATATTTTAATATACCTTTTGTATGTAATTTCCTTTGACTTGTATAGGGTCCCACAAAACCAATAAAATGTAAATGGAAAAGTAGGTTCCCCCCATCTTTTTACTACACTTAAAAAAACCCACACAAATGGAATATTAAAGTTTGTGCATTGATAAATTATAACTGGGTCCAAAGCTTTTGGCATAGAAAACTTCATACACATGGACTGGCTTATCCATTGGCTAAAATTTTGTATAGTAAGAACACTACAAATAGTGATGTGAAAAGACTGAAACTGTCTCCATTCCAAAGGACTTATTCACAATTTTAATCATAGTATGCAGAGTCTCATTAAAATCTATGGGAGCTTGTTTGCTGGTATTTAATAGTAAGACACACACAAACCAAATTTTCAGGAATTCAGGCACAGCCTCTGATTGTGTTTGCACAAGAAGGCATGCACAATGCTTTTTCATGAAGTTTTTTCACCATTGCTTGTGTGCAGAATTACTAGTGTACAAGAGCGAAGACCTAGAATTCATATATTAATTCCTAAAGTTGTGCCCATAGTTCATATGTAAGTGCTTAAATAACTCACTTGATTTTCAGAAGTGCAGAGTACCTTGTAGTTCCTTTCATCACTGATCTCTGTCTCTATTTTCTGCATCCCCACAGGAGTGTGTTTGCATGCAAATTGTGTTCCTCTGGCTCCTGGGCTTGCTGGCTTTTCAATTTTGTTGGCACCCATGACGTTTATCAGGCTCATTGCTTCTAACATGCTGCACACTCTAAAGTTTACTGGAGTATGTGTTAGTCTCCAGAGGCTGGAGTGCTAGCAGACTCCAAATATCCCAAGTTATATGGGCAGTTACCCCTTGGATTGGAAAACTGTAAATGGCACAGATCCCAGCATAAGCGGCTGGACTCTACTTCTGTAGCAGATGCCTGGCTGGAACCTGAAGATCAGTCACATGCACTTTTTTATATAGATAACTTAAGCTCTCAAGAATTACCTGAAAGAATCATCTTACTAGCTTCTCTGCAAATCCTCAGGACTTCCTTGTATGTAGTGGTGTATTCACAGTGGACAAGAATCAGTGATGTTTGTGGGCAGTGAAAAATTGTTAAACCTTTCCGACAAAGCTAAGTCCAGCTCTGATCAGGTCTATAACAGTATAAAACAGTGGTTTCCAATCTTTTCAAGGTTGGGGACCCCTTTTTTATTTAAAAATATATTGCAGCCTCCGGCTGCAAGTGAGTTGCCTTGCAGCTGCGGAAAGAGTCCGGCCTGCATGCCGGCAGAATCCGGCCTGTGCTGCTTTAGTGTCACTGCTAGGACTGGCCAGTAAGCAGCGCTGCTGCGGCCGTGGCCCCAAGGAATGGGGCCGTTGCAGCTATGGCCCCTTACCCCTCCCGGTGCCAGTGAGCAGGGCTGCTGCAGCCAGCCAGCCCCTGCAGGGGAACGGAGCCTAGCCACTGTCAGCATCAGCAACCAGCGGCACAGCTGCCCGACCTCCCCCAGATCCAGCCCCAGCCAGCAGCATCGAGACCACAGCTGGGTTCCGGCCCCAGCGGGGAGCAGCGCCATGGACCCAAGGTTGGGAACCACTGGTATGAACTATTCTAAAACCAGGGTTGGTAATGGAAACACTGAAGGGACATAATCAGGAGCAATGACTTGATAACTCAAACTGCTGAGGATAGAGAGAAGAAATTCCCTGTTGTTAGTATGTTTAACAAGAGAGACAAGGTGGGTGGTGTTGTATCTTGTATTGGACTAACTTCTGATGGTGAGAGAGCTACGGAGAGTTCTCCTCTGAGAAGCTCAAAAGCTTGTTGGTTTCACCAAGAGAAGTTAGTCTGGTAAAAGGTATTTCCGCACTCACCCTGTCTCTCTAATAATCTCAGATCAACACAGTTACAACAATGCTACAGCAGCACTACATATAATAATTAAGAAGTTAATAGTTCTTTGGTATTTAAGGAAAACTTATTCAGGTCTCTGCCACCCAAGTTATAATGCCTGAAATGAGGATTTTAAATTTAGAAATATTACCTAGAAACATTATGCCACTGTATGTTGTCCTAGTAAAACACAAGGGCCTTTTACAGGCCATTTCCACAAAAAATGTTGATATCTTTATTCTGCAAAGTGTGTGGTTTTAAAATTCATTAGACGATTTTTCCTTCTGTATACAAGCTCACCAGAGGCACGGAATACCAGGAGTTGGGGGCAACATCAGTCACTTGAAAGGGGACAGGGCTTTCTAGTCTTAGCACCCAAACCGAACATGTTGAACCCAAAGTGAACACACATGGCTTTTTAAAAGATTATTTGTTTTCTGGCAGAAGTAATATAAGCATTAAGGAGTTTGTCTCTTCTGGGTGAAATCTGGATCCTACTGAAATCTTTAGGAGTTCTGGCTATTAACTTTAGTTGAGCCCCAGAATTACTCAAAATGTGTATTTTAAGGCATTTCAATCAACACTGCTCTTTTAATAAGGAAATATCTGCTTGTGTCATTTTTCTGATATGATAGTATCTTAAATACATACATAGCGGTTTTCATCATGAGGGTCCCAAAGCATTTTAACGTACTCTTTTATGCATACTATTCACAAGGATAAATTTACTCTTCCTTGAAATGCAGACTCTCTGAGTAAAATGCAGTCGGTACCTGTTCATCAAAACATAGCATTACTAGACAACAGCTTTGGACCAGAAATGAAGAATGCCATATCCTGTTGAAATTAGAGAGGGAATTTAGGGCGACAGAATATTATTACCCAAATTGAAATTTTCCCAGGCCACAGAAATTAACGCCCTCAGGTTTACCGAAAGAGCCATGGGATCTTTTTCAGCCACAGGAATTTAGTTTCAGTTTATGGCTTATCTTAAGGAAGGCTCCCCAACTGCAAAGTGCCCCTTAGCACCAGACTGCAGCTCCGAAATTGGTTCAGTAATGGTTTATGCAGGAAATAGCCACTTTGGTGCTCTTCAAAGAATCTTTTTAAATGGATCTCAGTATGTTCCTCATACTTCTCTGTGTATTTTCAGAATGTCTGGGCAAAAACAGATACAATGGAGACACACTTTAGTACTTGTTACTGTTATTTTTTTCAATTTTCATTTCACCATTTTTAACAATCCTTTTCTAAACAATTAGGATATAATTTTGTAGATTATAAATAATGGTGAAAGGTTGCATTTCTTACTTTGTTTAGTTTCATACTTGAGCAGTAAAAAGTGGTTTATTAACTAATAACCCACAAAAATTCCAGCTGGTGGCCGTGCAATTCTTATTTGTGCTGGCACAAATGCATTTCCTTCCTCTTCCTATGCCTATATTTCATTTTTATCTGTACTATGGTATTTGCCTGTACTTTGTGTGCACTCTGTGACACCCATGGAAAAATATATACCTTTTGTGTTATAACTTACACATTTGAATGCACATCCTGAAGTACTTAAAAAGACTGGAATTTCGTGCCTTTCTTTGTGTTAACTATAATTTGTGGTATAAGACCCCAGCTCCAAATTGAAATGAAGATAATTTTTGATGAAATGTGGACAAATTCAGAACTGACTCTTCATCTGATTTTACAATCCTAAGGGTTCTGGTGATAAACCTGTCTTTTTCTTTGTATTTAAAAAAAAAAAAAAAGTGCATTTGAGAGCTTTGGAGACTGATGCCCTTTTTATCCCTGGGATAAGTACAGTTGGGTTGTAGAAGCTATTATCCAGTGTTTTTGCCAATTTTCTTCTATCATCTGGGAGAACAACTTTTTATTCCTCTTCTTATCTGCAGTATCTCTGGAGGCTTTTGGTGTGAAATGTTTTAGTGGTTTTGTAAAGGGGACAATTTCCCACTCGGAACTGGACAAAGACCATCATTTATTTTGCATAATCACTAAACAACCATTAGAAGAAAACAACTTTCAGTCACTACTGATCTGGGAAGTAGAAGCTTAAACCCCTGAGCCATTCAATCCAGCATTTTAGGAAAAAGAGCTTACCTTCCCTGTATGTATTTTTAAATTAAACTCTTTTATTAATAAAGAGCACTGTGCTCCCTCTTAGAAATGGAGTATGACGCTGTGCTTAAAGCATGTGATAGGGACTTCAGGAGACATGAATTCTGGTTTTGGCAATGACATGCATTTCTGTGATCTTGGACAGGTCACTTAGTCTTTCTGTGCCTGCGTTTCCAAAACAATAACACTAAAGCAGGGCTTAAAGTAAGGGGTAACGCACTGGGATGCCCCCTATTTTTAGGCTGGCAGCATTCCTGGGCCCCCTAGCATAGAAACAATGTGCCGGAATGCAGCGTTCTGGCATGTTCCCCTAGGGCCAGCTTAGGGAAGGGGCTGTGGCGAGCCTGGCCACCTCCCCATTGCCTTTTCCTGGGGCCTGCAGCAGCCCTGCCCCTTCATTCTGGGTGGCCTGGGCCCAGTTTCGGGCCTGTCACCAGCAATCTGGCTGGTCAGCACCAGAGCCTCCCTTATTCCATCCCCCTGGCCTGCCCTGACCCGGCCCAGCCCCGCTCCTCAGCGGCATGGGTAAGAGGGCCTTGGTGGTTGAGGACTGTCAGGCTCCAGCTGGGAAAGGCACAGGGGGAGGGCTGGGGAGGTGTGGAGGGGTTTGGGAGCTGAAAGGGGTGGAGTGGGGCAATGGGGAGAAGGGGACTGAGGGGATTGGAGGCTGAAGGGGATTAAGTGAATATGATGGAGCTAGGGGGTGGGGGGTTAGGAGGGTTGGAGTGGGGAAATGGGAGCAGGGAGCTTGGGGAATGAGAATTGAGGAAGACATGGGGAAAGGGGTCTGGGGGCAGGTGTT
>ML681982.1:3062507-3101883 GCA_007922195.1 Podocnemis expansa
CCTGCACTTAGGGTAGTCAAAATTTGCTTCAGAGAAGTCTTGAAAGGTTTAAATCACTGTGTAAATGTTTGGAAATTCTTGGCTGGTAGGTGTTGTAGCTATTAATGTATTCAAATCTTGCTCTACCATTCCAAATATCCATTGTTCCATGACCAAAAGTGGACTCCATTCTTTTCCTCACCTAGTGTGTAAGGACCAGTATGTCAGCATGTCCCCGTTAAGTACATATACACATTCAGAGAATTTAGTTTTGTGTCTTACTTCTTTTCCTCAGTGGGATACTTTGATATGTGCATTATGGTTAGGGTTACCAGATACCAAAGCCTGGAAAAGAGGATGGGGAAGTGTGAAAAGGAGGAAATTGGAGGACACATGGAGAAAATGTAGTACTACTGTAATGTTCTTCGGGTTTTATGGGGCCCCGGAACGCTTTCCCCTAAAAATAGTGTGTTCCGGCATGTTCCAACATACTTTAACCCCTGTAAGAAAACAGCCAGACAAAATCATGTATTTTTAAAATACCTGCCGGATGGAGGACATGAAGGTAAAAAGGAAGACATGTCCTCCTTTTGCCTGACATCTGGTAAACCTAATTATGGTATAGCAATATAAGCATCTTACAAGCAATACTATGGAAAAGAAAATAAAAGGGAGGTAGTTGAGCTCTTCAGATTTTAATCTAACCTATTTATTAGGCTAAATCATCTGCTCATCGTAGGTCAAATAGCTAAAGAGAATTTGGAAGAGTAACAGACAGAATCCTATCCTTCACATTTCTGCCGTTTAAATGCCCTATGGAGAGACATAGGACTTCAGTCCCCAAGCTTGCCAATCCCTTATCTTTCATGAACATTAAATTAACATTTAAAGCTATTTATTCAAAGTTGCTTTAACCACTAGAATAGGAAAGATCAGACAAATCAGTTGTAAGAAATGAAGTATAAGGAAACCAGAACTCTTTGACAAAAATATTCCTCTGGGTATATGTGTTGAATGAAGCTAGTGGATAAATGATAAGGGCCTTTACGATCCAGATATAAGAAAGCAATTTATCAAGAGTACATGAACTCTCCAGTGAATCCAAGAAGAAATGAATGTACAGGAGGAGGAGCCCATATAACATTATTTTAAATGCTCCAAAAGTTTGGTTTGAAAATGGTCTAAAAGTTTACATTCTGTGACAGAATCTATAGAGTGGAAAGGAGTTTGAGGGCAAATAGTGGTATACAGTGAAATGTCTGAAGCCATATGTTATTAGATCACATTAAAGGGGACAAAGAATTACTAGATGCTACTCCTTGCAAACAAACAAACAAACAAAAAAATTCAAGCCACCTGCAAAACTCCCTTTCCCTTACGTCTTTCAATTATTCATTTATCTGATCACAACATTCACACAAAGAAGGTAAATTGAATTGGCTATGGTTAGTAGTATAATAAGTAAAGGCTAGTCCAATTAACCTTGAATTGATGATTCCAATTTATGATTATGCAGAGAAAAAAAATTTAAAAAGTTGTGGTAGATTGACTCAGATTTTTAGAAGCATTCATTCTTTTGGGTGCATCCATTTTTTGATCACCCAAAGTGAGACGCCTAGGGATTGATTTTTCAGAAACTGCCTGTCCCTAGAACTCCAACTGAAGTTAATGGGAGCTGTGAGCACTCCATACCTTTGAAAACCAGCGGGGCATCAAAAACATACGTGTGAAAAACTAACACAGATGCTTGAACATTTTTTCTTTTGTTTACTGTATCTAATCTGTTTTAAAGAATCATATACCATTTCAATGGAATATACTTTGACGTAATGTTAGATGTGCTTCAATAATCTTTTTTTTCAATTTTTATTTTACTCTCTCCCCATCTCTGTCTCTCTAATCTGACCCCACCCTGTGTCTGTCAGCTTTGGACAAGCTTAGCACTCAGCATCTATACCACCCTACCCAAGTGGAGATTGTGCAGTCCAATGTAGTGTTTGACATCAGCAGCCTGATGCTCTACGGTACCCAGGCTGTGCCTGTGAGACTGAAGATACTGCTGGACCGACTCTTCAGTGTACTGAAGCAGGAAGAGGTACTGCACATCCTACATGGCTTAGGCTGGACTCTTCGGGACTATGTGCGGGGTTACATCCTTCAGGTAAGAAGAGTTTAAAACATGTAGCAAAAATTGGCTGACTTTCATTTTGTGTGGCAAGGTTACTATCAGTTATACACCCAAAAAGCTCTTTATTAAAAGTTTGTCTTTTAACTGTGGATCTTTAGGTAAATAACTGTGAGATGTATTCAACATGCTGTACTGCAGAATGACAATTATGGTATGTAAAACTTGCCAGTTTTACCTAAGATACACATTCCTCAGTATCCATGATATTCCCTTTTACTTCCCTATACTTAGAGCAGGAAATACCTTGACTACTGCAAACACTGAGCTTACTTAGCTGTAAGCTTTATTTTGTCACCTAAGACAACTGGTATATTTTCAGGGCCTACAATTTGACTTCTATAATCTGAAGTCCTGTGCAATTGCTCCTTCAAGTTTGCTTTCCCTCCTTAATTCATTTATTTTGTGGGGAGGGTTCTATCCCATAATATATTACAAAGCCTTATTTCTGATATAAGTTGATGGTTAAAAACTAACCTTTGAGCTTTTAAATGTGGCTTGTAAAATCCATCCCCTATGCAAAATTGTAGCTGTTGATTTAATCACAAAAAGTTGTGTTTCCATGTTTAAATTTCACTGTCACCTACATTAAAACATGCTTTTTGTTAGCTTCCAAGATGGTTTATTGTGCTAACAGTTCAGAAGCCATTTTAGATCTCATGTCCTCTACTGCTGAGTGCCCTAAATTGCTAGGGATTTCAGTGGAAGTTGAGGGCCGCTCAGCACCTTACAGATTCAAGCCCATATGGACCAACTTTTGATTTTGGAGATCTCTATTGTTGCATTGCTGTATTTATTTTATTAATTTATTTAGGCACAGATAACATTCTTGGCATGGTACAGGACATAGGAGTCTTTGTTCCTTCCCAAAGGAACTTAGTGTTTTTTCTGAATGTGTTTCATGCAACATCCTTTCTAGAGAGGAAGCATATAAACCTGCATTTGTGTACATGGAAACCTTGATCTACCATGTTTACAGAGAAATTATTTTAAAATTCCCTGTAAAAGATTTTCATTGTGAACAGTTCTGCATTGTAGAATAGTCTGAGGGAAAAAAAATAAAGAAAAAAAGCCCTCTAACTCTGGCATTTAGGTTCTGTTATTCTTACAAAGATCTGTACAAATTCTGACATTTTTAGATTATTTTAGTATTCTTTATAGTTTTTTTAAAAGCTAAATGGTACGGGTTTCCCAATGTAAAATATTATCTACTATGATTTTAAACCAGTTTCAGAAATTAGAATTGTTCTTTTCAAAAAAACATGAATGCAGTATGTCTTTGTGAATGCTGTAGTTGCCTATATGTGGCTTGTATTATTGCAGAATATGGATATTTTTAAGTAAGGCCATGTATGCTTTGAATTACATTTTAAATTCCTGGGTTCTGAATGTTGTTGTTTAAAAAGAATAAAAAAGTTCTAGTATCCAGATGGTTCCAGATGACAAGCTTACTGCCAATTTCAGAGACAAAAGAATTCACTTTCAACTATATGATAAAAGTCAAGAATAATATAGTAATAATAATATTATAAACCTAAGACTTGATTCAGTAAACCTTGCAGACAAGAAGAATTTCACTGAAGTCATTGGCTCTGCTCATTTAAGTATTGTAAAATCAAGCAATTATCTGTTGGAATGATCTTAAGATATGCAAGAATGGCATGTAATGTAATTATATAGAGGATTATAAACAGTTGCATTGTGCATCTGAATGTTATAAAACCCCATAATACACTATTAGGCTAGAGGTCAGTTTATCTGGCTAAAACTGAATGGTATTGTAGCCCTCAAGGCATCAATTTTACCATTATTGCACTCAACAACAGTATATTGAATATTATGTCAGTTAAAGAGAATAATTATCAAGGCGAGTTAAGGACAGCTGTTAAAGTCTTCCCACATATTGATTTGGTTAGCAATTGGCTGTAGATTGTGTTACTGGGCAGATGAAGGCATACTGTAACTGACTTAGTCAAATCTGTCTATTAGTTTAGCTCTCTAATTTTGTTTGTATTAAAGGTAGGAAGTGGTGTATGGGAGAAATATCATATATCTATTCAGTGAAACCTGAAGGAACTTAATCAAATTCCTTTGGTGCATAACATTGGCTTTTATGTTTTGATTTTTAAATAAATACATAGTAAATAACTTTTTTCTCTTTGACAGAGGAGGATGGAGTAAGGTAATTCTGTATGGGATCATGGGGTATCCTGGTCACTGACATTTTGAGTTCACAATAGGGAATATTCCTCTTCATGACTATTTCAGGAAGTTATCTGCTTTTAGAGATCCACTCCCCCACCACTCTAGGGAAACCAGGACCAAAATGTTTTGCCCTTCCTCCTGCCTTGTGGGAAATTTTGCAGACAGTAACAAGCCAACTGATAGCTGCAGCTATGGAAGCTTCAAGGCACAGACAGCAATATTCTGAGAACTTACAACATTTTTGACTGAACTCTCTCTGCACTGTGCTGATTGGCTGTAGGATTCAACCCTTTCCCTCACAGTCCCTTCACCTTAGTTTTACTCCCAAACCTGTCCCTCTTAACCTCTTCTTCCCTGCTTTTTTAGACCCTCCCCTTAGTGCCTTTCTATTCCATGTCCTTTCTCCCTTAACTTTTATTTGCAAGTAGCTGATCCCCTCCTAAGTAAACCTGACAAAAGAAGAAAAAAAAACTATAGAGTTGTCATGGCATTGTTTACTGCCATCATATTGTGCAAGGCCTAGGTCTGCAATGAAGGGGAGCATCAGGCCATGATGTAAATGGGAGAATGGGAGTGCTCATTGCAGATCTCCGTACACATAGCACTGGTTTTAAGTTCCAACGTTCCTCACTTTAGGCCTAAAATATCTATTCTTGGATAGAGTTGGTTTCTGTCCATTGAAGAAATTCTGGCATTTTTAACATTTGTTTTTGTCCAATATGAGGCTGAAAAATTGAAATACTGAAAATTTTGATGGAAAAGCTTTGATTTGGAAAAGTCTAAATGCTTTTTTTAATACATTCCAAATGAACATGAAACATTGCAATGTTCTTCAGCTGAAATATTTCAATTCAGTTCAACAAACCAAGTAAAATGTTTTGTTTGGCTTGATTTGAGGTTAGTCTGTTTCCCCATGAGCTTTCACAGTGTCTTATTGTGGGAGCTGAAGCTCTGGTGCCTCTTGCCTCCATTACCCTCTGTGGATGGGTTACCCATCTGTATAACAAGGCACATCCTACAGTACATGTTGGTAACATGACTCCCATACTACACCACCATGCTTTAACCAGAGGGAAGACCCTGGTGCGTCATGTGAGATGTACTGCAGCTTGGAAACCTGACCCATAGATGAGAATGGAAACACGAGGCACCTGAACTAGAAAACTCTCATGAGGTATCATAGCAGCTCGGGCAGACACTGATAATAAATAGGTCATGTTGGTTAAAGAAACCAAAATGTTTTGGTTGTATTGATATAAGCTGATATGAAATATTTTATTTTGATTGTCCCAATAGAATATTTAAAAAATTGGTACAGTCAAAACTTTCCCACACATTGCTATCAATTTTTGAGGGAGAATTTCCAATCATCTGTATTCCAGAACAATTTATAAAGGAACATGAGAGGCATACTTAAGGGACCCAGTGACAAGAAGTTTGAAAAGCAGGGCTATGCTGGTGCATATGTTTTGCCTCCCACACAGGTCCAGTTCCCCCTGTTTTTTGGCTTGTGAAAGACTTTGTCTTTAATAGTAAAAAAGTAACTTGGGCAGATAACATTTTTGTGCTTACAAGATGGCTTGTTGCATCATTCAGCCAAACCCTTACTGTACAATTATTATGATACAATACAGACCACACTAGACAGCTCTGGGGATTGGTAATGTGACACAGAATATTCACCACTAGGCCAGAGTTAGAATTTTGGCAAGTGTGATAGGAGTTGAAAGTAATTAACACCTGCAGATTGTTCAGTGGCCAGTGTGCACTGAATGATGGGCTTTACCTCGTTCCTGATGTGCAGGTGTTAAGCTTCATAATTGGCACTGAATGACAGTCTGGTAAACAATCTCAGCAAAAGTTGCAAGGGCTGTATACCCTGGTGACTACAAATTTTTCATTCCTAGGGATGATCCCAGAGAGCCTACAGAGGAGGGAAACTGTCTGGGCTGTATCTGTTCTGTGGACAAAATAAAGGGCTTTAGTTTCTAGGGCTGTCGTCTACCAAAAGAGGCTAATTTATTTTATTTATTCCAGTATTCTTGTTCAGAACTGCAGGTTTATTCACTGAGACCCCATAATGTGAAACGATTGTCATATTAAAGACGTCTTCTGTCAACCTGTATAAACATACTGGCTCAAATTCTGACACTCTTACTCATATTGAGGGTACAAAATCCATTGATTTCAGTTGGTCCACTTGTGACAGAACTGCTTAACGTGAATAAAAATTGTAGACCCTGGTCTTTTGCAGGTAATGATGTTATGTTGTTAATAAAAATTCAGTACTTTTCAAAGCGTTTCATGAGCAATTAATCTCACACTATCACATTAAAGAGAGAGGTAAATATCACCCATGTTTTACAAATGGGGAAGTCATGGCACAGACATCAAGTTAATTCTTTTCCAGGCCATTAACTTGATGTCTGTGCCTTGACTTCCCCAATATGAGACAGGGGTGTCAAACTCATTTGCTAGGATGGGCCAGGCTGGACTTAAATGTACTTCAAGTGGCCCATACATACCAGAAGTCAAAATATGGCACTCTCTCATGGCATCACAGAGAGCTGCATATGCGAAACTGTACTCCACAGTACCTCTCTCTCTCTCCCTCTGTCAGGGAGAGAGTGTGGTCTCATGGAGTGCAGTCATGGGCTGGATGGAAGAGGTTTGGCACCCCAATCCACAAAAGTCCTACAGCAGGCACTTAGTTAATTCCTGTTGATGCTACATGAACCTGCATAGTTTCTACTTCATTCTTTCATTGCTGTGATCACTCTGGAGAGCTAACCTACAGTAAAAGAAACACTTGCTGAAGCAGTCACTGAAGTCAGCTGCTCAGATGATGTAAAAGACAGTTGTTTTCACACAGACACTTTTCTGATAACAGCACACCAACTCAGTCAAGTTGCACATGCTGTATACTTTGTGATATAGTTTTTCTTAAACTCAGTTTTGGAATATATTTAAAAAACAAAAATCTGTGGAGTATACCCATGTCCATATCAGGTCTGCTCATACATGGAAAAGGTGCATTTTTGTTGGGTAACAATGTTCTTTAAATGATAACCACTCAACAGTTTGTTCTGTCTCACTGGCCTAGTTATATCAGAGCCAGAAGTTAAGTGGTTTGTTTGACACATTCGTGCATTAAGAATAGGTAAAGGGGTTTGAGGAGAGCAAAGAATTGTAATATGAGAATTTTTAATAATGTTTTTCTTTCCAGTCACTTGCCTAATTTATCAGTGCCTTCACCTTGGTTCTGCTGGGTGAATGATTAGCCTGATGTAGCTATGACTGTTATTTAACTATCCTTAAAATTAAATATTGCTGAATTACCTATGGCAGATTACAACAAATCATTGATACTGAAGTTCAGGATGGAAAGCACTGCTCACCTCAAACAGAGTGTAAGACTGTGCCTAGGCTTTCCTGTCTGTCCCCATCTATTAGAATAATATGGTGCCCAGCTAAGGGCATGTGTACACTACAGTTGCATCAGTGGTACAGTTGTGACTCTGCAGTTGTGTAGACCAGGCCTAATATGTTCAAGCTTTTGCTGTCGAGTGTAAGTGCAAGATGTTCCTGGGTTTATGTGAGTACTTTGCTGAAGAATCTCCATTCAACACATAAGCATCATGGCCAACAATACTCTGGAAATATCACCTGGGCTAAGAATATGTGAGGTAATGGTAACATTCCATATGTACATGGGTCTGCATGTGCTCCATATTCCAGAACTGTTCTGAAGTAGTTTCCAACAACCTGTGTGCATGTTGTATATCATCAGCATGATATATCGGAGGTGTTAAGGTCATCGCCTTAGAGCCCTGCAAATATGCAGATATCCATGGATATCCAAATCTGCAGATACCATACAGATATCCACAGACCATTTCTTGTGGATGCAGATTGGATACAAGTCCACATTTTTATCTTCAGAGAGCTAAAGCCCTGCAAATATGAGGATATCCACATTATATCCTCATCTGTGGATACAACACGGATATCTGCGGACCATTTCTTGCAGATGCAGATCGGATACGGTCCATATATTTGTATCCATGCAGGGCTCTACATCGCCTCCTCAGTTTCCTCTTACTGCTGCATGGCCATAATCAAAACATCCCCTTCTTCATCTTTCAAGCTGCATAGTGGGGTAAGAAAACGTTTTAGTAGTTAGTAGTTTCATTGGTTGCCAGTAGAGTTAATAGTTCATAAGAAACTGTAATTAGCTGCAATCAGTTGGTTCTCTTGTGGTGCCCTGCCTGTTCCACAAGATTATGCCCTGACAAGCTGGGTTTAAAACTGTGTTACATGCACAGAGTTGTTTTCAATAAGTGATGACCATCAGTGCTGCCTCTGCTGTCTTAGGGAAGTCTCATGTTGCCACCTGGTTCTCCATCTGCCAGTTCTTCCCAGTGTGAGCATGCAAACAAGAGAATTCAGGCTATGTAAACACCTTATGGAGCAAGCAGTATACCTCCATGTGCACCTGGAGGTGGCAACAACATATGCACTGGACTGCCTAGCTGCACCAGTGCTAGGGAGACGCTGGCAGTACCTGCCAAATCCCATTGTGTGCACAAGAAGCATAGGCAAGGGCACAAGGGCAGATCCCTGATAGTGACCACCTCCAAGTGCAGCGTTAACTCACTGAACAGAGCCAGGTGTACATGGACATTATAATACCTGTGCAAAAAAGATCCAAAGCAGAGCGCAAGATGGCTTGCACATTCCTGGTCTCTCACACACTGAGTCACCTATTGTCCCTGAGACTCGCATCAGAATTGCTCCTGCAACTTGAGGGCTCCTCAAAGCAGCATGAATTATATGGCATTGTGCAGATGCCATCTCTGGCAGATCAGCTGCAGCTTCTGTGTCACCAATCAATAGGACAAGCTGGAGAACTACAAACTGTATGTTCACTGACAGTTCCAACTCCTCTGGCTGCGTTGCCCTTCCCGAAACCAGACCTAGCCTTCAACCAGCATATTCACATAGCCCACAACAACTACATGCACCAAGGATGCACTGCTAATGGAGCAGTGGTTTAGATATCCTTATGGCCCTCCAAAGTGATGAGACCACAGACCCTGTTGGTATGATGAGATCCCTATTACGACTGTGGAGTACCAACCCAGAACAGACCTCCATCAGACTATACTGCCCCTTCCTCAGTTTATAATGAACCATTCAGCTCCATTATGCCACCACAATGTCAGTACCACTAAAGCCATCAGAACCGCCAATTCTAACTGGGGCATTGTCATCTCTGGAAAAAGCACTCATTCCCCTATCACTTTCCCCACCAGATGACCAGAGTCAGTATCAGGATCTCCTATGACAATGGCAACAGCCCTCAGTTTTCTGACCGAGAGTGTCACAGATCCCCAGGATGAGTTTCTGGACCTCTTACAATCGCTGGGTCCTTCATGTGTTGCACTACCAATCCATAACATGATCCTCCAACCAGTACAGGTAATCTGGCATGCCCTGGCATTGTGCACCCCGATGTGTCTGCAGGCAGAGAAGACTTACTTTTTTTCCAGCTAACAGCACAAACTTTCTGTTCATGTACCTGCCACCAAACTCATTAGTGGTGCAAGTGGTAATCCAGCAAGCCACACAACAAAACCTGAGGACTGCTCCTGGCCTGCAATTCTGCATTGCTGGTTACCAAGCCATACTGGCAAAATACAATTTAGGTCATATGCTAAACTGGTAGAATTCCAAGCAAGAATACGTCAGTCCCTGCCAGAGGACAATCAATCAGAAATCAAGGTCCTCACTGAGGAATGCAAAATAGCAGCTATCTCCCTCCAAACGGCAGTAGATCTCAGAAACATAGTAGCACACTTCCTTGCATTGTGGTGCTTCAAAAGGATTCCTGGCTCCAAACATGTCTTCCACCAAAGAAGTCCAAACCATTTGGAGAACCTCCCCTTCTACAGTCACAAAATGTTCAGTGACAAGACTGATGAGAGTCTGTATTGGGACTATACACCCCAGACCATGCCCACTACCAAAACCATATGACCTCCTGGGCCTCAATACCCTGCTTGACCCACCTACCAACACCACTCGTCATGTCAACAGAAACAACACTGCCACCACCAATTTCCATCAGCACCCCTCAAGACAGCCCTTTTGGCTCCTCCGCAGAGAACTGCAAAACCTACCCCAAGCCTCTACAAGCTTCTCTGATCATAGCTGAGGGCCATCTTCCTCTCTTTGCTCACATTTGGAGGTAAGATTAGCACTGATTGGTGGGTATTGGACATCATACATCAGAGATATCTTATGAGTTCCTTCCATTCCCATCCCTTGCCAATCTCCCCAGAGCAGCCTTGTGAACCCATTTCAAATAGACTTTCCACAGAAGAAAATATGCACCCTTTTCGAGAAGGAAGCCATAGAACAAATCCCACACCATCCATTATCAGGGCCATAGATTCTACTCCCCTATTTCCTTATATCAAAAAAAGGAGGGTACTGTCTCCTCATTCTGGACCTATGGGGCCTTAACACTTTATCTACAAATTCGGTTTCTGCATGGTCACTCTTCCCCAAATCACTCCTTTCTTCCAGGTGGGGTCTGGTTCAAAGTTCTCAGTATGAAGGATGCATATTTCCATGTGGACATTCATCTCTCCCTCCACAAATTCCTTCAGTTCATGGTGGGACACTCCCATTACCAATTCCATGTCCTCCCTTAGGGGATAACAACCACCTCTTGCATGTTCACAGAAGTCATAGCAGTGATCTCAGCCCACATGTGACACCTGGGTCATTCCCTATTTTCATACCTCCTTCTATTCCAAAAATGTCTCTTTACCATCAAACATTGCATGAACTTCTCCCCATTCTGGGCAATCCATCCCATCACAGAAATCCATCCCCTTGGAGAAATCTGGGCAATCCATCCCATCTGAGAAACCATTTTTATAGGACCATGCATGGGATGGGGCTTCCTTCTAAAAGACCACTCTCACCATTCTTATTACACAATTACAGTGTCATCCCTGTGCACACATCCACCACTGCCCTTCACTCCTGGAACACATGCCAATGTGCCCTTCTGTTATCTCATAAGCCCAAATCCACATGAGATGTCTCCATATATGACTACACTTGCTGTATGATCCATAGATAGGCCACCTAAACAAATGAAACCTCCTTGCATCTTCAGTAATAACTTCACTTAAATGGTGGCATAACCCATCAACAATCTTAAAGGGCAGCCCCTTAAACCTCCTCACACCCAAAACCACCTTTACTATTACGGCCCACATACACAGCCACATGGGCCAGGACCTGTGGTTCCCCAGAGAAGCAAGGATGCACATCGACACCCTAGAACTTTGAGCAGAGCGCACCTGTCTAGCACTTCTCCCCCTTGTCCATACCAATCACCTACAAATTCTCTTGGACAATGTGACATGTCATATACAAAATCAAGCAAGGTGGAGTCAGATCACCAATAATTTGCCAGGAGGAAGTCTGGCTGTGAAACTAATGCCTGCATAACAACTTTATGCTGTGTGCAGTCAACTCACTAGGCAAGATAACACCTTGGTGGAAACTCTCAGCCATTCCTTCCATTATAATCATGAGTGAGAGATCAGTATTCCCACTCTTCACTCCATCTTCCACTAATGGAGCATACCACAATGGGACCTATTTGTGGCAATTGCCAGCCACAAGCTCCCTCTCTTCTGCTTCAGCAGCACCCTCAGGAAAGCCTCCAATGGGATGATTTTCTCTTCCCATAGACACTGGGATTACATATACCTTCCTACCATCCCACTCCTCCTGTAAGTACTCTGAAAAGTGAAACAGGACTGGATAGTCTTCTTACTCATAATCCCCTTCTGGCCCACCAGCATTGGTTCACAGATCTTCACCTTTCAACCTAGCCTCTAATCCACATTCCCTTTCCCGTGAACCTCCTCACTTAACAACAGGACCAAATCTGCCCCCTAGCTCACACCTCATACACCTCACTTCCTGGTATTTGGATGGAACTCACAGATAGACAACATGTGCTCCACACTAATACAGAATGTGCTCACACACAGTCAATGCCCCATAATCAGGGCTTGCTACCAAGCCAAATGGAAACAGTTCACACAGTGGGCATCCAACAATCATCACGTCATAAACACCATGCACATACTGACTATTCTGAACTGTATACTTAGCCTTTGCCTCCGAGGACTGGTCAGTGCGTTCATTTCACTTGCACGTGGCTTGTCTGCCTTCAGCCATCCCATCACCACTTGGTTTCTTAATGTCTTCCCTTTTATCAGGAAGCCAAGCCCCCTTGGTACCTTAATCTCATCCACTCAGTCCTCACTAACCTACCCTTTGAGCCCCTGGCTGCATGGTTGCTCAGGTACTTGTCTGTGAGGTGATCCTTTTTAGTGGCTGTTACTTTGGCCTGATGAGTCATTGAACTGGCAAACCAACCTTTTATGGTCTTCCACAGAGACAAGTCTTTCTTCAACTCCATCCCAAGTTTCTCTCCAAAGCAGCCTCACTGTTCCAACTCAACCTCTTCTATCTCTGTCTTTTACCCTGAGTCACATTCCACCAACAGGGAGCGCATACTATACTCTCTTGACATTCATCATGTGCTGGCCTTTTATATCCATAACACTGAGTCTTCCTCGCAATAGCAGAACACTGCCAAGGCATCAGCCTCTCTTCCCAGTACCCTCCAAATGGATTCCATACTGAATCACTGCATGTTCCTCTCTCTCCTGAGCATCATCACTCGTTCTGCAAGAGCATAGGCCTCCTTGCAGACAACCCATGACAGGATACTTGCAAAGCAGCAACATGGTCCTCTGTACACATGTTGACTGCTCATTATGTCATAGTCAAGTCAGCAGCAACCAATGCACAGTTGGCTGTGTGGTCTTACAGACTCACATCTGCTGAGCCCTCATGCCTGTCAGAAACTGAATACTGCTTATTATGCTGCCCACATACGGGAGCCACCTAGGGACTAGCACTCAAATAAGAAAAAGAGAGGTTATTTACTATAACTGATAGTTCTTCAAGATATGTGGCACCTATCTGGATTTCAATCCACCCCCCATCCCCAACCTCCACTGTGAGCTTGGTGCCTGTTGTTAAGAAGGAACTTGTTAAGAAGGAACTGAGAGGGTGTCAACCCATGTGGCCCTATAAGACCTTAGGCATGCCTCCTGGATTACAGACATGCACAGGGGTTGATAGAAACTCTTTCAGAACAGTTCCATCTCTGGCACATGGCGCACATGTGCACCCGCATGAGTATGGAATCCAGATAGTGACCATACATCTTGAAGAACCATTAATTACAGTAAGTAACTTCTTTTTCTTAAACTTAACACTATCTGTTAATAATAATAAGTCATGTGAAATTGCAGTCCTCTTCCTTTCCTAAGACAAGCCTTTCATCATAACAGGATTCCCTCTAATTGGATACTAGGTACAACACAATGTTTACAATGATGAAAATAATTAAACCAAGAGGATTTTTGCAATCTAATGATGACATGGTTAGCAAGACAGAAATACTTGTCCATTTCAGCCAGTGAAAATTTGTCTGGTTTTCTTTCAGATAGATTGTAAGAAGATGAAACAAAATGACAGATGAAAATTACCAACATTAATACAATGAAAATGTATTTTATGTGTGTTGTGTCTCTGTCTTTTCCTTTAACAAAGGTTTCTTTTTCCACTCTAAGTCTGACTGTCTCTTTTCCTAAGTGTATTTAACTTCAAGCTATCTTTACTAATGAATGCTTTACATTTGTTTAGCAACATCCATCTGAGGATCTAAAAGCAACTTACAGGCATTCATGACTTTAGCCTTGCCCACCTCCATTTGAGGTAGGTGAGTATTGTTCATTTTTACAAAGTGAAGAATGAAGCAAAGAGAAGTTAGAATTACCCAAGAAAGTCTGTGGCAGAAAGTGGAATTGAACCCTCAATCCCAGTCATTTAATCCCCTTTCCATTGTTCAGCTAATGATTGCCACTGATATTTAATTTATGTGAAGGAGTACAGGAGTTAGCTTTCATTTATGGCTTTATTGATTTGTTTTTAAAGTTTGTTCAGTATATTCTGCTTTGTATTTTCCCTTTTTTTTATATGTTGTTTCATTATATTCACCTGTGCTCCTTTGCACCAGTGTTCTTTCTCAATTTAACTTCTCTCTGCCAACACTCCCAAACTCTGACAGTATTTGAAATACCATTGCTGTATGAATGGGATTTAAATTGACTACTCTGTGTGTTGCTTATTTCTTGCTCTCAAGACCTTTTTTTTGCCCCTCTTGCTCTTCTCTTTCCCTTCCTATTTACTTCCTCTGTTGCTCTTTTGCCCCCATTGTCTTTCCCTTCCTCCTACTCTCCTTCAGCCTCGTCCCTGTTCAACTTTTCTGTCCCTGACTCCCACTTCATTATCACAGAAGTTAGGGATGGAAGGGGCATATCACATTATGCCATTTATGTCCTGAGTTTTCAGTTCCTTGTAGAGCACCCTGCCTCTTAAAATCCATGACTATTATCAGCTGGAAGAGTTTCTCCTTCTCTACTGGTCAGCTTAAAGGGACTCCCCTTATTTGCGTGAAACAGAGGGCCACCACTGGGCTCTTTGTTCTTTTGTGTTCATTTCAGCTGTTCTAAGCCAGCAGTGGCTACCAGGTGTATTCTCAGATAAAAAGTTCAAATAAACATTAAGGACTGAAAAGAAGCTGGGAATCATAGAGATTCTTAACCATCACATAGCTCTTGAGTCAGAGAGAAGTAGTATGGTGTAGGAGGATGGTGGTGTAGCTCTTACTCCAGTACACAGCACTTTAAAAATCTGTGTGTATATGTGCACTAACCTTGCTAACATCTCTCTGCTGCTTTCATTACCCTTGACTGTCAACACCAGCCATCTTGATGTTACATGACTTTTTAACTGCTTTATTACTCCAGTTCACACTTATGCGCTACCTTAACAGGGCAAGAATGATAGAGAGGCCAAGAGTTCATAGGCATTTCTGAATGTGACACTAAGACAGGTTATATGACAGCAGAAGCATGGGAAATGTACAAAGGCAATTTGGGTTTTCAGAATGTGTGAAACAGGAAAATAGTACATACTGGTGGTGCTCTGGGACTTGTCTCTTGCAATGGGCAATGAAGCAGAGGGCTCTCTTATTCAGGCTAGTCAACAGTAATGTATATGATCCAAAGGGCTAGCTGTGTCAATCTAGTTCAGCAAAACAAACAAGGATTCTTGTGGCACTTTTAAAGACTAACAAATTTATTTATCGCATGGGCTTTCATGGGAGAAAATCCCATTTCATCAGCTCCTTGCAGTTGGAGAATTTTCAGAATGGGAGAAAAATAAATGCAGGGAAGTGTAAGTCATAGGATCAGGTCAGACCATTATAGCAAATCAAAGCAGTTTAGATTCACACTGTGGTACACCATATAGAGGTAGAGAGAAAGCAAAGAGAAGGCTAAATCATCTTTTGTGATAAGAAAGCCAACAGATATCCCTATTTAAGTCCAAAACAAGTGTCAAATTTGCATATGAATTCCAACTCTGCAGTTTTCTCTTTGCTGTATATGATGCTCTTAAATAGTGGGTGCTAGTAAATAGTCCACCTCTTTGCAGTTGCCACGGAGTGGTATCCGAGAACAAGGAATACCTAGAGCAGTGGTTCCCATCCTTTTTGAGTATGAGGACCCCTTTATAATGTCAAAAAATTTCATGGACCCTTAAATGATAACATTTGTTATTGGGGACTGGCTGCAGGCAGTGGTGCTGCAAAAGGGCAGTGGAGGACTTGGCCCTTGCCTGCCCCCAGGGGGGTGGGGACATATCCAAGGTCTGGATGCTCACAACAGGCAAGTACAATTCATTTAGAATAGAGGTGTCAAACTCACTCAATGTGGGAGGCCACTTGGAAGGCAAGACACATGTCTCAGGCCCTGTAGCCACATGGGGTCCCCAGTTCTTTCCCCCTCCATGTTCAGGTGGCATGGGCTCTTCTTTCCCCTCCCTAACCCCACAGGCTCTGCCACACTTTCCTTTTTCCTCACCCTGTGCTCCCTTCCTCCCTTTCTCCTTCCCCTGCCTCCTTGTGGCAGGCAAAAAAAATCAGTCTTCGTTGCAGGCAGTCAGGCTGGATTCTTGCCTCTCCCCTTCCCTGCCTGCAGGAGAAAGTAAAAGTTTAAAATAGGAAAAATGAGTAGAAGTGTCTAGGTGTTGGCTCCCTAGCGATGTAATCCAATGGTGGGGTTGAACATAATGTACCGCGAGCCCAAACTGTAGGTACAGACATGAAACAAATTGTGAATTTCAACTTCACTGGAACTGGCAAGAAACAAGCTGAAATTGTAATTTGTATGAAAAATGGAAAAGTACCTGAAAGGTTTTGAGTCAGTCTAATGCCAATGAATAACGCCAAAGAGATAGGGAGGTATTTTATAAGTACAGTTTTGGTCAAAGTATGACACCTTGATGGGTAGAGATGTCCAGTGATGTGTGGACCTAATTGATGGGTGACATCATGAGAGGCATATGTGGACCAATCAAGGTAAATTTGGATCCCAAAGGGGGCTGAGTCAGTAGGTCTGAGTAGGGTATAAGAATAGGAGTCCCAGAGCCCAAACTGCATGCAGCCGAGAGGGTGACAGCAAGTCCTGCTATCAGTTGAGCTGTTCCATTGCATTGAGAGCACCAATGCTGCCAACAAATCTGTTGAGATGGATTGTTTGCCATAGTGCTACATTGCAATAAAGCCTAGCCTGGCACCTTCGTTTCTACAAAGATCTGTGGTCATGTTGGTTTTCTCGATCATGAGTGTTGCCTCAGTTTACCTCTTGCATACAGGGTACACCTAGGCTCCAAATCACTAAGCTAACTAAGTCCTTACTTGAGATTTGAGCCAAAGGTAACCCAAAGCATTAACCAAAGGAACAGCTTGTCTTAGGATCACCAGGCTAACTCAGTCCCCGGTTAAGATCCAAGTCAGGCTCTAGATCAGTGGTTCCCAACCAGTGCACCGGGGCACACTGGTGTGCCGTGGCAGCACCCAAAGTGTGCTGCGAGCATCCCCGAGAGCTGGAGTTAAAGTTCCTTCCCTGCTCAGCCCAGCCATGTGGGCTGTGCAGGGCTGGGAAAGGCAGGGGATAAAGTAAGGGGGAAGGCACCAGAACACAGTTCTGGGGCCCCCTATTTTTAGGCAGGCAGCCTTCTGGCCCCCCTAAAAATAGAGGAAGGCACCTGAATGTGGAGTTCCAGGGGTCCCCCTAAAATAGCAAGAGCAGCCTGAACGCAGCATTTCAGTGGCTCCACCTTAGGCCCAGCCAGCAGAGAGGGGCAGGAGGTCGGCAGTGTGTGAATCTCCTCCTGCAGGGTGGAGCAGTTTGTGTCAGGCTGCCTGTAAACAGCCCAGGTAAGGGCTTTGGGAGGGGCGCTGCTGGGGGTTGTGTGTAGCAGAGGTGGGTGGGAGGGCTGTGTAGCAAAGGGTGCGTAGCTGGGGTTGTGAGGTGGCTGTTTGGTTGGGGTTGTGTGTAGATGAGGGTTGGGGTGGCTGTGTGTAGCTAGGGGCTGGGGGCCGTCCATCACAGGCAATGGGGGCTGGAGGAGGGGAGGACAGGACCCACTGGGCTGGGAGGGAGCAGCAGTGGGGTGAGGATTTGCCCTGCGTGCCAGGGGCCACTGTGGAGAAGGGGGAAGTGGGTGCTGCGTCATGCTCACAGGCCCTACCTTCCCACTCCCCAGGTTCCCCCCTGCCCCCCAACAAAGCCATCTTGTTCTCCCTTCCTCTCTCCTCTCTCGCCACCCTTTTGCTGTTCCTCTCATGGCTCCCCTTGTCCTCTTTTGCCACCCTTGCCTTGCTGTGCTCCCCATACTCACTCCTGCCACTGCACACGACTCCTGACCTGCTGTGTTTTGCCACCCCTTCTCTACTACCCCACACAAGAGCATTGCCGAAACACTGTGCCACGGCTCATGAATATTCATAATTTAATTTAATTTGAATATTTTGAGTTTTTTAATGGTGGTGTGCCGTGAAAAAATTGAAGGAATCAAGGTGTGCCACAGTAGAGAAAAGGTTGGGAACCACTGCTCTAGATCACTGGGCTAACAGAGTTCCCACTAGAGATCTGAGCCGGGGTAATCCTGAGGGAGCACGGCTTCAGAGACTCATGCATGCATTCACACACACGGCCAAACTGATATCAGCACCGGACACAACACAACACTGATGAAAATGCATCTTAACTAATGTACCTGACCACATTCCTGCCAGCATACCACAGTGCCCACTCACTGTCAGTCATTCAAAATGCTGGTGTTTGGTTGGTTCAGTCCCAGCTGGCCTTTGATTGGTTTGTTCCCATGTGGGCCCCAGCCACTTTTTCCTTTTTTTATTTGTGATTCATGCAGTGTGCTGTCAATCCAACGTGCTGACTGACTGACAGAGAGCACTTGGGATGGGGCGCACTGCGGTGGCTCTTTGGAGCCCTCCTAGCCTGCTGTGACTGAGACTGATTTCACCAAGGGTAAATCATGCCTGACCAATCTCATTTCCTTCTATGATCAGATGACTGGTTTTCTGGATGCAGGAAGAACCATTGATGTGATATACCTTGATTTTAGCAAGGCTTTTGATACAGTTTCCCACAGCATTCTCATTGGCAAATTAAGGAAGTATGGGTTGGATAGGTGGACTATAAGGTGGATAGAAAACTGGCTAGATCAACGGTTTCAGCGTGTAGAAATCAATGGTTCCATGTCTAGCTGGCAACCAGTCACAAGTGGTGTGCCCCAGGGGTCAGTCCTGGGGCCGGTTCTGTTCAACATTTTCATCAATGATCTGGATGATGGAATAGACTGCATTCTCAGTAAGTTTGCGGATGACACCAAGCTGGGGGGAACAGTAGACATGTGGGAGGGCAAGGACAGGATTCAGGGAAACCTAGATAAATTGGAACAGTGGGCCAATAGAAATCTTATGAGGTTCAATAAGGACAAGTGTAAAATCCTGCACTTGGGATGGAAAAACCCCATGCACTGCTACAGGCTGGGAAACATTCAGCTAAGTAGCAGCAGTGTAGAACAGGATCTGGGGGTCATGGTGGATGAGTCAGCAGTGTGCTCTTGCTGCCAAAAAGGCCAATGGCATACTGGGCTGCATCAAAAGATGTGTTACCAGCAGATCAAGGGATGTGATCATTCCCCTCTATTCTGCACTGGTGAGGCCACATCTAGAATACTGTGTTCAGTTTTGGGCTCCTCACTACAAAAAGGACAGGGACATGCTAGAGAGAGTTCAGCGGAGTGCAATCAAAATGATTAAAGGGCTGGAGCACAAGCCCTATGAGGAAAGACTGAAAGCATTAGGCTTGTTTAGTCTGCAGAAGAGAAGATTGAGGGGGGATCTGATAGCAACCTTCAGCTACTTGAAGGGATGCTCTAAGGAAGATGGAGCTTGACTGTTCTCGGTAGTAACGGAGGACAGAACGAGGAGCAATGATCTCAAGTTACAGTTAGGGAGGTCGAGGCTGGATATTAGAAAAAACTTTTTTACTAGGAGAGTGGTGAAGCCTTGGAATGAGCTGCCTGGGGAGGTGGTGAAATCTCCCTCTTTGGAGGTGTTTAAGGCCCACCTGGACAAAACCATGACTGGGACGGTTTAGTGGGAGTGGTCCTGCTTTTCTGGAAGGGGGTTGGACTAGATGACCTCATGAGGTCCCTTTCAACCCTATGATTCTATGATTTTTTTTTGCCTGCAACCAGGAGGTAGGGAAAGGTGAAAGGGAGGAGGGGAGTACAGGGTAGGGAAAAGGGAAGGTGTGGGAGAGCCTGCAGGGTTAGAAATCACCTGAGTAAGTCAGAAGAATGCCTTGCCCTGCTTTGCCTGCAGCCTGTCTTTTTTTTTTTTTTTTTGCAGTTCACTGCTGCAGACAGCTTCCTGGCAGAGCCCAGGCAGCAGCTCTGTGGGCCAGATCTGGCCCCATGGGCTGTAAGTTTGATACCCCTGATTTAGAGCTCTCTTCAACATGGATTGCTGGCCAGCAGCAGCTGGGCCGGATTGTTCACAGACCCTTTGCAATAAGTCCACAGACCCCAGGGGTCCCCAGACCACAGATTGGGAACCACTGACTTACAATATCTTGGATACCTCAGCATGGAAATGCCTGTTATTGAAGGTCTGTCAGGCATATACCAGAAACAGGCATGTTTCTTTTAAAACTGAGCTGAAAAGCTCTTTAACTGCCAAGACCTCAATTTGTGGTTCTTTTTCTTCTGCAACAATTGATGAAGTCACGAACACCTCAAACAGAGCAAAGGGTGGGGGGGAAAGCACAATGTACCTTAGTCTCTGTGGTGCTTTAGGTATGAATGATGCCATTGAGTGAACTTGGGTCTTGGCGGGTAAGCAAAAGAGGAAACAGTTTTCAGTTTTCAGAAATTGTATCAACCATTTGTGATCACAGACCTTCCTAAATTATTTTTATAAATGAAATATGTCCATTTTCCAGACTCATAATCTGAGGTCATATCCAGTGTAATCCTCAAAGAAGCCAGGAGTCCTGGGCACTTAAAGATTAATGAATTTATTCATCACATGAGCTTTTGTGGGAGAAGATCCCACTTCATCAGACACTGTGAAGGTGGAAAGAATCATGCTTCTCACTGAGCATGCTCATTTGAATCAATCACTGGATCAGATCCTCAGTAAGGAACTCTTGCTGCAGGTAGGGGCAGAAGGCAGATGTTGATGCTAATGTCCAAGTTCCATGTAAGCAATTCAGGGACTTTTTAAAAAAAATAAACAAAAACAAATAAAAAAATAAAACCACAAAAAACTTGTATTAGGGAAAATAGCTGTTCAATATCTACACTCAGAACCACAGAAATCAGCACTCCTCCCTAGTTCTAAGATTACCATCCTTGCTCACAAAAGACTAGTGTATCCTCTCTCCTCAATTCTGTCCCCTGAATTGTAGCTGAAGTCAAACTGTGATCTTGGAGGTGGAAGATCAGTATATTACCCTTTCAGCCACACATCACTTCAGATTAGCTCAGTTAGACGGTAAGCAATAGTTGGATCCTTCCAGATCATGACAGGTGAATGGAATTAGACTTCTCTCAATTCAGACATTTACAGCCCTTATGCTGAAATTTGGGGATAGTTTTGATTATCTTGTGTCAGAGCTCGCTTCAGGAAGTCTTGAAACTTAGGACTATAGAGACTTAGGAGTGAGGAAAAGCCCCAGAGAATCAAACTTGTCATCTCTCTGGCATCAGTTGATTTATTGCTTTTCTTAAAGTCTAAGGGACCTCAAGGGGATGTTTTCCATTGCAGCACCGATTTTTCAGTGAGGTGCTAGAGGAATAGGAAAGAATAACAGTGAAGTAAGAATGACTCTTATTAGAAGGGGTAAATGTCATTAACACTTATTGTTGCCTTATAGGCAGTAAGAGTACAGTGCTGAGCAGAAAGCTGCAGCAACAACAAAAACACATCCTGAGCACGATACCAGGGATTAGCAACGCAGGCCCAATGAGCCACCTGTGGCTCCCTGGCAGTCTCCTCCAGGAAGCCAGGTGTACTCCAGGGAATCCTGGCTGGCCCCAGCATGAGTGCTGAAGAAGGGTGCTCCTGGC
The DNA here is from genome assembly GCA_007922195.1 of Podocnemis expansa. Classification (NCBI taxonomy): domain Eukaryota; kingdom Metazoa; phylum Chordata; order Testudines; family Podocnemididae; genus Podocnemis; species Podocnemis expansa. Next base: position 3,084,556 of record ML681982.1, read on the forward strand.
TGGCACATGCTCCCAGCTTTTGGAGTGCCAGGGTCACCCCCGCCCTCCCACACAACCACATGAGCCGAAAGCAGCCCAGCGGCCACGCCATGGCCCATAGCGCTGGTGGGGGTATGCAGGCTGCGCGCACTCCCTCCACCCCTCCCTCTGCTGGCGGGCCAGGGTAAAGCAGTGCTGCCCCTCCAACCCCTACCTGGCCGTCCCTCCCAAGACAGCCAGCAGAGAGCTGCAGCTTGTGGAGGCAGGGCCTCGGAGTGGCACGCTCCACAGAGTTCAGATCGCTTCAACCTGGCCATTCTAGGTCTGAATTCTAGGCTGCTTCACCCCGAGGCCCTGGGTGGACCCATTCAGCCCTGGGGTGGCTGGGTCAAAGTGGCCTGAAGTCCACGGAGGGGCTGCTCCAGGGTCCCGCCCCTGCAAGCTGCAGCTCTCCACTGGCCGCTCTTGGGAGGGAGGGACAGCTGGCGGAGGGGTAAGCGGGGCACCGCTACTCCGCCCCACCAACAGAGGCAGCATGCACTGCCTGTACACCCTCTGCCAGTGCTAGGGGGCCACGATGTGGTCCCTGGGCCCGCTCCAGCTCATGCAGTTGTGTGGGAGGGTAGGGGAGAAATGGCTCTTCTCTCCTTTTGGGTTGCTGACCCTTGCACTATATGTTCTGAATTCATAAGGTTAAACTTGTATTTTAATTAAGGAATTTAGTTTTCTTTCCTTTTGAGAAATATCTCCTGTAAGTTGGTTGACATTTATGGAGAAATAGGAAGCAGCATATCTTATTGTCTTGAAAACTTGATGTGGATTCAGGAAACCTGAATTCTTCTGCCGCCTCTGCTTTTTTAACTTCTGTGCATCAGTTTCTCCCATGTATAAAATGATCCTAATCAAACTTTGGGTGCTAGCAGGGGTGTTGCTGGCGCCGAGCACATGGGGCCCATGCCCCGAATCCTGGCACCAGTGCCCCGGGTCCTGCAGGGCCCCTGCCTCTCCCAGTCTCTGGCCGCATTAGGCGGAGATCTGTGACCTAGCCACCCACGGCAGCAGCAGCCACTTCCCCAAGGCCAGGTGGCCCCCCAGCCGCGGCCGCCACTCCCGGCCCTGTACCCGGCCAGGTATCCTGGGCCTAGCCACCCACAGCAGCCGCAGCAGCTTCTGATCCCTTCTAAGGCCGGGCAGCCCCGCCACTGCTGTTGTCGTTCCCCACCCTTTCCCCGCCTGGGGGCATGGCCTGTGGCCAGGAGGCAAGGCCTCGGCTGGTGCCCCGGGTCCTTCCCCAGGGCGGCGACACTCCTGGGTGCTAGAAGTCTAAATTAGTTAATGCTTGTAAAGTACTTTGAGATCCTCTAATGAAAGAGGATATTAAGACCTAGCCTACACTAGAAAATTAGTAAAACAAACAAACAAGCAGTCACATAGCTACCCCTTTGAATCTTGGCAACTAGGAAATTAGATCTACCCATTATGCTGCCTAGGGATATGAAAACCCCACAACCCCAGAGGAACATAGTTAAGCTAACCTAGGTCCCAGTATAAACAGCTCTAGGTTGATGGAAGGCTTTCTGCATCAGCTTAACTGTCACCTGTCAGGAAGGTGAATTTTCTACAGTGGTGGGAGTACTCCTTACACTACTGGTACATGTCTACATTGCAGTTGTACTGCTGTAGCATTTTAAGTGTAAACATAGGAGTACTGTTCTTAAGTCTAACTTTGAACTGTAACCACCATCTGGAATAGTACTTGTCAGTAATTATTTTTTAACATCTTTTAGCTAACATGAGAAGAAAAATGGTTTCAGCTTTTAATTTTGGGACATAATGGATTATTTTTGCCTTGTTATAACAGAGTGTATAAACAGAATATATTCTGTTACAACAAGGCAAAAATAATCCACAATGTCCCAAAATTAAAAGATGAAACCATTTTTCTATATTTTCTCTAATTTTATATATATATATAATATTTTCTGCTGTAATGCACGCACACATATGTATGTTTGTGTCTGTGTATATACAGTCTTGTGTTGAAATTCAGACCCCACTGAAGTTAATGACAGAATTCTCATGGACTCTTGGAGTGTTACTAGTCCTCCTGCAGGAAAGGTACAGAAGTCAGTGTTATTCATTGATGTTCATCCTGCAGAGCTGGGAAATTCCTTGCAGGACAAGTGGAATTTTAAGGCTGTGGAACTGTATTATTTCTACATAACATACATGCTGGAGTGGTATGTTAAACATGAATTTGACATGGCAGTGTTCAGTATTGCTAACTCCAAACATTCAAAAAACCAAATTAGCCCCCACCATTATAAAATTGTTTAATCATGAGATTTAAAAAATACATTTTGGGTTCTCTGTGTCATCTTGTATTTGAGCATATAGTTTTCAAGCTTTTCAACAGAGCCCTTAGCATTAAAAATGCATTTTTTTAATTTTTACTTTTATTAAAAGAAGCAAAAGAACTTCAGGAAGAGTGGTTTTAAGACGACACCTTAATATGATGAGACTATTAATATGATGAGACCAATGGTAAAATCAGCAGAGTTCACCACACTGTAGAAATCCTCCTACATCACTAATAAGTTATACAAGTAATCTTAAACAAGTTTTTAGGTCCCGCCTTCATTCCTAGGTATGCAACATCTTTTACACAAAATCTTTTTAAAGGTTTAGACAGTCTTAAATAATTTTACTGGTATTATTTTTCATTCCCTCCAGCTATAAAGCTGGCTTTCTCCTTGTCATGAGTCTACCCAGAAGGAGAGAGAAATTATAACTAACATGTATATACACACACACACTTTCAGTTCTTATAATTTTTAAGGGCCATATCCTGGAACATTCCAGAATTGGAAGAAGCAAGTGCCGTATGTCTCATCAGAGAAATTGGATTCTCTTCCTCTTCCATTGGTATAAAGGTCCCATTTTCTCATCCAAAGGGTTGGGAGATAATGAATGTTAGACCTGTCACATGTAGTCCAAACCTGCGTATCAGCTTTCTGTGCCCCACACCAAAATAATTTGGTTTTTGAGGTACAGGTGGGCAAGCAGTGAAGAAAAGGAGCAGGAAGGGAAAATATCTAGGGCAAATTGTCTTGAAAATAAATATTTATGATGCTTTGAGATTACTCTGTGGTATAGATTGTTAGTCATTATTCAGAGGAAGATAGATTAGCACAAATGAGGTGGTCAGTGGCACATGATGAATGTCATCTATGACATGGATTTCATCACCAAATGTGGGGTCATATGTGTAATATTAGAATGAAAGGAGTAATTTGCACCCTCAAAGGGCCCTAGTTGGAACATACCAGCTTCATTTCAACAATGGTCTTAAGACCTTCCGTATGTTTTAACTTTAAATCAGTGGGAATTGTAGCCACAGCCTCTATGCAACCAACAGGAATTCTGCTTCCCTTGCAATGGAAGACCTCTACACTCCTTACCTGATTAATGTTATTTATGACATGGATGTCACCATGGCATATCTGGTCTTTTTCGTGAGCACACATGATGAAAGTCTGCTTGACAATTCTGAAGCACGGTATTTCTCTACCTGTCTACAGAACAGGCCTTGTATCAACAGAGGCTGTTCAAACTTCCTTGTGTCACTCCATAACAATCCCTCTAGGTCTAAAGGAACTGTTTCTAGGAGAATGTAACTGTCTATTCATTTATTTAAAAGGTATTACAGAAGTGCTGTAGAAGGCACTACTTAAATTTGGTATGTTTTGAACTGATCTGCTGACTTGGCCTCTTAACTGATTTTAATTTGTTGATTTTATTACTACACTCCTATTAATGCATAAGTGGTGAAAGGGGCTTGTTTTGATGTATATTTTTGTAAGTTTGAAATATAAGCTAGTAGACAGTGGGCAATACCTGTGGAAGGGTTAGCTCTAACTGAAGAAGGGCCCCAAGAAATACTGTAAGGCTCAGATGTTATTCTCTCCTGATGTGCAACTGTATAATTTGAGTCTTCTGGGTTTCATAATTTTAAAAAGTTTAACTTATATGCTTATTCAGTGATGTATAGTAGTCTGCAGATATCAAAAACACTAATGAAAAGGTAGTATATTAAGAGGCAACTACTTGCTTGACTAGTTTAAAAACTTCTGGTTGGAGCAGGGTGAAAAATGTCAACACAGTAGTAATGTTTCTGATCATTTAATTGTCAGAATAATTTGAGGTTCTTCAGATGCTTGGTGGGGGAGGGTTGAAATGAACAGACATCGCTCACACTCACAGGTTTTGTGTATTTTCTCCTGCAATTAACTTTTTGCAGACTGTTAATTGCTCAAGTGTATTTTTCTCACAGAAGTGCAAATGCTAAGAAGAAAAAAAGTAATAAATGAAAACTTTGTTTACACCTCACATAATAGGGTCCAAACATTAGCCCACCATTTGCTGCCAGAAAACTACCCTAATACTCACTAACATGCTCATTTTCACTTCTGCAGTGCTATCACCCACAGTGCGCAAAAGAAAGAAATGAAAATCACACTGCCATGCAAAACCTTAATTCCTGTTGTATTGTACAAAAGTCTGAACTTCTTATTGACCCAGCTCCCTTTTTCATTGTCAGGATGTAGGCCCCAATTCAGCAAGGCCCATAAGCACACGCACATGAGTACTTTGGCAAGCTGCTATTCATACATTTAGCATTAGGCACAAGCCTGTGTGCTCAGAGCTGTCATCAAGGTCTGTTACCTCAGTCATTTCCCTTTGCAGCTGGGTTCACTAAACATAGCCATTTTTCTGTAAAGGCTTTCATTTATCTAAAAAGTGAAGTTTTGAATGGGAACAAATTACAGGTCACTACAATATAAGGGTGCAGGGAGTTTTTGTTGAAAATGACAAGTTTCCTAGCAGCTTTCCTTTATTGTTTTTAAACTCTTTCTTCTCCAGTAGATTTTGCCAGTGCCCTGATGTTTCTTCCTTCTTGAGAAGCGAAACAGAAAAAAAAAAAAAAAAAACCCTGAGATTATTTTTGTGCATTTTGAGTCTTTTGAGTGGGCAAATACTATCCTACCTTTCCCGTCAGTGAGAGAGGGTTCATTGTGCTTGAGGGCGGAAGATCCTGAAAAGGAGATCCACAGTCCCTGTGTGCCATGTTGTGCTCTCTTTGGCTATGTCTACACCTAAAAGCTTAGTTTGGACTTTCTTAGTCCAGACTAAGTAGTTTGACATTAGTTCGAACTAAACACAGTTTTTTTGTTCAAACTAACTTTTTAGTTCAAACTAGCTGTACTTTTTTTAGTTTGAACTAAAAAAGCACGGCTAGTTTGAACTAAAAAAACACGCTTAGCTCAAACTCTTTTAGTTCAGACTAGCATGTCTCCATTGGGCTAATTCAAACTAAAAAATGCAAATCATTTTGAACTAAGCAGTTAGTTCAGACTAACCAGCAGAACTAACTAATTTGAACTAAGCTTTGCTGAGTTAGAATTAAAAAATTTTTTAGTTCTGACTAGGCAAAACCTAGTGTAGACAAGGTTCAAATTAGTTTGGGCTAAGCTTGCTTAGTCCAAACTAATTTGCTAGTGTAGGCATAGCCTTTGTGTGTTCACCGTGACCAAAGAGTAAATGGAAGGAGAAACAAGGGCAGAGCTACATCACAAGTCCTCTCCTCATTCACTTTGGATAGTTGCATAGGAGCCACACCACCCTTGGGGAGACTGTGGTGTCCATGGAGTAGACTTCATAAGATGATTCCCTTCCTTCCTTTACTTTACAGACCTATACTCAGGCTGTTTAGGGAACTAAAAATTTGCCTAAAGCAGTAGTTGACATAATAGTAAGAACAAACTACTGACACGAGTTTCTGTTCTCTTCAAAATGTGATTGGACATAATATACTTAATACACTCCGCAAAAGGAGAGGGGTATGGAAAAGCAGTTTAAGGGCTGCTCTTGTACATGAGAGATTGAGCTAATGTGAAGAACACTGTACAGCTAAAAACTCAGACACAAGGAATGGAAGAGTTTTAAAATGTTATGTTTCCATCAAACTTTGGCATGTTTAAAAACCAGCCTTCATTCCCAGTATCCTGGCCTTTTATTGCTATTGGCAGCTTGTAGTTTGTGTCACTCAAAAATTTATAATGAATCCATAAAAAAAATAGTATTGCATTTTGTTTGGGGGAAAACAGGAGATCTGCACTTTGACAGATTCACTTAGATGAGCTGACAACATAACTGTGTTTGGTGTGCATGGCCTTTAAAAAAAAATGTTGGACATAGTTTGTGTGTAGCCCTTTGAGTATTAATTCTGACCAGATTACACTGTAAATAATGTTTAATAGCCATAAAATAAACACAGCCGTGGTTTTGCACCCACATGTTTTATAATTATTTTGTGGCTTCTTTTTTGTTTTTGTTTCTTTTTACTAATACGGAGCCTACTGATAGCTCTGTGAAGTTGTGTTTATATGTTGGATGCAGGGAAGTAAATGATACTTGAACTTTTTAACAAATGTGCCTTCAAACGAGTGTGTCTGGGCAATATTTTTTTTTAATGGCTTCAAATATGTAGCAACTAATATTACAAAAAAAAGGTATAGAAATCTTTGTGTGGGGGCAGATTCTGGCACCCATTTTAGTAGCAGCTTACTCCATGAGCAGTACCATTTGAAGTTCTTCATTCCTGTTTTATCACCACACTGCAATCTTTTACTTTGGCTGCTTAAAGGCACCTCCATTTGCTAAACAGAGGGGGAGAGAGAGAGAGCAAAAACAACCATTTGATTAAGAATATTTTTGGAATGTAAATATGTAAATGTTAATGTTCTGGTTTATTGTTGTCCCTTAATTTCAAGGGAAACAGAGAAAAATATGAGAGGCTATATTGATATAGGATAGAACTAATAGTATCAATAAGAAGGGAACTGTTGATCCTGACATATTACTTTTCTTTCCTTATCATGAAGGGTAGGGGAGTCCATCCCACCAGAAGCTGCCATTCTTAAGATTTTTCCTGTTTGTTCTGTAGTATCATCTGTTTGCATCTATCTGTTACTCAACCCCTTCTTCCAGTGCTTTCCCATGATCCTATATCTCATTCATGAACAAAATCTTTTCTAGGTTGCCTTATAAATTACATTCTTTCTCTTTCTGTCTGATTTAACAGAAGGCTTAAATTTTTGCAGGCAAGGGAAGGAGGCATGGAGTACTTTCTTTGTGGCTTCTAGTTTTCTGTTCCAAACAGCAGGAAAATGGGTAAATTTCTTCTGCAAACTGTGCTTACTCTGCAGTAATGGGATCACCACCAGCACAAGAATAAAACAGCACATAGCAGTGGGAAAAGATGAGCCATTAAGTGGCCACAAAAACCGTGGAGAAAAAGCAATGCAAATTTTCAGTAATATTTTTTTAAAAAATATATATTTTTATTTAAACATTGCAACTGGAAAATTTCAGAGGAGAAAATTCATTTGAAATTTCTTGGGAATTCAAAGGGGATCTGGGTTCCTTGTTACCCAAGGCACTTTTGGGAGCTTAGGTTGTGTGAAAGGAGGTTTAAATAAACATAATATTTAATAGAAACATTGAATGCAATGTTTAAAACAAAAGAGTGAGAAAAAGATCTAGGTTTAGATTAAAGTATACTTCTGAAGTGTTGGTAGTCCAGATACCAAAGAATTGTTCTACTGCATGATAGCCAGCATGAAGCTGACAAGGAAAAATAATTTTTTTACATGTAAATTACCAAAATTTGACCCAATCTTGCAAAGACTTGATATGAGTAATTTTATTCATTTCCTTATGTATTCGGAGGACGAATTTTGATTTTCTAACCTTGGTTTGTTTAGCCTGCCATGGATCACTGAATTTAGAGATGGAGAATACCTCTTCCTAGTAGGTCATCTAGACCTCAGATTCCCAGCCTGTCCTTTTTGGACTGCTGGTGATGAAGCACTTGTTGTCGGTGTGTGTGTGTTCATCTCATGATGTTGGTACTCTTCCTTGCTCTCAGCTGCTGATTACCATTAAAAGACAGCTAAAATGCATTGAATATTTTCCTAGTATAATTGTGTGTGTGTGTGTGTGTGTGTGTGTGTGTGTAAAATAAAAATGGGAGGCAGGGTGGTTCAAAAAGTGTCTCTTTATCAAGATAATGAGGTTGACATTATGAAAAAGTTTCAGAAAATCTGATGTAGACTATACTTCTGTCAGTGTAAAATTATTTTCTAGGGTATGTTTGCTGAAATCGTGATAGAGGGGGCAGAACATAAGCCTGGAGAAATAGATTTAAGAGGTTTTTTCCAGGCTGCTTTTAAATACACCTAATAGAAGAGTGTCTGTAATTCCTTTGGGAGACTAGGTAACTAAAATATTGCAGGCATTGTTAGGAAAATTATGTAATAGATTCAGTAATTTAGCTTCAAATTTGGGGCAGAGGGAAAAGAAGTACAGAAATTATCTCAACAATAGAAGTTAATTATTCCTCATATCAAAAGAAAACTTCTCTGAAAACATTTCCTTTGCTTATTATATTCCCCTCCCCCCTTATTCTTGTCAATGCTGGACAGATTCAGCATCTGTTCTCCTGCAAAAGCCCTCAGGAAAAATTAAAAATCTGTTCTTGCAAATTCATCATTATTATTAAGAACCATAATTCACCTCGTGGTTATCTCAGTCCTTCTTCAGCTCTTATCTGAACTCCATGATGACATTGCCTTCTTGAGTACGGCAGCGTTCCAGCTTCATCTCATCTCTCCCACCTTAATTTGTAGCGATGCGTTGCAGTTTGGTGACAGGCAGTTGTTCGTGCTTGAATAACCCGAGATTTGAATTCTACAGTTTGTGGCATCCATGTAATGCTTAGCAGTAGGTACAGCTGTTAACTATTCGCTTATAAATAATCTTTTTCCCCTCTCAACCTGTCTCCCAGGTAGTGTACATGTCACCATTAATAACTCATCGGCAGCTCCCCTGTGATTTGGCCCATCACTTGTCATTCATAGTGGAGCAGTGCTCTGGCCTGCTATTGAAACTCAACACAAGCTCCTTCAGCTATTCACTCATCCCAGCAGCTGTATTGTTTCAAGTTCCTGACGTATGGGACATTACGTTGATGGGTTTTCAGTCAGGCACCTGACTCATCCCCTTACACAACTAATTCCACACAAACTTTTGTCTCGGTTTTTAAGAAATGTCATGTTATCCACTCAGGTAATAAATTCGATAAATTGTTCAAAACTCATCCCTGGCCTACGCCCATTGATTTAGCTGGCAATGAATACATCAGGGGTTAATTTGGCCCATTATATGTAATAATTGTGCAGAGATGCTTATCGAATAGCATGCAGTATATCACATTGTTATTTGTATTGTGGTAGCACCTAAAAGATCCAGTCATGGACCAGGATTCCACTGTGCTAAGTACAGAACAAACAGAACAAAAAAGCACTTGAGGCTTCCTACTGATTATGCAGTAGGGAAGCATGCAGACGTATCCCTCTGTTGACAGCCTTTTATTTAAAAAACAAAACGAAACAGAACCTTCTGTTCTTCCTCCTCTTCTGTGCAGGACTGTACAGTGTCACTTAACTTTGGTGTGATATGTTTCATTTTCTGAGGAGCCCAGATTGCGGCATGTATTGTTGCCTAATGCCCTAACACTTGGTCTCTGTAGAAAACTATTATAAACACAGTGCAGGGGGGGTGAGTGGGAACCAAGACACAAATTTCATGAACAATAACAGTGCTTTCAAAATGGACTCCAAGGTGAAATGATTCATGGGTAGCAGCTCCATTTGTTTATCATCTGTTGGTTTTAAATAATAATAAGAAAACTAACAGGCATTAGTGCTTAGCAGAATAATGACTTTAAAGATCAAACATTTTCCTGTGGAATGTCATCTCATTGGAAAATGCAGTTTTGTGACAATCAAAGCGTTCTGCAGGAATGTGTCCATTTTTTTAAATTAAAATTTCATTTAGGAAAAAAACATAAAGGCGGAGGAAAGCTGTTTCAATAAGCTCAAAGCAAACTTACTGGAATTATATTCATTTCTTTCAAAAAATTAATTTTGAAATTTGATATTATAAATTGTAGTATAATATAAAATAGAGTATGTAAAAATCTGAACCAAAGGTTTCTGACTTGTTTTTCAAACAGTGTTTCAATAATAATTTTGAAATTTGTTGGCTTTTCATTCCAGTTCAGAATAAAAACAGATATGGAAATGTCAGAATTTTCCATTGCACAAATATGCCAATTATTGATTATGTGAAGGGGTTCAAAAAAGAACTAGGTAAGTTCATGAAGGATAGGTTCATCAATGGCTATTAGCTAGGGTAGGTAGCAATTACTGTTTGCCAGAGGCTGGGAATGGCCGATGGCATGGATCACTTGTTTGATTACCTGTTCTATCCGTTCTTCTGAAGCACCTAGCATTCACCACTGTTGTAAGAGAGGATACCATCAGTGTGACCCTATGCATGGACAATCGGTCTGACCTAATATGGTTGTTCTTTTGACAAACTCTATTTGATTCCTTTGAAAGAGATATGAAGGCTGCCCTGGCTTTGCATGAGTGCCCTGTGTTTGTCACATTCCCCAGGTTCCCACCCATCCCCAGGCTAGCACAGTGTGGTGACACCAAGACAAAGTACTTGATCTTTCATGTGTGCACATTGTGCTATTCTTTAGCATGTGATAATAGTATCCATCTCAGAGAATATGTGAGAGGAAAGGGTCTGAGGTAAGTCACTTTGAATGATGCTGGTGAATAAAAGACAACCACCCACAAAAGAAATTAGCAATACCTAGAAAGCCCAGGTAAAGGATGGACTTGGGATCACCACAGATTCACAGGGAACTCCAGACAACAGTGAAACCTTCATTTTTTAAAGGGAAATATCCACTGAGCAGCAGAATAGCAAGGTTTGTCTATTAAAATAATATAGCGCACTTGCAGAGAGCTTTTCATCCAGATTGCAAAGAAAACTTTTCAAAAATACGTGGTAGTTGTTCCCTTGTTAGGGATGGGGAAACTGAACCACTAGGGGAAGTAACTTGCCCAAGATAACACTCTAATAAGTAGAGCCAGGAGTGGAGCCTGTGTCCCCTAACTCTGGGATCTGTGCACCATCCAGTAGATCTGAGAACTGCTAAACTTATTGGGCCAGACACTCAGCTGATGTAAATTGGTGTAATTCAGTTGAAGTCATTGAATGAAAATCATTCCTGAGCAGAGGGCCAGCATGAGCATTATGCACACATAAGAGTTTGCATAGGCTTGTTTGCTGGCAGTGTGCATGTGGATGAGCTTTCCTTGGGCATCATTAAACTCGATGGTTCCATGCTTTTTCTTACTAATGGTGTGGACAGTTGGAAACTTTTCTTTTCAACGAAATAATAGCTTTTCCAAGCAATTAATTAAGTGTTCTAGGGCTTTATTATATATTTATATGTTCTCAGGAGCACTTCTCTCTTCCTTGTCTCTCAGTATTATAATGTCATTTTGATTGCAATTCACTCGCTTCACTTTTCTCTGTCAGTTTATGGCCCTCTCACCCAGACAAGATGACACCGTCCTGTAGAAGAGATCCCAGAGAGCCCACCAAGGCTGTAGAGACGAAAATAAATAAATAAATAAAATGGTATTTTGTTTCCTTGTATATAAAAGCAAACTCCAAGATGATTATGGAGTGTAAGGTTTTTTTTTTTTTTCACACTTTGTCCTTCTGTGAACATGTTTTCATTTGTATGTCCAGGGTCAGTTTATGTACAGAATGCCTCTTTGTCTTTATTTCTCCAGCTGTTTTGCAGAGCAAGAATATGATTTGGCCCCAAATTTATTTTCTGTTAGTTTATTTTCTTTCATTCTGTGTCTCCCCCCACCCCCATCTTCCCTTCTGCATCTATGCATGTGAACAGCAGTTCTCATTAAGGAATGCCCTGAATACACATGCTCTCATAGTGCTCCCTCTTTTCCCCCCTCCAGTGCTCACTCTCAACACCCATGGGAGTAGCACAAGTCAGGCATGAAAAAGGGTTCTTGGATACTACATGTGCTTTATTTCTCCCCTGCGGTTCAGCAAACTAACTTTTTGCTGGACACACTGGGGTTAAGAGAGAGTCAGCGGTTTGGTCTTTTGGCACTTTCCAGCTGCTCCTCAGGAGAATATAAAGTGCCTGTGGAGCAGGTCCAAACCAGTGGATGTTTAAGAGAAGAAAAAAAAATGAGCTGAAGAGCAACATTCTTGTGTGACTTAGTTACCTTCTGTCGTGTTTAAAAAAAAAAAAAAAAAAAGAGAGAAATTTTTGGTTCACAGTTTTAAACACCCTCCCCCCCAAGTTAGAAATACCAAATGACCTTGAGGCCTGTTGGCTCTTGAAACTCAGTTTATCAAGTCTCCTCCGCCTTTCTCCCTGTAAAAATCCAGAGTGAAGTGTGAAAAGCATCAGAAAGTCTCATTTGTGCCAGTGCAGCCTTTTAGTCGCTTGCCAGCACCTTCATCTCTTCATATGTTTCTAGCTAAGGTCTAACATGGAACAAAAACCCGACAGCAATAGAGACCAGATGCTGGTATTTCTTCTCTGTCACTTGGCTGCTGAGCAGATGGAATTTATATCAATCGGGCATGCTAGGAGGAAGAGGCCGTGGCAGCCAACATGTGGAACTGGGGCTGAGTGACATTTTTGCTAATGTTTTGTCCTTGTAGAACATTATGCTTCCTCTTTGCTTATGAGCTGTGGTTTTCCTGACTCAGACAAAGTTCCAAGCCCAGCTGGAATGGCTGTCCCCCCCACCCTCCCTCCTTTTAAGGGAGTGCTGGGAGCTACGGAGGAGTAGTGGGGCCCCGCACAATGGAGCTCTTTATTAAAATACCTGACATCTGCATGCAATGCACCCAAATCGTCTTAGCTGAACACAGGAATTCACTGGGCATTACCAGTCACTTTTTGTCTGTTTTTGTATGCTTGTTTGATTTATATAATGAATGAATGCCTCTGGCAAAGGAGTACTTTGAGCATGTTATTGGACAGGAGCAATTTTCCAAGAGGTATTGTCATGGATGGTTTCAGAATAAAAGTATTAAAAGCAAAAAACAAAAACAAACAAACAAAAAAAAAAAAACAACCCCAAAACAAACAAACAAAACCCATGGCTTTCTTTCTTCTGTTTTCAATCACCCTTAAAAAGGGGGGGGGGCAGCAAAACCTTGAGAAAACTTCATAAAGCATAAATTACAGCAGTCCCCATGTCATGAGGTCATTCTGTAAAGAAAGATCTAACACTGCAGAAGCCTCATATTGCATGTAGTCAGTGGAGTTTTGAAAGACATTATCAAGACTACCTGAGCACAATATATAGTAGATTCAGATTCAGTTTGCTAAAGCAAGTGAAAAACCATTAGATTTGGTTCTTTTCAAAACTAACAGGTAAAAGGGAGGTAGGTGATGGGACTGTGATAATTTCTGCTCAAGCAGTATAACACAGACACACTTGAATATTTTGGTGGCCAAAACTATGAAAAATACTATTGGCTTAATACAATAAGAGCCAGTTCAGCTTCTCTTATGTGAGAAGCAGTACAATATTTGAGTGAGTAAGAAGTCCTCAGCACGAGAAAGGAGCTGCAGGATCAGATCCTAAGCTTACGTCTACACTGCAGTTGCGAGGTATTACTCCTTGTGTGGAACAGCCTTGCACTAGCTCAGCTAAAACTATCATGCTAAAAATAGCAGTATGGACATTGCAGCATAGGCCATGGCTTGAGATAGTCACCTGAATCTAAACCACCTGATCTTTTGGGTCCAAGCTAGCCTGTGTGGCAACATCCACACTGCTATTTCTACCATTAGCATGAGTTAGTGAAAGCCTGCCTACCCACACTGCAAATCACGCTTCTCAGTAGTACTGTACACATACCTTGTACCTAAGTTAAATTCCTTGAGGAGTTTTGTTGCTTTTTTAAGAGGGGATGCATAGAATTATTTTTTTGATTCCTTGGATCTTTGATGACCTCTCTTGCCCTCCCTTCACTCATTTCCTTTACCTTAAAGCCTACATTCTTCTTCTTCTGAGTATGCCTTTGTAGTTACTTTTTCTCTTGATTCATCTGGAGGGGTCACTGGAGAGTTGATGTGAGATGTTACTTCCCATGTCAGGTTATGAGATCACTGTCTGAGCATTGCCCCTCACTGGCCTGACAGTGAAGGACAGATTGCTTTCTTAAACTTGGGTCTCCCAAGTGGTATGGAACGTCTTGCCCCCAATTAAATTACTGCGTAAGCCAGAGACTTTACATAGGTTGGTTTTTAATGTACTCACCCATTCCAATTTTGCAGAGTCATGTTCTATTAAGACTTTTAGCAATTAGTCTAGGTAACCTTAGGTATGGCACAGGTTAATGTAAATTATATAACAGCATAATATAACATACATGAATAGAACACTAAAGCTCTACTATATACGTTAGGTGTTCATGGAAGGTAACTCAGTCGTCAAATGTCCCACAATTTGGGTACAATCGAGAAAGGCGTTGATTGCCTCCTGGTAGATGATGAGTACCATCAACAGATCTCAGATCATATGTTAGGTCTGAGCCCTTTCTTCTAGTCTTGCTTCTCATGCTAAGTTATTGAGCATCCTTATTCCCCACTGCTGGCAATGATAGTTGTTGGTGCACTGTATTTTGGGGGAACTGAGCCCTCAGTGAGCTAATTTTTCAGTTGTCTCAGAGGAGGTTCACTTTTTAGTACATCAGTTCTTGGCTTTCTCTGAAAAACAAGCAAGGAGTCTGATGGCATTTTTAAAGACTAACAATTTTATTTATTGCATGAGCTTTTGTGGGAGAAAAGCCCACTTTGTCAGATGCCTCAAAGTGATTGAACAAGACTAACATGGCTACCCATTTGGAACTTGGCTTTTTCTGGTTGGTAGTGGTGTTTTGGGGCGCGCCGCCCAGCATAGTCACTCTTTACCTTACTAGAGGATGTGAAACTGATGAAAGACTTCCAAGTCTCTCTACCTTAAAATGAATTGGATGTGTTTTAGAGAGCACTCTCACATTTCTTATTGGAACAAACTTTCTGATAAATAACCGTTCTGTACCTTTTCCTGTATGTTATGCTAAACAGTTAAACCACAGTGAAAAAACACTTCATGTGGTAAAATTGTACTCATGATTAGACTGACTTCTAATGGCTTGCAGCCTGTGACAATTCAGGATAGTAGGAGGATGTCAGGGGTGGGGGTGGGGGGTGGATGGAATTATCATCATAGGTCATAGACTCTACCAGTAACTTTAAAATTATTCATAAGGAAAATTGCAGTAGAGGATCAGCCTGGATGGGCATCTCAGTTTTCTCCCTTGAAAGATGTGATAGTCGTCTTGACTCCAACCTCCCAAGCTCTGGCTTGCATATGATTAAACAAACGAGCTTTGTATGTGCTGTTGCAGGAAAATCCAGAATTTGCCACAAGACTTGGAAATATGGGATTTTATATTTGAAATCATTTCTTGCTCAAAGTTAAATGTTGTAGTAGCATGAGTTACTGTTTCCACTTTTAAAATCCTGTTTAAAAATAAAAGAGTTGTCCACATGGAAGCAAAAAAGTGTGGCATTATTTCTTCCAATTTCTTTTTTTTTTCCTGTGTCAGTGAGGTTCCGAAACCTGACTATTATTTAATTGTGCTTTGCCGACATACAGTAAAAGAGAGAAATTACCATATAGGGGTATGTAAACCTCTGTTTCACAGCCCATCTGAGCTAACCCTTCTCCCTCGACACACACAATTGTACAACAGTACATAAACTTAATAAATTTGAATCTTATCTGTATCTGCAACATGCAGTGGAATTGCAGGGAATGCTGTCAGCCCAAACAGCCTGTGAAACCTCACATAGGTTTGGAGCAACAGCTCCCAAATTTTCCAGCTGTGACATGGGTAGTGTAATTTACTCTCTCTTTCTTGCTCTCTGTGTATCATATACAGAATGTAACTTCTCCTCTGCTTCAGTTGTGTCTTGATGACACTGACCAATTTGAAGCGAGTAACATCATATAGTGCATTTTAATACCAAGCCATGCAAAAGAATTTGTCTATTTATGGATGGCTGTCTTCCAGCTGCTGGAATCTTTTGTGAATCCAAGATAGATTGAAAGTTATCATTATGGGGGAGGGGGGAGAGAAAGAGAATTTAAATTACCCATGAACAGTGTAAAAATTGTAAGGGGAGTCATTTAAAAAGAAAACTCCAATAGTGAAATTTGCATTCCAAAATCCTGTGTTTACACATTGGTGGGTGTTATTACCCCATATGTATACATAGTTGCCTGTACTATATATGTCAGTTACCTGGTTGCATGTACAGATATGAAGCTCTTAGATGTGCAGACAGGGGCAACATGCACGTTTGAAGTACAGTTTTGAAAACACATTTGCAAATCCAGTCCATCTGTTTCATTACACATCTAGAGGAGACAGAAAGAGATATATGTCTATAATATACAATTTTCTTCATTTAGGGCAGGATCTTGAAAAAAAATTGTAGTGTCTACTATTGTGAATAATGAAGGCAAAGTAGACCTATGTCTGATAGTAAGTCTTTGTAGAATCAGGCCCATAGTTTGTGTTAGCATATGTCTAATTTAAGAACAGGATGGTATAAAGAAAAAATAATGTAGATGTGTCACACACCATGATATGACATAAAGATAACTATAGTTTTCTCAGTTTATGGGCAAATGGCATATGTCCTTCCTATATAAAACAATGAAAGAAAAAGCATATTGTTTTTCCAATAAGTTCAAACAATCTGACAATAACCAGGACATTTGCATATTTAATATCCAGAATATATGCAACACAAGGGCAAACACCAAAAATAATACAATAAATAAAATGCCTCTTGCACCAGATCCACAATTCCTTTTGTAGCCTCCTTGAGCAAAAAACATTAGTGGGGTTGAATATTTAACAGAACTTATGTGGCTGAGGACTGGAAAACACAGAGGAGCTCTTCTGTTTACCAGGCCACCCCGAAAGGCAAGAGGGCATAAGGCACTTATAAACAGTGGTAGAGCACAAGCAATGTTCTCTTTGAAAAGTTTTCATTTTCCCTTTGAATCAGCTGTTGCTTAAGGTCACCACAGTTTGCAATCTTTGGCAGAAGACTTCTTCCATTTTTGGTAGTGGCAGTCTGAATTTTTTGGAAATGTTTTCCTCTCAAACTCTATTATCTTCCAAACCTGTTTCATGTTATCATTGTCAGATGCCTCTTCCCCCTGTTTCTCAGAACAACGTGTGTGTGTGTGTGTGTGTGTGTGTGTGTGTGTGTGTGTGTGTGTGTGTGTGTGTGTGTGTGTGTGT
>ML681982.1:3101893-3209367 GCA_007922195.1 Podocnemis expansa
TGTGTGTGTGTGTGTGTGTGTGTGTGTGTGTGTGTGTGTGTGTGTGTTTTAAGAAGCATGGAACTGAGAGTCATATGGTTGTGATTTGAGAATGTCGAGCCTGATTTAAAAAAAAAAAAAAAGCTGTACCTTTTTCTCTGGGCAGTGAACTCTCTGCAGAGACATCAAAGGGAACGAGTGCTGGATCAAGGTGATTTTTTTCTGGACCACATCATTGCCAGCTGGGGTGTTTATGATTAGAGGCAAGTGTTCCAGACACCTCTGAGTCCTCAGTAAGCGTCAGATCTTTAACGGGATCCATCCCAACAGAGTGACACTAAACAGACAGCCAGAGGGGAGTTAGTGGGTTAGAGCAGTGAAGGAGGGGGTCTTTGGTGTGCAGCATACTCGCCAGCCAAGCTTATAAAAAACTCTGCTAATGCCAGGCTTTAGGCTGCCCAGAGGCCTTGTATCACACCTTTCAGGACTGCTTTCATTAGTAGAAGGGCGGACTAGAGCCCAGCAAATGTTGTCATTGATCCTTTCTTACTGAGCACATGGATGTGCAGCATTCAGGTCACAGCCCACTCAGCTTTAAGCAGCTCCATTTCACACTCCTGACAACCACATACTGATGACTTGCAAAAGCTGATGCAATTCCCTCTCTGATCTGATTCTCTGTTCTGTGCAGCTAACTACATTGAATTCCCCCTGGATGCTTCCTTCACTAAAAATATTAACACTTGTTTACTGGTCTGTCGACATAAGAATTCTGCAAATAGCCAGCTGTACAGTTAGTAGCACTCAGTTTGATACATGCTTTTTTGTTGTTGTTCTTTCTTCCTGGCTCCCCCATCTCTCCCCTCCATCCCACCACACTTTTCTGAGTATTTTAACTGTGTCAGTGCTAAATTGCTTTGCTGTGCAAACTAACTGTCCTCCTTAAGATAAGAACTAGAAGTTAGGATTTGATGCAAAATGTCCACACAGCTTAGAATTTGGTCATTTTTAATTAGAGTATTATGCAGAGGAGAAAGTTTTATCCTAGCCACTACTGAGGAAATCAGTTGGCTTGTATCTGAGATAATGGTGAAAATATATGTATTGTATAAGATACCTTACTGCCTATCTAGAATAGAAAACACATAATAAAGGTGCCTGTTACAGCAAGCTCCAAAAGGAAAAACTAAGTTCAATTTAAATATCACTCACATTAAATTAAAAATTATGTGCAGTGCAGAAATCCTGATGTTTCTCCTGTTCTTTTATAGCAGTCCATATGGAGTTACATGACACTCTCCCCCCCCCCCCCTTCATGCCAGTTAGTGCAGTTCTGAAAAGAAGGGCCTTCTCCTGGTCTCATTCTGGCTTAACGTGTGTCACTTCAGTTAAGTTATTCCAGACGTATGCTAGTGTGAGTGAGTTCAAAAGCAGTCCAAAGAAACTAATTTACTTTGCTCTATACGTTAATGAGTAGTGCTTAGTGAAGGCACTTCAGCATAGGAAGGATGGCCATTCCCTGCTCTTTTTTGAGTCAGATTATGATTTTAGTTGCACTAGTATAAATTGCAAGTAATGCTATCAACATTAATAAATTTCCATTGATACAAAAAGAGTGTGAAATCAGAATCAGGCTCTTCCTCTCTGCTCCTCCCTGCTGTGAGTTTCCTATCCTTGGACAAACTCCACCACCCAACCTTTCTCCTAATTTTCACTTCTCCCAGCTTGCCTTTGATGTGGACTCCTTCCCAGCACACCTTGCAGCTACAAGTCCTCAAATCCCAGACGTATACACTCACCCATGCTGTTCCCAAGTCTTGAGGGCACTCAGATTTTCTAGTGCCTTGAACGTGGAAAATGGGTGTTGTTAAAGGTCTACAACTAAAATCTCACTAAATTTATATGCCATAAATATCATGTGCCTTTGTGAATGCGTGGTTAGAGGAAAGAGCTATTCACATGAGTACCTTTATTATTAAAGTATATTGTATTTAATTGACATCAGTATCAGGTTGCCACATAAAATGTATTGATTAGTATTCGAAAATAAGCAACGTATTAATTATTTTCTAAATGCATTTGTCCACAAAGTGTGGTTTTCTCCCACTAAAGCTCATGTGATAAATTTGTTAGCTTTTAGAAGTTCCACAGGACTCCTTGCTTGTAAATACTAGCATGCATGCGCGTGTGCACACACATTAATAGTGAGGTGAAAAAAAGGAATACAGAAGGGCTTCACTGAAAAATATTACCCTGGAGCAGAGGATGAAAGTTTAATACGGTCTTGTGTAGTTTTAATGAAAAGATTTCCATATAGGAAGTGAAGCTGCAATCACCAGTTTGTGTCCCTTGTTTTTTAGGTCTGCCAGACCTAGGAGCTCTGTGAAGAATACCTACTCTGTCCCTAGGGGAGACAGTATTGGATTGAGGGGGTCGTAATTATGTAATGACTCGAGATGATGAGGTTCAAAAAATTAAAGTTTTATGACTGTTAAAGCACAAATTGTTGGTATCACAAGCCACAATATACAAAACCAACTATCCTTAAATCAGACTCTATGTTCTCAAGCAGCACTTGTCTTATTTTGCTTATCTGTAAATTATCACTGCCATCACCATCATCTGTGGAAATATTTAGTTTGGTTTCCTTCTGTGTACAGTGAAATAGGCATTTACCAGTCAACTAATCCTTGCAACCTAATTGCAGATGAGTAAGTGCTTCAGAAGTATTAATGAATTTATCTTCACCACAATTATGGGAGGTAGGGTGGTGCTATTATTATTACACCCATTTTACAGATAGAAACTGACGTGCAGTGACAATAATGTCAAAAGTAAAGTTGGTCAGAAAAGGCAAATCCCTCATCACAAAAATGTTTGTGTTAAACATTAAGTAAATAAATAAATAAAATGACCTTTCCATTTGGGAAGAAAAATCAAAAATGTGAAATTTTTGATAGTAATGATTCCAGGAAAGTTCTGTTTTGGGAAAACCAAAAGAGAAATTTGCAGCTTGCTGGCTGCTTGCCTGGAAGTCTCTTGTCAAATTTCATTTTCTTCCTGCAGGAGGAAAGTGAAATTGATAAGACTCTGCCTTCCAGATGGGCTGCCAGAGGCTAAGTAGCCAGGCTCTCAGGCTCCAGCCTCCCTCTAGCCTGGCTACCAGCTGCCAGGAGAGGAATGCTGAAATGCAGGAATTCCAGCATCTGAATTGAGCGTGCTCTCTGTGTTCATTGATCCTTTCTCCCCATCTCTTCCAGCCTGTCCCTCGCCTCACCAGTCTGTCCATGGAGTGCCAGTCGCCACCTCCTGCTTTGGATTCATATCTCAATTCTCAAACCCTACCCCTGCTCCTTGTTCCAGTACGCCTCTTACCCCATCTTTTTGTGCCAGTCTTCCCACCTCCACCCTGCCGAACTCTCAGGCCTGGCTCCACATCCCTTTGCATAGTCAGGTGCTTATTCCTTTTCTTCTTCATTGCCTGGACATGAGCAAGAGAAGCACTAAAAAGGTCTCATTTCCTATTCCGACCACCATAGAAACCCCTGGCTTTCAGAAGGACCAGTTAGAAGGAAACTCCTGTTCGCTCCCTGCCCCCATGGACTGGAGTATGCTCAGTATGGACCCAGTCTTTGAAGACTTCAGTTGCTTGACTCTAACAAGTCTCTATTAAGTTCACTGCTTGGCAAATTTGAGAAATTTTTTCAGGGAGAGGACTAAAGGCATATCTGATACCAGAGGTAACCACCTGCCAAATTTCAAACCTTGGCACCAAATCACAGAGGTCTGCGCAAACATGGGCAAAACAATGCATTTCCCCCCACCTTATTTTGAGAAATAAGGTACATGTTTTGCTTACATTTAAGAATGTATTTTAATTGATTGATTGATTAACATGAAACAAACAATTCAGCACCTGAAATGAAAAATTTCTGCCCAAACAATTAAAACTTGACCAAATTCTAAGCAACTGAAAATAATGTCTTAGGATGGGTTTGGCAGCAGTAACTCTTAGCTGTCACTCGTGCACTGCTTATAATGCATGTATTTGATTCTTTCTACTAACAGAAACTTGGCTTAGTATCTTCTCTTTTAGGATTTGGTGAGAATCTTCATATTTGTTTGGGATGTAAATTGCCTGGGAGTTTTGGAGAGGGCTAACAGGAACACAGTGTGGTGCAGGAAGTAGAAAGAAGCCTGTTGGACACTTTTTCCCATATAAAATTGATTGAAACCTTGGAAAAATGTGGGTCCATAGGTTAAATCTGCTCAGAGGCAGCCTTTGCATGTATGCCCAGCACTTACTTAGTTGGTCACCAGAGATCTCACTGACCTAGGCAGCCTCGTCTGACTAATACTTTCACTTGGATGAACTGTTCCTGAACAGTCTCTCCAATGTTCTAGTCACAGACAGGTCTTTTATTTATTTTACATCAGGCAGGTATGGGTTTCCCCACCCACATCCCTTTTTTTGTTGTATTTTGGCTTAAAGAAGCTAATTTTTGTGATCGTTATGCAGAATGTCCAGGTCATGTCGTCTTGTGTTTGCGACACACACTTCTACTGAACAGCTGCCTGTAGCTGTAAATTGCTGTTATTGCACCTACATTATTATTATTTCCAATAGGAAAAAATGGCTGTAGTCCTAGTATTGCAGCATGTTGCTTTAAAATGGAATCTGTCTATGGCAGATCACTATATGCCCCTATTTTGGTATCTCAGAAGGATACGATATGCTATGCTATGCTGAGACATTAGTTAAAGTTGTAGCTAGCTTACCAGTATAACGCAGATATTGAAACATTTTCCCCTCCTGTCCTTGCTAAAAACTAAATTAATCTGTATGCAATTTTTTGTGAGGTTCCTCTCCTCTACAGCAGGAGAGGGTTTCTTTTTTAAGTTAATTGGACAAGGTGTTTTGGAGATACGAGAGTTTAGGAACAGAAACGGTTTTTCACTGTTTGAAAAGTCATCTAAAGTTTTTTTGGAACAGCGCATTTCAGAAACAGTTTGGCCAGGAAACTCCAAAATTTGCTTTATTAATCTTTCCTACATGAGAACCTTTGAGGATCTGAGGGGAGATGAAATGTCTAATTTTGGAATTATTTGACTTTTCATTGGTTTAGTCGATGAGCTGGCTTGCAGATTTTTAAAGTCTGCAGTCACACACTCTTCCTAATCATACTGGATTGTGTCCATAGTTGTCTCACTGTCAGGGTATGGCTACACTGCCAGCTGACTTGGGCTTGGACTAAGGTGCTGTTTAATTGTGCTGGAAACCCAAGCTTTAGAACCTTACGAGGTGAGAGGGCCCCAGAGCCCAGGCTGCAGGCCAAAGCTGCGTACATTGCACTTAAACAACCCCTTAACTCTAGTCCCCTTAGTCTGAGTCAGCTGGCATGGGTGCAGGTGTCTATAGGAGTGTTAACGTACCCTACAGGTCAGCTGTTTAACAAACTGTTGGCAGAAAAAGGGTGGGTTCAAAAATTTAGAGTCCACAGGTTTGTTTCCATAGACTTACTGTACTCTGTGAGCTCTTAAAATACTAAGTTGAACTGAACTGTATGAAGCAATGTAAGAAGTCTTTAGGAATAACTGATGAAGCTTCGTATTTCTAACAATAAGGAGCCTGAGCTGTCTGAATGAACATCATTGTAATCTAGGAAGCAATGTAAATGTGTTTGGTGGGGAGAAAACACTTTTAAATCAAGGTGGTGGTGTTTATTTTCTCTTGGACAGTTGTATCTGAAAATTAAGGGAATTCCCAGACAAAATAATTCACTGTGGTAGGGTTAAGTTTGAAAATTTGGTGAAACCATTCTTAAGTTACTACTCAAAGGACCAACAAAAATAAGGCTTTAAAGGGTAAAGATTTATTTTAAAGCTGGCTGAGAATTGTAGTGGGAAATGTGAAGGTTTCCAGACATGAGACTAATTGATCAAAAATAATTAATTTATTTTTAAACATTTTTTTAAAAAAAATTAAGTACCACATCAATAGTTATTTAAAACTGTTCTAAAATTCAGAATTTTTATTTAAAATGTAGACTTTAAAATTCTGTGAGTAAAATTGACAACATCACTGACTAAAATTTGCAATACTCTTGATGACAGCACAGTCACTTCATTGACAGCCCTGTGTGGGTTGGAAGGGAAGGAACTTGACAACCCACAGTGGAATATGGGGAATTGAAGTCCAGAAGGGGAAGAAAGAGAGTCTCAGAACTCCCTTCTACCTCACATCCATGGAGTCCTCTGTGATCTGGTGTTGGGGGAATGGAGAATCAAGATGCCGAGGGGTCGGGGTGCATATATTGCCCTCTTGGTGGCCCAGTGAATGATATGGGAGGGACTGCTATGGATCTCATAGGGGCTCATACGCTCCCAAGTGTGCATGTATGTTACATTAGTAGCATTCATGCTGGTTAGCTGTTCAGAGCTATAACTTTTGGCTGTTGTTGCTTAGGAGCTGGTTCTGGGGTCATTTTCTGGCTGTCACTGATCTCATTGAAGATGAAGTTGCCTGATATAAATTGAACAACAGTAGAAAATTCTTTGGGGTACTTTGAGGTCCTCATAGTATAATGGTGATATTTAACAAAGATTTCACTTTGTCTGTGTATTTGTGTGATAGTATTTGGCAACCAGGAGATTCAAATTTTAATGTTCGTAATTTAAGAAGAAAAACAAACAAACAAACAAAAAAAACATACTTGAAAGGCTGAAGATCCTTAACATCAGTTTACAAACTTTGTTACTCCAGGAGTGCTCATATGCTAGTTACTGCTGGAAGTAACTTTTTTACACCCAATCATCTTACAGTGTGTTTCCTCATTTCCAGTATGGTCCATAAATCCTCATCCATCATACTGCAGATTTAGATATACTGTAACACCACCTCTGAATCATTATACAAATGACAACTTTCCTCCACTTCAGCTCTCTACATATCCTAATGGGAGAATCATTTCGATTTGCATTAGCATCACTGAGGGCAGAATTTGGAGGTTATGTAGTTGCACAAGAGGTATAGCTGAGGGCCTAATTTAGCCTGCAGAACTTCTATTGGTGGTGATGAGTGAAAAGGAAAGACCTTGGTGGTCCTTGAAGAGTTCATGGGGCTACCAGCTTAAAAACAAAATAAAATAAATTCCTTTACCTGGTCAGATTATGGAACCTCACAATGTCATTTTTACCAAGTTTTTTTGACCAAGTTTTTTTTTTCAGGTGGAATGCCAGCTTGACCTGGCTGAGCTAAGGCATTCTATTAGCAGTCTCCCTTAAATGCAGAGATTACTGAGCTCCGCTTGGTAGTAAAGAGGGAATTTTCTTTGTGGCAGAATCATGCGTGAAATGAGCCTGGCATGCTAATATTTTGTGCTGAATCTTTAAAGTATACAGTTAAAAAAGTGAAATAATTCAAATAAATCTTTAGCCAAATCTCAGTTGGAGGCAAGTGCATATGAGCAGAATTGTCTACCGCTCAGAAGGGCCAGAGAGAGAACCATAATAGGACCCACAGTGTACAAACCCAAATAAACTCCAGTAGGCTATTTGTCAAAAGTAGTCTTTTGAATTGTATGTGCAAGAAGCCCCCTTTATAAGCAGCTGGGCACACAAAATGGGTAATTTTGCTTCTCAGATGAGTACAGGTGCAAATATGTAGTCGGCTTCTACAGCTACTGGTTCATTTGCGCTCTCTTGAAAAGTAGCCTCTCTGGCTCCAGGAAATCTGATTTCCTGAGTGTAGTTGACAGTGAATTAGTTGGAAAGTACAGGACAGGAGAACTGAAGATGAACTGAATGTCTTTATAGTCTCTCAAGGCCTGAGTTTCAGGTTCTGTTTCCTGTTCCACTTTGGAAGTTATCAAAGACACTGAAAGCAGGGTAAGAAACTGTGTCAACTATGCTGCTTTACCTGGGATATATATTTTGCAAGCTAAACATAGATAATTATTACCTCATTTCTGTACAAGTAAGTAAAAGACAGATGGATCTTTAACTCTTGTAATGTTAAAATGTGCTTTTAAAATCCATATTTCAAACATAGTGAATTTACAATTCCCCTTTAAGACTGATCTGTTGGAGATGAAAATAACATCACAGTCACATTTTTTTTCCTTTTAGAATTGGTCCTTTCATTTCCTTATAACTTCTGTTTTCTTTAATGTGTCTTTTATTCCAAACTTTTGCATGGCACAGAATTTAATGATGCAAGGGTTAAAAGTCAAGTTAGAGCCTATAAATTAGAAGACACTTTCACTTGTCAGAGTACTGTTTTTCACCTCAACAGACTGCTGGTTTTGTCCTTGGTGCCAGGCTCTGCCTTATCACTTAACCATCAGCCCTGCATACTGGAATGCTCTTCGTTTGGATTATTTACTTCTACTATAAACAAAGATTAGAGCAAAAAATTTCAATCACAGGGCCGTGCGCCATCCAACCATTACTGGAAAATCACAGTCGCATGTTGTGAGGAGTTGTTTGCTTGTCAAGAACAGGGCTGGCATTGAACAATAGGACATTTTGGTTTAAATACAAGAGAATTTCCAATTTGAAAAGAATAGGAAGAGGAGGGTTCCTAAACTTTTATATCTTTAAAAGATCTTATTCATGACACAGTTTGCTTATCAAGTGTATAATGCATGTAATGAAGGGTGAACCTTGCCAGGCTGAGACTTTTGATTCAGTGCCTTTTACCCAAAGTTTATCTACTTTATCTGAGCTTCTTCAGACTGCACTACTTTATTTCAGCTGAGCTGAAAATCATGTGTGGATAGCCTTTCTTTTCTAGTATTTAAGTATCTCCACTTCTATCTGAAAAAAGGAGGACAGGGCAGGATCACAATAAGAATAAGTAAAATCAGCCAAACCACTCTGAAAAAAAATTATTTAAATTTTGGGTGGCAATCCTGATATTATTTAAAAAGTTGAATTTCTCCCATGTTGAGTACCTTTGCCTTCCATTGTTAATATCCTTATCTCTCCTATCCTCTTGGATCATATCATGGTCACTTTGAAGTCAGTGGAAATGGGATTGGGGGTTTTGGCTTGTTGAGCTTTCTTGCTTGGATAAAACCTCTGGAACTCAATAACTATCTCTATAAATATATTTAATGGGTTCATTGGTCAGTTAAAACGTGTATACCAGAGTGGTGGCACATACAATGGCCAATATAATTGCTAAATAATGGTAAGTAAAATATTTATAAAGATGTTATTGATTAAATGTATGTATATTTATAACATCCAACAGCAAAAAGCATAAATAAATTATCTTTCTCTGAAAAGTAGTGATAATAGTTATATAATATTATATATTAATGTTACTAACAATACAAATAATACAACATTATATCTATTTATAGTAGTGACCACTAAAAGCAGCTTAAATTTTGTGAAAGGATTTTCAGGTTTCATGAAAGGATTCTCAAATCAATGCAATATAATGGTCACATTCCAAATCAAAAGAAGGTGAGTGTGCTTGTTTTAGTGTCACTGATGTAATGTGTTGTGATCTGTTTGGAGATCCTGTTGGATGGGGTGTGTTGGTACAAATATATATTTGATTAACTAGTCCACCAGCCAGGATTGTTTTCATGAATATGTGGGTGCATGGAGCTGAAAATAGTACTGCATTGATCTGTCTGAGGCAGACACATTTTCATACGAAGTTATTCAGTGTGCTATTGCCATTTTATAAAATACTTTACAGTTTGTGTTAAAACTGGTGAGAATAATTCCCTCCCATGCAGAAATCACCACAATAAATTCTCTGGCCCCTGTGATGCTCAGACTAGATGATCATAGTGGGCTAATCCAGCCTTAAAATCTAGGAATCCTTGACATTTCTATTAGTAACCCACAACTGTAGCAGGGATGTAGCATGGGTGGGCCCAGGTGGGCTGGGACCCACTCACTTGTAGGTAAGGCTCATCCACCGCTGTGCCTGACCGTGATGCTAAGTAAGTTCATGCTGTTGCCAGGCGCTGTGGTAGTCTGCCTCATCTAGCTGCGTCTCCTGCTCTCTCCTCCTCACATAGCTCCACTTGTTAAGTAACAAATGGCTGGTGTTCCAACTCCACTTTCGACCTAGCAACTGGAGCATCTCAGACAGCTTCTGGTCACATGGCTGTAAGCTGCCCATGGCCAGGTCCACCTTGCAGATTCATGGGCCCAGCCAGAAAACAGGGGCTGACTACATGCGTATGTTGCAACATTTACAGTTGGAGACCGCAACATGTCAGGCATAATGAAAGGTTGAGCCCAGTGGTACTGGAATAATTTTTATAATGGGAATCCTGAAAGCCATTGAACAAACTGTAGACCCCATAGAGATAAAAATTAGTGTGTGCTACTGTACCTTCAGCACTCCTAAAGTCAGTATCTGTGGCTGATCCCATATGAGCAGAGTATGCAGAGGCTCTTTTGGAAACCATTAGGCTCTTACTAGTTTCAGTGCTCTATGCTTTATGGATGCATGAGGAAGGCAAAAACATGAGTGTAAATGTTGCTTACAAACAGTGTAATAACTAATATAAATGTGGCTGTATGTGCACTACAAATGCCAAACAACTCTCATGCTAAAATGATAAATTTGGGTGCTTTGACAGAAGTTACAAATCAAGTGGTATGAAAAAAATTGGATCACTAGAAAAACCAGTTGAATGTCAAATTTTTCTATATTGTGGAGAGCATCTAGAAACCACCTATTGTTTTTGGGTTACCACATTCAAACCACAGCAGGGGAAGTGGTTATAGAAGCAGTTGGGCAGTTTTTTTATTTTGGTTTTATTTTCTCTTGAGACACACAGAGTTTTCAGAGGTGAAAATTTTTTTTTATGTGAATTTCTTCTCTACTCAGGAAAGCTGTACGTGTGTGTTCTAAGTAAAAAAAAAACTAAAAACTTATATGATGACCCATATTTTTTAGTGATATTTTTCGCAGTACTTCCCACTCAACAGCCAACTTCCTTCAATCCTTTTGGAGTCTCCCAAGTCTTGAAAGGATGTCCCACAATTCTGATGGATGGTCTGTCTAGGACAGCAATGCTGTGAATACATAACATCACTATTCTAATTTTGTACTGAGCCACATTTTCAAATAATATTGAGAATATCTGAAAAACATTTTTCAGATAGAAATTTCACACATTGTGAAGAAGCAAATTTTCCCTAATTTAGACAGTCAACACAAGGTCCTCTTCTCCCTATATTAATGATTGTACCCCAATTTAATAAACACCATGATAATTTTTTGTCCTTCGGAAGCAATGGCAAAATCTACTTTAGTAGCATTCTAGAAAAATATCGACGGCTACCAGTGATGTCCTGTGAGTTAGAGAATTAAGTCTGGCATTTTTGAAGGACTCTAGTTAAGCCACAAATGCCATTGAAGTTCACTAGGAGTTAGCTTCCTTAGAAAAACTTAGTTTAATTATGATGAATTTTATATGCATATCTGATAAACTCCTTTCAGATTACAATTTTTCCTCATGATGCACTACAAGAGACCTTGAGGCTTCTTATTTAGTTTTCCTTCAGTTCATTCATTTTCGAAGAGGTGAGGAGTTAATCCTAAGCAATAACTATATGGAAGGCTATGTCTATACTGACAGTGGGGAAATCGCCACTGCCAGTGCACTCTTCCAGGTGCAGTTGAGTGGTCTGTGAAGACTGCTCAATCACTGTGGAGTCCACAATAATAACTCCAGTCCCAGAAGTGGTGTAGCGCTAAGGCACATGGACAGTATTGCTGTTTGCCTTTGCGCAGTGTATAGAGGGAAGTTAGTGTCCACTAGTAAGATGACAGGAGATACGCAAGATATTTTACGTACCTCACATATCTCCCATCAGCTGCTGCCGAAAAGTGCAGCAAGTGTAGACTTGGGCTGTTTCTTGCATCCTCTTCCAAAAGACTCACAATGGACATGCTGGGAATAGAGTTGATAGTATATTGAGTGACTGTACACATTTCCTTGCAAAAATGTTTGTGTGTATAGGAGTTGGTTTATCACCTTTATTAAAACTCAGAAAAATTTCAGAAAAATAAAAAGCAAGATGCATATAATGCTAAATAGTAAAAGTGATCACTAAGGATTGTTTGAACAACTCCACAGTATGCTGAATGATATTGTCGTTATAATGGTAAGGAATATATCATTGATACAATGTTGGGATGAGTTAACGTAGAGGACTTTGACTTAAAACATGAAGTTCCAGCTTAATGGTAAAAAATTCAGCAGATGAGTGGGAAGAACTTATTGTGCCTGTTTAGTAGTTTTGCCTATTTTACACATGTGTGATTATACTGCCTTTTAGTTTCTCAGATAACTCAAAAGAGGCTTTAAAAATAACAAGTTGAAATTCTAATGTTTAAATATTAATATGCTGTTACCATTGTATCTGGTATTCCTGCTTTTAAAGATAATCAATCATTATAACATCTGGTAGTGAGATAAGTAGGGAATCTATTTTGTGGGCAAAAACCAGAACAGAATCAGAACAGGGCTCTTTAAACGAGCAAAACATGCTAAAACACATAGATGTTATCTGTTGGTGGATATCTGAGCAATGTAGATCTAAAAGCCACTCCCACAGCCATGAACATGCAGTTATGCAAAAGAATTTGGTAATAGTCAAGCAGTTTTAGGAATATAGGACTCTACACCAAAATGGGACTTAAAACTTCCAAGCTTTCTGAGTGTAGGGTTTAGATAAATTAAGCATTACAAAACAACCAAAAGGATTTTGTTGTACATCAAGTGATCAAAACTTAACCATCCTAACAAAAAAGATTGGTGCAGAGGAGAAATCACTGAGCATTAGAAAGGGAAGGCTTGATCCACTGTTCATGCGGCTTAGAAAGTGAACTGCATCCTGAACAAGTTAACTCACCATGAGCTCCCCGTCTTTGTGAGTTTGGATGCTTTATTAGTTTAGACCCTGAACAGACTATGTGTTCAGTGAGAAGTTGATGCTTAGCTGCCAGTCCCAATTCTGATGGGTATGAAATGCAACAAACTCAGAATGACCAGCTCCCCTTTGCTTCCAAACTCACTTGCATCCTTCCCACAGCTAGATACTTCCCAGAGTACCTGAGTGCTTTTAGATTCTGCCATGGTGGGTAATATAGAAGACCCTGAGATGAACAGTCTTTGTTACATCTAGGACACCAGTTGACAACCTGAAAGATAAGAGCCATTTTTAAAAATTCCTTCCGTAACTAAGTATTTTGAGAGGCTTCCGGGTGGACAGTCGGAGCTGGGCCAGTGCATCGTAGAGAAGCCCAGAATCAGTATTGGTTCCCCAGTGGTGATGGAGAGCCCAGAGCCTGGTACAGGCCAACCACAGGGTCCCCTGATGGCAGGGGGCCAGGAGTGAGCTGGTAGGAGGAGGTGCCCAGAACCAGGAACAAACTGCCCCCAAGGTCCCCTTGTGGTGGACAGAGGAGGGCCTGGAGCCAGGAGCAGGCCATCCATAGGATCCCCCAGTGGCAGGGGTGCCCTGGAGCCAGGAGTAGGCCACCTGAAGTGTCCCCCCAATGGTCAGGAGGTATGGGGGGGAGAGCCTGGAGTTGCAAGGGAGCAGTCAAAGATGTGCATGCCTGATTCAGGGTAATGTTTTCCTATAAGTAAAGCTTGCACTGTTCACAACCATTTTTCTTAGCACAGAGTCTTGCCCCAGAAGAAGGGAAAGATATTCAGTAAAGATGGCAATAAACTCATGAGGGGGCCCCAAATAAAAACCCTGCTTGTAGAAAATAAAGGATATCAATACAATATGATATATTTCTATGGAGCAGCCTTTCAGACAAAGTATGAAATAGGAACCCAAACTAGAACATGAGATATAAGTAGAGTCATACCTGACAAGAAGGAGGAAGTGGTGTGTTTTAAGATAGTTTGAAGTAATGCTCTCCTACCCCCACCCCCTTTTTTTCTCCCCGCATAGGACTCTGCCAGGGTTCAGTGCTCTCTTTGGTCTTATTTGAGTGGTATTTTATCAGTCAGACAAAATAATATTAAACTATTAATACCATTCTGCTAAAACAGATTAGAATAAAGATTTAATGTTCTACTTTCAGTGAAGAGCTTGATGCCCACCATGCAGTTCTGTAATAAAAAGGAAATAAATGAGCCAGCTCAAAGTTATGGCTCTCCATGGTTTTTAGGTCTCATACATTTTTATAAAACATACATGAGAACTTCTGAATTGTTAAATTGGGTTATTTTTTTTAAATGAAATTGTATTCTAATTCAGACCTACAGTAAAACTTGATCTGCTTGCAGATTGACACTATGTAGATTCAGCTTTCTAGTAACTTGAATGCCCTGTCTGGTGGAGCCATTTCCTTTACATTAAGTTAATGGATGCTGCAGTTGATGCTGATTGGTATAGTTAGCAAGCTGCATCTCTTGTGGATGAAAATAAGAGAGTTTGAAAAGAAAACAAAAAATCACTTTTTCCCCCTGAATATCAAGGTTTTAAAAACACTTTTTATACTTCAGTGTTAGTCAGAATTTGCTGGAGTCTGATGACTACCAAAAAAGAGACATCCCTGAAAACAAGTTAAAGCATGTCTCCTTTAAAATAATATCCACAGGAACATAAACAGTATGGTGTGTGGGGAATATAGAATGTAACTCACTTTAGTAGTAATGGAAACTGTATGCTGCAGGCTTCATGCACCAAGTGAAAATTTATCCTGGTTGAAAATGGAGTAACATCACCTTCTCCCATAAATTTGGGATCACTTATTATTCTTTCTTCATAAAAGAAACTAAATCTTAGTGTTTATAAGTAACTGCGTGATCATTTCTCTGGCTTTTTTAATCCATTCCTTCTCTGGAAAAGAAAAACTGACTAAAGAGGTGGGTGTTATGGAAGTAGCACCATCTCTTGGTGTTTTAACTTTAGCATTTGGCATTGTTAGCCTTGCTGTGGCATAGTACACTGTTAATGGTATGCTAGTAGTTTATTTTTGCTTCTAAGTTAGCTTTGCATTAGAGCAAGCATCCCTAAAATGCATTAGCCTTGCAGCACAGGAGTAGAAACCTATGAAGCAGGAAGTCCGTCAAGATCTTTAGGGAAATCTTGAGTGCTTTTGGGAATGATTTATTTTCAAAGGGTTTAAGTCAAATCAGCTCCAGAAAAGATGGGAATATTCAGACAAGATGCAGGGAAAAGCCAAGCTGGCTGCAAGATTTACTTACCCTCTCTACAAATAATCTCAGTAAAACTACAGAACACACCTTTATATTTTTACAGGCACTCATTCACAGAAGAACACAAACCATCAGATGTATAACAGATTTTATGACTGAAAGATAAGCCATTGAAATCTACAGGATAAGTCAGTCTGTGAATGTGTTACCGCCCATATGGTGCCCCAAGTGTAGCCAGGGGGCTCTTGTCCTTTTAGGTCAGAAGTTTTATAGAGGTAACAGATTTAGTCTCCCAGAAGTGAGAGTGTAACATGACATTGGTTAGTGGTGTTACAGCCTCAGAATAAGCTTAGTTGCAGGGTTGTTTCAGCAGTGCAGCTGTATATGAGGAACTAGTAGAGGCGTGTTTGTGGAATAAATTCTTCATTTGGACATAGGAATGGTACCTGAAAGGAAAGACCTCAGTGAAGGTTTCAGAATGCCTCAGAACTGCTTCAGACACTTGACAGGTACCCTTGGCCATATGTCCTGCGTCAGGATCAAGTGGGTAAAGAGGAGTTCACTCTTATTGCTAAGGACAATGCCGCAAAAAAACAAATAAATGAAAGCATGCCAGCCATTTCTGGTCTATGTGTCAAGAGAAGCACAAAGCGCATTGCACAGTCCTATATAAATTCTGGAGTGTGGAATCTGTAAGTGGCATTTCTTCTCTTCCCATTGTGCTTTAAAAAAAAAAAAGGATCAGTTTTCTTGTAGTGTTACCTTTATATATGGATTTTAGTAGCCCAAGTCCGTTTTTCAGAAGTGAAGTCATTTGGGAGCGGCCTACATGTGATTGAAATTCAGTAGAATGGGGGGGAGGGGCCCTTAGGTTCCTAAGTCACTTGGACAGTTTTGAAAATGTTACTCTGAATCTGTTATTACTGTAGAAAATAGAATGCTAACTCCCAGTGCTAGCAATACAGTTCCTACCAGGTATGTGCCTTAACGTGATCCCTCTGGGCATTTTTCTGGACTTCCCCTGCCAAAAGTGGCACTTTCTTAGGGCAGATGTGTTGAAATCATTTCTGATTCCCTTTCTTTCATTTATATATAAACAGATTTTGGCTATTGATCAGACTCCCATTCTACTCTTCCTATTCTGTGCTTTTGATTGGGGAAAAGCACATCCGCCTGCTTCTGTTTCTGTTTCCTAAGCCAGTGGTTCTCAACCACTGTGTTGGGACACATTAGTGAGACACTGCACAACAGTGAGTGTGTCACAGAAAGCCAGGGAGATGGCTGGATTTGGCTGGGGAAGGGTGGCCTGGTGTGTCCTGTGGGGTCGCAACATGCCACCAAGTGTGCTGCCAGCTGCGTAAGGTTGAGAACCACCATTTTAAGCAACTGCCAAGAGAAGAGAAAATCTGGATTTAAAAACAATAAAATGTAGTAGTTGGTTTAAAAAAAAATAACAGAAATTTAACTTCCTACTTAGTAATATGTAGCCATGGACTTATGGTACTCCCTAAAAATAAAATTCAAAAACTCTTAGCAGAGGGGAGAGAGGCTAGCAGGTGTTAAAAAGCTTAATTTGAGGAGATACCTTTGAACTCTTGATATCCTTCTGCTGCTACAGTCAGTAATGATATCCATGTTTTTTTTACTGTAGCTTCAAATTACAACGTGAGGTTGCATGTTCAGAGTATGGCGTGAAGCAAAATAGTATATGGAAATGCACTGAGGCCAGATTGTTACTTTAATCTTTCTGATCAAATGTGGATCACAAACATAGTGTGTGAATATGAATGTGCTCTGTATGTAACTTGGTACCTGGAAAGCTCATACCCTGGAGTGTGGATCGGGGACCACAGAACCTGAGTTTAGTAATTCACTAAAGCTGTGTCTTCACTAGAACTACTACAGGGCAGGGGCGGAGCTATGGGTGGGCTCAAGTGGGCACATGCCAATGCAATTGGCCAACAGGCGTGCCCACCTCCACCTTTGGCAGCACGCAGCAGTGGCATGAGCTTGGTACCATGGACCAGCGAGCAGCAGGTTGCTGCAGCTGCAAGCGGGGATGCTGCAGCAGGCAGATGGGCAGGGGTGGGCTGCTCTCTCATCTATGGCCCTGGGCAGCCCCAGCATCCTGTGTGTGGCAGGGGCTGAGCCCTCTCTCCCTCTCCTTCCCTCCCACTCCTGATGCTCTAGCTCCTAGGCAACTAGAGCATCTGTCGGAAACTTCCAGTCATATGGTGAGAAGCAGGGTTGGCTGGGTTCACCCTGGATAGTCAAGGGCTGAGCCACAAAGCAAGACTAGCTACACTTCTGCTTCAAGGGCACAGATCATTGCACTAAAGCTGTACTGCTGTAGTGCTTCAGTGTAGACACTTGCTATAAAGGGAGGGTTTCTCCTATCATTGTAATTAATCCCCTTCTGTGTGAGGCAGTAGCTTGGTCAAGAGAAGAATTCCTCCATTGACCTAGTGCTGTCGTCTAGGTCAGCTTAACTTTCGGCACACCAGTGTGGATTCTTCAGAACCATGAGCAATGTAGCTGGATCAACCCTACATTTTAGTGTGAACATAGCCTAATTTCCC
Source organism: Podocnemis expansa (assembly GCA_007922195.1). Classification (NCBI taxonomy): domain Eukaryota; kingdom Metazoa; phylum Chordata; order Testudines; family Podocnemididae; genus Podocnemis; species Podocnemis expansa. The sequence continues at coordinate 3,119,619 of ML681982.1, forward strand.
CACTTAGTTCCCTTATTTAGATCCCCCAAATGAATGTACGCTCCTCAGTAAGGAGTTATAGTATGCGGTTCATGTAGCCTATGAGCTGCATAGGTGTTTCAATGAATTTACACAAGTTCTTTTTTATCATCATTACCTCTCTGACAAAGTTTACAGGAGCAGAGGTGTTTCCTCCAGAGCTTACTAATTCTGCAGATGAAGCCGCTCTTTACTAAGAAGTCCAGGCAGAAACTTGTGGCAGCTGAAAGTAGTCTTCTGGAGTCAGCAAGATTTTACCATCCTCTTATCTTGTAAGCTGTTCAACAACCACTACAAACTTTTGTAGTTCTGGTACTTTTGGGATTGTGAATTGTATGAAGGTCAGGTTACACCTGAACAGACTTTGTAAATTCTGAGAGCTTTGAGATTTTCTTTAACAGAAGTTATTTGGCTTCCAGAGTTTACAAGGTCTGCTCAATGTATCTTTGAAATTTAGGTGCCTTGAACCAAAGCTATTTGCCCTGTGGAGCATATAGACTCCACATACTACACTGACAGTTGTTTGTAAGCTCCAGAAGACCCATCAGGTAGTTTACATCCAAACAAAAATCTGATAACAGCTTTGAGATTGTTAATCATAATGCAAAAATAAGCATTTTCAGCATACCCTTGGAAAAAAAGAAGTATGTATAATTTTCACTGAGAACAAATGAATAAAACAAAAATTTAAATATGACTCCATGAAGAACTACAAGAAGACTTGAAAAACTGAAAACTGGATGTTTTCAAAGTCGCAGATCTCAAAAATACCTTTTTAGATTAACTTGAAACTTGTATATAAAGTTCTCCAAAGGCTTGAGACTATATATAGAAAATTTCAGTTGAAAAACAGTGGTTTCCCCCTCCAAGAAGCTGGAGTTAGTCAGTCTTCTAATAGGAACTATCATACAAACTTAACCTAACTGTTGCCTGCCGGGCTTCATAATAACATTGGTCACCATGAAAGCTTCTACAGATTTCTCATTACAATAATTAATGGTACAGTACTATTCACAGGACATGGTACAGGGAAATCCATTCATTCTGTAGTACTGTTAATTATTTCCCAGAGACAGTTGTAAAGAGTTTAATAGCAAATACCGTAAAGTGAAGTATATTTCTAGTAGATATCTATTTTAGTTTTCAATAACAAATAATCCTTGGGAGAAGAACTAGGACAAACCTTTAATTTGAAATACAGTACACAAAAAAAGTAACCACACCCATTGCACTAAGTGCAGTATTTCTGCCCAAATATATGGGAAGTATATGTTTTGTTCCCTTTTGGGCAACATGTTCTGTTCCACTGTATTCCCTCAGAACAGTTCTTTAAAATAAAATTTAAAAAAAAATTTTAAAAGCTGAAAACTGTATATGTCAGCTAGCTCTTTTTTTAAAAATAACATGATTATTTTATTGGGGTGTACATTAATTAATCCTGAAATAAGATCCTGTGTGACATTGAAAGTTGTGTTGAGTAGCACAGAGTTTAAATATTTTAGTTTTACAACTCTGTTATGCTGGCAGCAAACAATAGTGTCTCAGTAAAGTCAGCATATGAACACTGCTTGTGATGACATCTGGAAGACTTGTTTTATCTATAAGCACAGTTGTAGACAAATGAAAGCAGACAGATGTAAGGCTGGTGTGGCATCTTCGCCTCAAGCACTCTCTGGCTGTACATTTTCCAGTGTGTCAAAAACAGGGAGCTTTTTTTGTGGAATAGAAACATTCTGTCACATCTGTACACCAACTACTGTGCTGCCTTCTCTGAGCTCTGAGGTGTAAAACGGCAGATACTGTTCAAATTTTAACACAAGGCCAAATTCAAATTTGTGCACTGAGGACTGTTCAGAACATGGGCCACAGAGGGGCATAAAAAGCACAAATTATGAGATTCTGTGGCTATTACTGTTAATAGTAGCTTGTAGGAGAACAGAGGTGGTGCTGCTGGAGGGGTGCTCAAATATTTCTGACAGTGTCTTTCATACTGAGGTTTCATTTAAATAATGAATGTGTCTGAAGAGATGGTGGGAAAAGATTCTCTTTTAGACAAGAGAAGTCTGCGAAGGGCCCTTCCATTTAAAATACTAGCCTGACCCTTAGCATGGGAGGCCAGTACTTTTTAGGGAGAGTGAAATTCTAACAGACACAATGCTTTTCAGTTTAGGGTAGTTTTGTTCAGAAAAAAAGAACATGTTTGAAGAAGAAAAAAGGAAGAAGAGGAGGAGACAGTTGGGGTTGGGTGTTTTGTGAATTACTTTTCTGTATTTTCCAGGGATCTGAGCTGATACAAGCAGTAAAACTCAACTCTGCCTGTCATGGTGCATGCAATTCAAATTCAGGTCTCCAGAGGGTCATGGCTGAAGAGTTCCATCCAGTGTTTGTGCCACCAAAACCTAATTATGTTTGAATGCATTATTTTTGTTTGTTTGTTTTAAATCTTGGAAGATCTGGGTGCAGTTCAGCCTTTGCTATAAAGCCCATATCCTATTTCTGATCGAAAGAACCATGTTGAATGGTTGTAGTCTTAAGAAAATAGCAATATAAACATTAGATAAGAACGTAATAGTACTTAGGGAGAAAACCCCCAAATTCAGTATACCCTTTCAATGGTTTATGCTCTATTGATTGCCTTTTGCTATACACAAAGCTGGCTGGTTTTCCACTGTAGCTTGTTTCTCTGCTTTGGAGGAATCAGTGGCATGAGGTAGTGAAGTGCGCAAGTAACACAGAATCGTTATGCTATTAACCTGGGAAAATACACAGTTGTCCATTTCCTGTTCTGTCCCCACCTCACTACCATCAATCCATTCAGAGTGCTTTGTATTCAGAACCCATGGGCCCCAGATAAGTGCCTTTGTGTATATAAAACGGCACTTTTTTTGTTTTACATGCTGTTAGCATGGGGCAGAGGAAGTGAGTGTGTAATCGCATATGTACAGCAAATAGCCATTTGTACCTGCAAAGAGCAAATGGGCCCACTCAGATGGCTCGGTTGGTCTTTAATAGCACTTGAGTGAGCTGATAGGCAGACACAGATGTACCTGTTACACCGGAGACCTGAGGCCCTTGCACCTTTGCATGACTTTTTACTTAAAAACTACTGTTTGTGGTTCAGTGACTCCATCGCTGTATTTGTGTTCCTTTGCTTGTGAGACCGTGGACTGCTCCTAAGAGTTCTGGTGTCTAAAATTTTAATGCTGTAATTCTGACCCCTTGGTAATGTTCCCATATTGGAAAGCACATTAGCTTTAACTTGAAGGATGTAGTTTAACAGTCAGCAGTAAATATTTTACTTTGTTCTTCACAGCATGCTTTTTTTTTTTTTTTTTAAAGTGTCCAAACCATCACAGAAGTAACAAATCCCATACACTGTCCATGGAATATACGTTTGCATCCGCTAAAATTTCATGGGCTCATCATTCATTTGCTTCATTAATGAATGAGAGGCAGCAGGGATTGCAAAAGTTAGAGCTTTCCTGTTCTCAGGTCTGTTCAAGGCTCACTTCATCAGGATACGCTGCAGAAGAACTTGTTACAGCCCAAGCTGTTTGCGATACTAATAATTTCATGGTTATTATATTATTGTTAGCAGATAACTCCGTTTTTTCGGTGTGGTGTTTTTGATCATTCAGACAGTTCTGGAGTAGTAGCATGTAGGCACTATACAGCATGTTGCTGTGACCCACACGTTGTATGTTAACTGAGTAAATATCCATCTGTAGCTAAAACTATTATGATTTTCTTACAAAGTGAACTGCTTTCCTGCTTCTGGTTTAATGGATGCATCACTGTTTTTGTCAATTTTTATTCAATCAAAACATTGCTTATGATAATCGCTCTTCCAAAAGGGTACGTTGAGCAGGATTTAGCTTTCGTTTTTGGCAGCTGCTTTCGTTCTTTATTCTTATTAAGTCCTTGTTTTATGGTGCTTTTAAGACTGATTCCAGAAACTGATTTCTACTTGGTTAAAACTATGTAAATGATTGATTATTTTGATTAATTTATATATTGTTATTATTTGTTAGTTGAATCATGATAGTATCTGGAGACCTGGAGTCAGAATTGCTGCCCAGTTGTGGCTAGGAACTATACAAAGATATTTAACTGTCTAGCACTTTCTGTATAATTAAATTTAAATACCAATAAGTAAAAGCTAAGGACAAGTATCAGTTTGTATCTTCATTTATTAGTTATTTTGTAGGCCAGCATCTGCCCCCTTTTCTTATGTTGTGTGGGGTCTTACTGTGGCAGTAATCCCATTGAATTCAGTGGGGCATTTTCAGAAGGAAGTTACTATCCACATGAGTAAGTAGGCAGAATCTGTTTGTCAGTTCCTATAACACCAAAAATGTGCTAGGAGCTTAAATATAAATAAATAGCTTTTTATAAACATATTCAGATAGAAAGCATAGTATTGATTTGTGTATTGTCATATTTTTACCATGCTTTTAGTCTCGTTTATCATAAACTTGTTCTAAATATTGTAAGTTTGTAGTTTTTCTATGCCTGTGGGAGAACTGAATGCAAACCCATTTCAGATTATTATTTGAAAACGAGTAGTGTTTGTCATGTGGTCATCATGGAAAATATATTTTCACCAGCATTGTTGACAGTGTCTTCCAAGAGGAGCCTTGTAGCTGGGGAACAGCTGGAACAGAGATTCCGCAGATCAGGATAGAAATTCTTTGACAGAGCTTTGTGGGCTATGCACAGCGTTGACCCATTCTGTATGCCTGTGTCCTGGCAGACTTGTTATGAGTTTTACACCATTGCAACTTCAGTAGCTTTAACTGAGTTAATATGTGAGATCAGAAATAGACTTTGTGCCTGGACCTGGGCAGTGTTACCATTCCCTTACAAGGGTTTAGCTTTACATAGGGGCTGTTGGGAGATTTTAGGATGATTTCCTACACGTGTACTATAGCAGGGCAAGTTCCAAAGGGGTATCCATGTTAATCTAGTTCAGCAAAACAATCAAGGAGTCTTGTGGCACTTAAAGACTAACACATTTATTTATCACATGAGCTTACATGGGAGAAAATCTTTAAGTACCACAAAACTCCTTGCTTGTAATAGGACAGTTTTCTGATGGTCGTACATAGACATGTCCTGTAATACGACAGTTTCTGATGGTAATACATGAGGAATTACACACAAATGTATAACCCTCCCATTTTAGTATAACATGCTCATGTTTCCCCAAGCAGTGGGATGAAAACATGTCCCTTTCTCTTCATCTGGGCTCTCAATCTTGCCCTGCTCAAGTACTCAATAGCATGAGTACTGTGCTTTATCTCTTTATTCTGAGCTAAGTCCCTTTTGCAATAAGAGGAATGAATGCAATGGACTAAATAACGGCTATTTCATTTTGATCACACCCAAACACCCACTGAGATCCCTGTGAAGCGCTCCAATGTACTCCACCAGCATCCACGTGGTTAATTTAGTTCACACACTTCTTCAGCTATTAAGTATCAGTGCATTAGATGATCTATTCCTATTGCATGTAACAGTCTTTTCATTTTATAATGTTTTTAGGAAGAAGATTCTGTGTTCATTGAAGAATAAAAGCAGAAATTAAGTGATAGACTATCTAGGGAAAAGGCTGCAGGTTAACACCTTGCTGACTGTGTATCCTGAGTTTTTGTATTTCCCCATTCATGTTATATGTGTCATGGATCTGATTCTCATCTACTTGCACTGGTATAAATCAGGAGCAGCTCTTTCGTAAGTGAGATAAGACTCAGAGTATCACTTGTACCTTGAAGAAGCAAAGGTTTAAAATCAAGTAAAGAAAATTAGGTCTGTGTAAGGAAATCAGTGTTTATAAGTCAGGCACGGTGGTACCCTACTAGTTGTTGGCTCTGCTTTACAGTTCATCATTTGAGTAAACACATGAGTTTTTTTTCACAATATAGTAGTGCCTTAGACACATTGAGAAAAGCTCAGGCTGATTCTCTGAGGGTAGAGAGATGCAGTGAAGATCAGCTTCAATTTACCTTGACAGAAAAAAAGATCAGCACAGATCTGGAGAAGTAAGTGAAAATTTTTCAACAAATGTAAAGTGGCAAGGGGAAAAATGAACTCTGGCAAAGCAAAGTAAAAAAAGAGGAATGCAAAATAAGGAGTTTGTAAATCACTGGTATTGCCAAATTGTTTTAAAAAATGACTGCAATGGTTTTTACTCAGAGTAAGGGCTTCATCCTGTCATTAGTCTGTGAAGGTAGAGCAAGAGTTATAAATGCAGGGGTAGTGCAGGAGTTCAGCCCAAAAAGATGACTAACCAAATGAAGTTTACTTCATTTATATTCCTTGTTCTGTTATTTCTTTACTTAATCATTCACTTAACATGGAAGTGATATTTGTTTTTTGTTTTTTTTATCCATATGTGAAAATGAAGGAGAATTGAACTTTATTTAGGCCTAAGCTCTCAGTCAGGGGCTGATACAGCCGACTTTTTCCTTGTCTTTTTTCGTATGAGTAGCCTCCAAGTGGTTTCCATTTCAGTTACTTTGACACACTCGCTTCAGAGTTGCTATCAGTGGAGGAATGGTATGAAAGGCAGAAGAAGAACCTCTCCTTTTTCTGGGCTGATCACTTGCTACTTCTACTTTAAGCTCATTTAATTCAGTGAAGGGAGGAGGGAGAGGGAAAAGATTGCTCTGCATGTGAGTCTGACGTTGAACTTGATTTCAAGAAAAATATCTCTGCTTTTCTTGCTGTTGGTGGTATTCCATTCCAGAGCTCACACTCACTTTTGTTCTCTTTGCTTTACTCTTAAAATGTTTATTAGCCATGCTGCCAGCCAACTGGTACACAGACACACTGGGACCATGAGATGTTTTTGATCTTTTAAGATTTCTTTAATTGGTTTTGAACAATACATTTGGCAGAAGAGTTATCCAAATCCATTAATTCAGTATGGTAAGGAAATGGACTGTAATGATGGTAAAGATTGTTGCTGGAGAAAGGGTAAATACATTTGGCACAAGTCCTTTTACTTCACCCCTTTTTACACAAACACTAATCGGATTTGAGGAAGGCGCTTTCTACAACATTCCACCATGCATCTTGATGGAGAAAACTCTCTTTATCTCTTTCTTTGAATCTTAGACAAGGACTGTAATTCACAGAGGGCTCTTCGATTATGAAGTCCAGTAGTCTTTCCATAGCTGAAGTTGCAGGAGGAGTCACTCTGTGAAGCCATCTTTTCTTTCTCCCTTTCCCTTATAACTATGGGGGAAATAGTAACATTTTGAAATTTTCATGGGTGAAGTAGAATTTGCAAGAATTGTTTTAAGAAATTTGAATAAATATTTTCCATCTGGTAAGATTTGAAAGAGACTTGGTTTTGGTTTTGGTTTTTTAATGTTTGTAACAGCAATACATCTGTTTGAAAACCTAACTCAAAATTCACCTGTTGAATACTTTTCAGAAGAAGTTGTGCACAGACTATTTTTCAAAAAAATTAAAAATAATTCCTGATTAATGTCTGGGTCACCATCACCAAAGCAGTCCGGGAAAATATGTGCCACCAGATAACATTTTCATTGCATAAATATTGAGTTTTCAAAAACCAATGAGGAAAAACTTATATGTAGGCTTTCAACATAGAAGAAAGGCATGAACAGGGAAAACTTTTGTCTAAGAACTGTATCAACATGGAAAATGTACACATTGAATGGTCTTCCTGACTGCATATGGCCATTCCTCTCTCAGACAGAACCAAATCTCTGATCCCAGGTCTGCATTCCTTCCCAGCTGATGTAGTGCATAAAGTATTTCTGAAGTCCTCAAGAGCACTTGCTGAACTTAAACCAATGTACTCAGTCTACTATGCTGGACTTGATAGCAGCACATAGGGAGTGTAGATCCAAGAATACAAACTCACTTTTGCATGGTGAGGGCCTATGCTAGCTAGAGGAAGAGGCTCTTTTCAGCACAGGGGATGAAATCCTGGCCTCACAAAAGTCAATGGAGAAGTGGGGCTAGAATTTTACACATTAGTGACGTATGTGTCAAAAAGTTGTGCAGTGACTTTTTGTGCACTTAAGGCTATGGGCAGAAAGTGTGTGCATTGTCAAAATACAGTCTTCAATTATCTTTTTCTTTAAACACACACAACTAAAAATGAATACTAGAGGCCTAGAACCCTACAGCAGCACTATAAGAATTTACCAAATGTGCATCCATAAGAGAGAAAATTTTCAATAAAGAAAGAAAAGATGGGAAATTTTAAAGCTTTCACTAAAAATCTTACAAGCAAATTGAGTTTAAAAAACATTTTTCTAGTTGTGAAAAATATCATGACAGTCCAGGTCCTAGAATTGTGCTGTCTGTGACCAGTGTGGGGATAAAATCTATTGTTCTGATTTGTGTAAGAAAAACAAGAAGTAACAGCGCACAAATTTTAAGTTACATCAAGGTCAGACTGTACCCAGATTTACATCAGTGTAAATGAAAACAGATTTTGGTTCTAACAAGGCATGGACGTAATTTAAAAGTGTATTCTCAACCTTAATTTGTATTTCCCTATCATTCACTAGTGGGTCAGATTTTCACTTTGTACATAGCAGCATAGGTGCCAGAACATTAATTCAGTGTGGGACATCAGTGTGCATCTAGGTATATAGATACCGTAATGAAAGAAAGAAAGAAAGATAGAGAAAAAAATTGAGCCTCAATTTGTAATTCAAGCCTCAATTCTTATGGTGAAACAAACAAGGAGTCCTGTGGCACTTCTAAACACTAACATTTATTTATCTCATGCGCTTTCAGGGGAGATGCTCTGATGAAGTTGGATTTTCTCCAATGAAAGCTCATAAGATAAATATATTTGTTAGTCTTTGAAAGTGCCACCAGACTCCTTGTTTGTTTGCTAAGATAGACTAACACAGCTACACTTTTGAATCTTTACGGTGTCTGTTAATAACACGCCTCTTTATGGCATAGTGTACAAACACACATTTAACATTTAACCACATGATTATTAGGCCATTTAAAGTAATATATTGGACCTGATTCTCATTTAGGCTTTGTCTACACTGTCACATTTGTCAGCAAAACTTTTCAGTCAGGGGTTTTGGGGGGGGAAGGAAAAAAACTAATACAGGTTTCACCAACAAAAGCATTGGTGCAGTCCCGCTGACATAGCTACCACAGCTCTTTGGGGTACTTCAGTTATTCTGGCAGAAGAGCTCTCCCCCTTCGGACATGGAGCAACTACACTGGAGACCGTACATCAGCACAGCTGCCATGGTACAGCTGTAAGGTGTTGTAAGGTCTGTAGTGTAGACATAGCTTACGCTAAGACAGGGGTCTGTAACCTGTGGCTCCAGAGCCACAGGTGGCTCTTCGGCTGCCTCCTTGAGGCTCTGGGCCCCTCCCATCCAGCTCCAAGGGACTTTGAGGGTGGCCCGTACCAGGCTCTGAGCTCCTCACTGACACTAGGGTACCCTGCAGGGGGCTTGCTCTTGGTTCTGGTCTTCCCCTCCTGGAGACCTTGCAGCATGCACCCTGGCCCAGCTCCCAGCTCACCTCACTCCCCACCAGGAGGCTACACTCATTAAGGCACTTAAAACACTTAGTTATTGAAGAAATTTTTAAAAATGGCTCTTCTAAGGCATCTTTATTCCCTCTGGCCATGTAAAAAGCCTGTTAAATGGCTGTGAATAGAATTCATATATTTTTCACAGACAGAGTGCAAGTTTTACACACACCCCCAAAAAAATGTACAAGTAAAAATTAAGCAAAACTTCTGAAAATTTGCCCAAAACAAAACCCACAACTTGCCTGATGGAGACTATGTGAAGGAAATAAGAGAGAAATTCTCAAACAGTAGAGCAGTTCAAGTGTGGATGTTGATTCATGCCATACACTCACAGTTATTTTTTGGACCAATAGATAGATGCTTCTAACTTCCTAACAGGTTAGTTCAGTGACTTGTGACAGGCTTTTCACCTGTGGTCTGACCTGGTCAGAACTGTCATGCGCTATGACTCTTGGCAGGTGCCAGGGCTGCTAGAAACTTCAGCAAAATATTAGAGCACATGAGATGGGAAAACTGAAATTAGTAGGAGAGCACCTGTGATCTCTCAAGGAGCTCCATCCTGCTGTTGGGGGAAGGAGCTAAAATAAGATCACAAGATTAGGGATACCAAGCTTGTGAATAAAATAATACGTTTGATTGGAATCTAAACCCTTCCTGCTTTTAGTCTGAAAAAGCTAAATCTGACAGACAGGTTTGCAAATCAAAACTACCCCTTGGTTTACCCATCTCTAGTGCCCCCTGACCAAGTTAGCTAATAAAGGAAAATGAATTAAAAGGATTTATGGTGAGGTAATATAAAGAAACAGCTCCCTATTTAGCTTTAGGAAATCACAAGGCTATCAGTATTCTGCTGCCCTCCAAGTCCTCAGTGCATTGCGTTGCAGGCTTTAGAGACTGTTCTTTCTTTTGAGCAGTGGCTTTTACTGCAGGCCTCTCTGTTGCACAGTAAAATATTCCCGACATGCAGCCTGAATTGCACTGAGGAATCAGGATGAAAGACAATGTTTGATTTATTAATTTCTAGTGGATTAGAACTGCAAATGTTTGCTATGTTTTTAATTTGAGAAGTAGGGAGAATCACAGCAGCTTTTAATTATGCATTTTGTGTAATGCAGTTCTGAATGGAGCAGAGCAAAATTAAAATTGTGGATCAAATGCTAAATCTGAGTAGAGGCTGAAGTGAGCTGTAGTGTAATGCTAATGGTTTTGCGTCTTCCTGGCATTATGTCAATAATAGCTCTAATCACATTAAGTAGAGAGCCCATTAGCTTATTCTCTTCAGCAGCATGCACCATAGCAACATATTGTGAATCTTGAAATAACTTTTGTGATGAAATCTCTTTCAAAAGCATTGCCATGTATTGGCTCATGAGAAGGTGAAAGCTATGGTATTAAACATAACAACAGGGGGAAGAAAAAGCCCAAAAATCAGAAAAATTTTCATTGGTGTCTCCCTGTCTTGTTCATTAAACCTCATAAGCCTCCCTGTTCCTTAAGGGATTGAAAACATTCTATCCATTGTCCTTACTTTGATAAACTCAGAGAGACCAGGGCCATTTATATGTAACTGAGTTTTCCGTAGAATGAATTCCTGGGAAACTGTCTGTGATAGGAGTAGTTCTTGGGGAGTAGGAGGGGAGAGGGTTGTCTTTGTCACATTTAGTAATCCATTTTCCCCAGTCAGTTTTAACACACTGTTGTGGTGACTGTTAGGTACAATTGATGCCTCATTGACTCTTCATCCCCCTTCAAGTATCAGCTGGAAACATTTCTTTATCCCTTTATATGTCCCCCATTATTTTTACTTCTGCTCTTTAGAGTATCAGTGTAACACTGGGAGGGAACTCTGGACAGCATTTTGGGATACCGCTTATTTGAAAGATGCTACACACAATAAAAATTTATATCTGTATAGAGAACTTTACACAGGGTATCACTCTACTGCAGCTATGAACCACTGCCCATTGAAGTGACTAACTCTGTTGGATACCAATTTTTGTTTCAGTCGACTGGTTTTGTAAGATGTTATGTCTCTGATGAATCATGAACAGTTAAATTATTGGGACAAACTAGGAGTCCTACAATCCTACTTCATCAGATGCATGAAATGGCAACTGAAGGGACGCTGGGAGACTTGAGATATTACTGGGACACTGTGATGTTAGTGTACATTTCAAATAAGGGCAAGAATCAGGACTGGCATATGTTTGAAGGAAGACTGTACCTAAAATATTGTGTTCAGTCACCCTCATTAACCTGCTTGCCCCTGGGAAGGAAATACACTTGTCTGGTAAATTTATTTAAGAGTAAGGAACTCCATTGAAATGGGGGTATAACCAGTCTTCATGGGGTCAGCAGCTAGTGCAGTTACTTGCAGGCCCAATCCTGAATACACTTATGCATCTGAGCTGTCATATGGACTATGACCAAACTACTTACATGAGTAAAATTACTCATGTGAATGTTTGCAGACTTGGCCTTCACTTGGACTGATTGCATTCTGTGCTCTTGCAGATCTTTTTAAGCACTTGCACGCATTTTTTGATTGAGATATGGAACATGGGGGAAATCTTTTGTTGTAAATTAAACAGTTTTTGTAAGCTACTGTAGTCTCACTTTCCACACTTCCTGTTATAAAAAAAAATCCCACTTGCATTTCCCATTTAAATTATCCTTTTAAAGGGAGAAGAGTGCTATATTACTAAAGCAATTTTTTTAAGGCAAAAAAATTTTGACAAAAAGGAAAAAAAGAATTGATACCAGTAGAGCCTAACCAAATGCAAAGTTATGTTGGTGTTTTGTTACCATATTATTTAATAAAATTCCAGGTTTTTAAAAAATACCTTTGTAAATATATAGTGTGCTGATACATAATGGGTTATAAATCTTTCTACAGAAAGGCACCTAATAATTTTGCAATTCGTTTTTAAATCCCTTTTATGATACTGGAGGGAGAAGGCAAGCATAATTCTTTTCTGTCTCATGCACCTGCAAAGTTCTGCCAATACGAATATGAGGCATCCAGAGCAGGAGAGAGAATGCTGAGAAAATAGCCCAACAATGATCCAACTTGTGTAGTACAGTATTTACAGACTGAAACCCTTCACTTAGGCTTTGCTCATGGTACAGGGATTTCACTCCTAGTGAGGGGAAAAACAGGAGAAATCATTTCTAAAAATCAACGAAGGAGGAATGCATAACTGGAAAGAGGGTGCAGTTTTAGGGTCCCTTCCCTTGTTGTTGTGCGTGCACAAAATCCTATTAAAGTCTGCATGGCTGTGAAAATGTATTTGAAGGGCTTTGTTTTCAAAGGGGTATCTCCGGAATAATGAATGCAGTTTCTGTGTTTAAATTCTTGTGCATGGGTGCATCTTTTGGGCAGTTTTTGCAAACATGTGTTCAGGAAAGAATACCCAGCATTTTATAAACCATTAAAAAAAATCTGGCTAAAGGATATCTTTGAGTCCCTTTCAGAGCCTCCCAAAGTCCTCTATTTTGCTTTCACTATCTGCCTTCCACAACAGCTTAGCATCCTGTGACCCTCACAATGGAGCCTGAGACCAGACACAAACCCTGATGTTACTCTTACTACATGAATTAGCAAGAAGAGGAATCATTAGAGAGTGATGTAAAATGTTCTATGCCAAGGTGGATTATGTTGCTTCTACAGCACTTCCATCCACTTCTGGCCCCAGGAACTCTGGACAAAGTTCATGACAAAAATAAGGATGGATTTCTTCTTGTGGCACAATTCTGCCATTAAACTGCTGGATCAACCTCTCTCTCTCTTGCTTGCTCGCTTTTTTTTTTAGTAAATTAAAATGTCTAATTTTTTAAAATTTAACATATAACTCAAGCAATTAATTTTGTTTTATGACATGGTGTAGTTTATGCTATTATCATTTTTATACTTGTTTTAGAACTTCAAGTACGTATTGGTACTAACAGAGCCTAATTCTTTTAGGCTGCATCTTTATAGTCAACTTCTTTGAACTGGGTATATGCTATAAATACTTCCTAGTTTTTGAGCTATCATTTCAAAAGATTGCTGAAGAATCCTGCTTTGTTAATTGTTTTATAGTTTGAAGTGAGTGCCTGGCAAAATTTTACAACTATTGGCTGCATTTAGAGCCTACTATTCATTTACTTATCTGCTGTGAATAAAAGTGGCAGGAATAATATATGTTTGAGTCTCTATAGCCATCATCTGATAATTTTCAATACAAAATATGACTGGTAACACTTCAGTTTTGGATGGATAACATTTCAGTTTTGGATGAATAGATTGATTGCAAATTCTGAACACTCACAGTGCACAGAGATAAGGTGGATAAGTTCATATCTTTTATTGGACCAACTTCTGTTGGTGAGAGAGACAAGCTTTTAGGCTACCCACGCTCTTCTCCAGGTCTCAGAAGTGGATATGTCTACACAGGAAAGAAAAACCTGTAGCTGGCCTGTAGTCTCAGGCTGTGGAGCTGTTTTCATTACTGTGTAGACTTCTGGGCTTGGCGTGGAGCTTTGATGCAAGAACCCTGTGGGGTGGGAAGGTCAGTTTGTGAAAAGTATTCACCCACAGGTGATAAGGTATTTTTGTCTTTTATCATTTTCCTGTGTGTGGATGAGGTATACCACATGTTGTGATATAGTGAGTAGGACTCATGAATCTTGTGAGCTGTACTGATCATTGTGGCAGTAGAGATATATCTGCAAGTTTTGCATCTGTTGTTCTGGCTGGGTCTGGTGCCACTTTGAATTGGTGTGACCTGGTCTGTGTGAAGTTTGCTTCTGATGATTAGCTTGGGGAGGTTGGGAGTGAGGGGAGGTTTGTCTGAAGGCCAGAAGATGGGGTTCAGGAAAGATTTCTTTCAGGATGGGGAGCCATTGAGGATGGGTGCTGGTAGTTTGGTAATATCCAAAATGGGTTCCAGTGTGGGGTGGTAGATGACAGCTAGGGATGTACACTTGGGAAGAGAGATTTTTTTTTTTTTATATTGAAGCAGGGTCAATCATGGGTGAGCCCCTCCCCACCATTAAGGGAGGCTAGCCCATGGTCCCACCTCTTCTGCCTGAAGTCACACCCTTCCACCCTTTATCTTCCCACCAGCTGGAACTGCTCCACCACCACAGTTGAAGGAGTCCTACTCCAGCTGACCCACTCCAAGTCTTGGCCACTTCACCTTGAATGCTCCGTTAGTTTGGAATATATGCTAACTACTTATGCTAAATGATCTATTCATCCTTGCACTGAACTGTGACATTCTGAGTACCTTTCCCATATCTGAGGAAGTGTTTCGTATAGCTTGAAAGCTTGTCTTTCTCACCAACAGAAGTTAATCTGATAAAAGATACCACATCACACACCTTGTCCCTCTAATATCCTGAGACAGACTGGCTAAACCAACACTTCATACAATACACAAATGGTGAGCTTTTAAAAGAAGGAGGGGGTAAATTCCCATCTCCAACCCTCCTTCATGACAATCTTCACTCAGTAAATAAACACTACTGATAAAGAAAATAAAAGCTAAATACAAGACTGTCAGTGTTGTATTATTAACTAATATGGTAATGTCTGGGGAAGTGGTCAGTAAGGATTACTAATATCAGTAATATTTCTTCTACAGACATCTATTATTAAAGGTTTACAATGCAATTTATGCACATAACTTGTATACATAATCATACATTCTTATCATTGCTACCCTCTTCCACTCTTTCAGTATGTATTATACTGCCTTGTTGAACCTAGTATTAACTTACACTCCATTCCTACAGATATTTACACATGTGCTTAAATTTACATTACAGAGTGGCCCCTTTGACCAGTGGGACTACTCCTCTGAGTAAAATTAAGCACATGCCTAAGGGTTTCCAAAATCTGGATTGTGGATTATAATCTCTTCAAGGTGAATTATAAATCTCTTCACATGCTCAGAACAATGAGGCCCAAACTACTTGGGCCTCTGCTTGCTTCTGTGATTCAAATAAGAAAAGCTCTTAATCAAGTCATTGATCTTGCACCATTGCTGCTGTGCCATGTCCAGTGTAGGATCCAAGTCTAAAAACACTTCCTGCTGGCTGTAGTGCAGTGGTTCCCAACCTTTTCTCTGCTGTGGCACACCTTGATACCTTCAAATATTTTGAGGCACACCACCATTAAAACTCATCAATCTTCAAATTAACTGAGATTGTTATGAATATTCATGAACCATGGCACAGTGTTTTGGAAATGCTGCTATGTGGGGTAGTAGGTGCAGCAGAGCAGGGGTGGCAAAACAGGTCAGGAGATGTGTGCAGTGGCTTGAGTGAATGTGGGGAACAGAGCAGGGCAGGGGTGGCAAAAGGGCTGCAAGGACAAGGGCAGCCATGTGGGGAGCAGCACAAGGGTGGCAAGAGAGGAGAGAGGAAGAGAGAAGAAGAGTGGCTTTGTATGGGGACAGGGGGAACCTGGGGAGTGGGAAGGTAGGGCAGGGGAGCATGGCGCAGCACCCACTTCCCCCTTCTCCACAGTGGCTCCCTGCCACCCAGGGCAAATCCTCACCCCACTGCTGCACCCTCCCACCCCAGTGGGTCCTGCCCTCCCCTCCCTCCCTCAGGCCTCTGCTGCCTCTGATGGACCCTCCCAGCACTGCAGGGGCCAGAACCAGGCCCCCAGCTCCACCCCCTCACACACACACAGCCACCCCACCCCCCAACTACACACATTCTGCTACACAGCCATTCCCACCTACCTCTGCTACACGCCCACACAACCTGCAGCAGCCCTCCCCGCCAAAGCCGTTCCCTGGGCTGTTTGCAGACTGGCTGACACAAGCTGCTCCACCCTGCAGGGGGAGATTCACACACTCCTAGCCTCCCACAGCTCTCTGCTGGCTGGGCCTAGGGTGGAGCCACTGGAACGCAGCATTTGGGCTGCTCCTGCTATTTGGGGTGGGGGGGCTGGAATTCTGCATTCTGCTGCCTTCCTCTATTTATAGGGGGGCTGGAATGCTGCCTGCCTAAAAATAGGGGGCCCAGGAACTGTGTTCCAGTGCCTTCCCCCTTACTTTAACCCCTGCCTTTTCCCAGCCCTGCACAGCCCACATGGCTGAGCTGAGCAGGGAGGGAACTTTAACTCCAGCTCTCGGGGATGCTCGTGGCGCACTTTGGGTGTTGCTGCAGCACACCAGTGTGCCCCAGCACACTGGTTGGGAACCACTGCTGTAGCGTTTACCAATAGGAGTAACCTGCTAACAAAGCTATTGATGTTAGTAAAGGCTACCCCAATTAATTTTTTGTAGTATTCAGATTGTTAGACTGGAAGCTTCTTAGGGCAGCAGCCTGCCATTTTCATTTGTCTGTAAAATGCCTGACACACCTATGATCCTTTGTAAATAAATGAATGTGAAGCTCAGACAGAAACATATCTACACTTTCTGTAGCTTTCAGTTTAGTGCTTGAGGGATAAAAGATGTAAGGTGATCCTTCCTAGGGAAGCTCACAGTATGGCAGGGAAGGAACGTCCAAGAAAGGCTTGTTCTGCCTTTTTTTTTTTTTTATCATGTAGAACATGGCAATCATGCCCTGTAGGTTCATGAGAGGTGATAGTATTTCCAGATTTGTGGCAGGTAGAAGACATTGTTATGGCCTGAATACGCTTACATCTGAATAAATTCCCAGGGAGGCTGAGAATCACTGACATGGTAGGTATGTAAAACCATGTAACTGACATCAAGGCCTGTTGCACTTTTGTAGCCTTATTGAATCAGTGGAGCACACAGTCCCATGTGAGGTAAATGTCACCAAGATCTGCATCCCTGACAAGGAGTTACGCTTGAGATTCAGGGGACACTCTTACATACTGCTGCTTAGCTCTGTGTCACTGTGGCTTTAACACTGATTTTGAAAAGTATATTTTCAGAGCCGTGAAATAAGCATTAGTATACCTAGATTAGGGCAATAGAAAGGAATAGTCAGGTTGTAAGTTGTTCAGGGCAAGGACAAGGTTTTCAAGTACATACAGAATCTGGCACAATAGGGACCCAAGCCTAAACTGGGTCTCTAGGGGGTAACCATTATATAAATATTAAATAATAATTTAATACTTGTAAAATATTTGAAATACCCTGTGATGCTGTTATATATTCCCTGAGGTTTATCTGTGATAGCATCATATTTCAAACTTTTTTGAAGAAGCCAGGATTGGGTCTTCCCCCCGCCCCCATGCCTGAAAGGAAAGTCTCTTGTAGAATTACATTGAAAACAGGGGAACTACTGCTGTAGTAGTAAAAGAGTTCAAATATAATAGCAGTCAAGTCCCAGTGCTCACGCAACATGAAATATAAGACAGATAAATGAAATGACAAAAGAATACTATTAAAAAGGAATTCTGTATCCAGCAACAGCATTCAGTTATCACAGAGTCTAAGAATTTTTTTCTATAATTATAGCAGTCAATTCTGTCTCAGCATCTTTTGTATGAGAATTGTTAGCCGGTGGTTTTCAGTCCATGGGGATAGCCATGTTAGTCTAGTCCAGCAAAAAAAAACAAGGAGTCGTGTGGCACTTAAAGACCAATATGTTGGTCTTTAAGTGCCACATGACTCCTTTTTTCTTTTTCAATCCATTGGCTGCAGACCCTCAGGGTCCACAAACTATGTCTATGGAGACTATAAAAGGTTGCCATTACCATTGACCAATGGCTTTCAACCTATGGTTTCCAGACTATGTCTAAGATTTCCAAAGATGTATGCACTTGAATTTGAAAATTTTTAGGGATCCACAAATTTAAAAAAAGAAAAAAAAAGGTGAAATGAAAAAAAACACTGACTTAGACAATATTAGGGTGAAGATAAAATAATTTTAAATAGCAAATAGAATTTTTCAAAGAATGTAATGAAAAAGACCCAGGATTTCATTGTTTAGTGTAAGTATTGTAAACCAAAGCATTGTCATCAGGTTATCACTGTTACTGGGCCTAATCTAATAATGCACAATTCTTATATATTTTCTGTAAATACATGAAGGGAGTAGTACATAGACCCATACATGAACTTGTGGTATGACCAAGATTCCACTGAAGTGTTCTGTTGGTGGAACTCTTGTGGTTTCTCTCATCATCAGAAAGTCGAAATGGAAATGTAGTCTTGTGGAAATCAATCTGCCTTACATTGCTATGTATGATATAAAGTGCTGTAAAAATACAAAATGAGAGCTGTTTTTACTGTTCTGGCATCAGGCCATACCAATGTTTGCATGGAGGTAGGTATACTGTAGCTGGGTTTGCCATGGCCACATTTCTCACTGACAGTGGTTGAGAAAAGGAAAAGGAGGTGGATGGGATAGAGAGCAGACTATTTCTTTTTCCCTCTGGTAAATTCCATATATCCTTTTTACCATGTTTCATCTTCTTTCCAAACCTCACTCTGTACTGTTACCATAACTACTTCTGCAGCTCTATTAACTTATTTCCTCAGTTCATCTCCCATCTTAAAATTTTTAAACCAGATTGCAGTGCCTTTTTTTTTAATATAACCAAAAAAACAAACAAGCGCACCACTTCTGAAAGAGGGAAGTGTAAATCATACCCAGTTCTTTAAGTTCCTCATGAATTTGTGATCAATAAGCAGAGGATGTTGTTACAATGAGGGAATGAGAGTTCTCTGATACTGTGGTGTTGAAAACAATACATGTATGCTGTTCTGTCAGTATTTATATCAGAAAAATTTGTAATTTCAACTCAAATGCTGGAAAAATGTTCATCCGGAGATCCAACAGATTGTTCATAACCACAGCAATTAAATCAAGTATCAAAGGCAGATACCAGTAGCAAATGTTAGCAGCAGAAGCCAGTAGATAACAGTACAAGGGTGATCCATTCAGAGCTGAATCAACAATGGAGGCAATTCTATCACACTCACTTGACCTGTACACCAAATGGCTCCATCCCAATGCATACAATTTTCAGTGCGAGACATATTACTCTGGTGATGTTAAATGATCACAAACTAGCCTTAACATTAGGTTAATTACTGGTTAACCCTCAGGGACGTCCAAGAAGCAATGAACTCATTAATATCTGTAGTCCTGCAAGTGGAAAAGAAAAAGGGAAAGTCTGAGCTGCTTTTTGTCTCCATGTTTTACATTACTTTGGAAAAGGAAATAAGCAATTTTGTCCATACTTTTTTTCAAGACTATGTCTGGTTTTGTTATAGCACACACAAAAATGTTGGAAAGCCCATATGCATTATATTCTTCTCCAGATTCTCAGTTCCTGAATTGACTACTCCAAGCATCAAATGAGCAATAGGTTGACTGAAAGCCACCTTTCACCTCTCCTTGCTTGATTCATTTGGATGGCCTTGAGGAGCTGGCCCTATGTATCCTTCACCCTAGGATAGAAGATATGAGAAAAGTCTTATTTGTTGCAGCTTAGCCTCAAAGAGACATCTACCAAGGCTGGTTTTCTAATGTGCCATTTGTGAATTTAAATTATGATGGGAACTTTAACTTTGATATTCCTGCTTTGAGAGACAGACTCTCTCCTCTCCTACAGACAGCCCTCAACCTTAAACAGATCTGCACCAGCAACTCCAGACCTAACAGCAAACACATTAAAACAGGCACACACTCCTGCAACAAACCACGTTGCCAACTTTGCCCACATAGCTGCACAAAAGACACTATCATAGGACCTAATCAAGCCTGCTACTCCATCAAGGGCTCATTCACCGGCTTATCCACTAATGTGATTTATGCCATCATGTGCCAGAAATGCCCCCACACCTTATATGTTGGACAAACAGGACACTCTCTGTGCAAAAGAATAAATGGGCACAAAACTGACATCAGAAATCACAGCATTCAAAAACCAGTTGCTGAGCATTTCCATCTTTCTAGTCACTCTGTGGATAATTTGTTAACAGCTGTGCTCAAGCAAGTCAATGCGACATCAAGACTTCAAAGAGATACAGCTGAACTAGAACTCATACAGATTCAATTGTGTGAAAGCAGGATTAAATCATGACTATGGATTTTTTCCTCTTACAACAGATGATTTGACTTCACCCTTCCTCTGTGTGCTGTTTCCCAGTGTTTGAATCTTATCAACTGCTTTGATCTGCTCTTTCAGTACGACCTGATCCCATGTCTTATACTCCCCTGTGTTTATTTTCCTCCCATTCTGTAAGTTCCTCCACTTTTAAAGTGTCTGACAAAGTGGGATTTTCTCCCATGAAAATTTATGAAATAAATAAAATTGTTAGTCTTTAAGTGCCACAGGACTCCTTGCTTCTTTTGCCTTTTATATATGAACTTTGCTCCATCTTGTCTGCCTGTCTATCTGTATTCCCTGTGCTTTCTCACCTTTTTCCAGCAGATGGTGCAATGGTTATAGGTTAGGTTTCAGGCAAATGCTGTTCATAGGTTTTGATTTGATCTTCTTTTAGTCTTGATTGAAAAATAAATTAAAAAAAAACAATTTTTTAGAACAGACAACCTTAAAACCAATGCACTGAAATGGAGAAAACAAGTGCAGAAGTAATCCAGAGTGGTCAGACTTCTTGTATGAGGCATTTTAAGCACCCTGAATGCATTTGTTTGTAAAAGGTTGGCTGGCCAGTGTAGCATGTATAGTGGCCAGTCAACGTTTTGAAAACAAATAGCTTCACAGTGATTAAAATGCCTCATACAAAAAGTCTGGCCACTCTGGATTACTTCTGTACTTTTCCCCTCCATTTTAGTGCATTGGTTTTAAGGTCATCTGTTTAAAAAAAATAAACCAAAAAAAAAACTTGTTTATGTATTTTTTTCACATTCACTTTTAATATTGTATTCATGTAGGTTTTACTACTGATATATGCTGTGCTTAAACACAGAAAAATCACAAAGAAGTGAGACAGTACGTATGAGAGAAATAAAAGAGAGTTAAATTTAATGATATTCCTTGTATACATAACACAGAACAGCTTGCTACAGATATGAAAAATGGCTTATGTGATTCAGAACATGAACTTCATTTATGATTCTTCACTGTTGACTCTGGCAATCTTCATCTGAATATAAATTCAATGTCTTTCCTTTTTCATATCAACATCATATCAGATCTAGATCATATTACTGAATATTCTTATACTGCTGGCATTGTTTGCTATGACTTTATTGCAACAATGTAATTATTTCAACACGTTCAATTACTGGTAAATACCATCAGTAATTTTTTTGCTTCATGGATTTCAGAAAGTTTGGTCCTTTCCTTCAGCCCCATCTGGACTGAGATGACCATATTTCATCTCATCTTGCCTGTTTCACTCCATCAAATTGAATGGATTACTATGCAGTTAGTTAAACATACAGAAAACAAATCCAGGAGCTGGTCACATAACAACACTAGTGTTGGTTTTCTAATGAGTTGGCAAGAGAGGTTTTTCTAAAGCCTCAAAGGTATTTACAGAAGTTCATATAGGCATGTTTTAAATAGCTTAGAAATAATACCTCCGCTTAAAATGAATTTGATAAACCTCTCTAGCGATCTGACCAGTCATCATGCAGGCAATCCTGCCACTAGCTTGTTAGGTATTAACCATTGTCTGTGACAAAACTTCAAGAAAGTGGCCTTTTAGCTCTAGATTTCATGATGCTCTGTGTTACAGTCAAGCTTGGTCTAAGCTCAGGCATTGAAGATGGGGTTCTTACATCCTTAACAAATTTAAAGAACTGCACCCTTTTCAAGTCCCTCCATGGAGGGACATTTGGGAATTGGAGATTTTCTATATTGAACAGTCAATTTACATGTAAGGATGACCTTAGTTATTCTCCATATGAATCACAATATTTTCACCTGGATATTTGATTTTTATATGAAAATGCATTTGACTCAGTTTGAGTGTTCATAGGCAAGCTGTTACATAGTCCACAGATGTTGAACCTTTTTTTCCACTTACAATGTACGTGTGATCAACTTGAGATCTAATGCTTAATATAGATCAGACTAATTCTCCTCTTTGGGTTACACATATTTCTATAGAGAGCTAGGAAATGTATTTGGGGAAGTGGGAAATTAAGTAATTTCATTTTATTTTCCTAGTTTACTTTAGCTTCTCATCAGGTTGCCATAAATAAATAGATGTGAAATGCTTGCATGATCATGGCCTCATAGAGCGGTTTCATATGTTAATGTGAATTTTCTCCATCTTATACTTTTCAGACACAAAATCAAAACCAAGGAGTTTATAAACCTACATATGGCTTTATAATTATTATTATTTTGTTTATTATGATTATTAAAAAGTGAAAGTTGAAAGGCAATACTAAAACTGCCTTATTAACCACCATTGGACCAATTTGGAATACACTTCCTAAATTCTGGGGATATATAATAGAAATGTAAAAAGATTCCTCTCAAATATATGTTGTGGGGCTATTCTTCTTTTCTTCTTTTGAAAATAATTCATTTTATTCATTTCACAACAAGAATCTTTGTCTGTTGAATGGTGCGTTCCCTGCAGCAAATGCACATCAATATTTAAAAAAAAATTAGAAAATATATACAGCACTAGACTCTCCTTATGCCTCCTGTGAGTAGAGAGAAATGTAATGATAATAAACTGGTTTCCATTTAGAGAATGTAGGATTGGCACTTACATTTCAAAGTTGTGGATTTTTCTGTTTGGGATCTCCTAGCAATTTCTTTTCTGTAACCCAGAAGAAAGCAAACATGCATAAGCAGATGGGTGATGCCCTTTCAATGGACTAATTAAAATCAAATTAATAAAGCCAGTTTCTGGAGATTCTTCTTGAAGAGCTTTGCACTGAACAAACTCTAACTAGCTGATAATACCTTATATGCACTATTCTTGTTAGCTGCTTGTGAATGCAGGAGTCATGCAAATTCACTCTGTCTTGGGTGTCACAGAGGCAATGTGTACATTGGATGGTTCCATCAGCAGCATTGATTGAGTGAGTCTGGTGAAGACATTCTCAATGAATTGCTGAGGACTTCTCCCAGCAATGCGGGTACCCACTGTAATGAAATGCATAAGTTATGTCAACACAGCATAGTGAAGACAGTGTAGCTATTTGATGCAAGTTATATCATTGTCAGTTAGGTTACTTATGTAATGTAGCCTATGCACCTTAAATCAAGGGAGCCATATAGTGTGGACCAGGCCACTGTCTGCAGCTTACATCAGGGATCTGCAACCTTTGCCAACCCCTGTGCCAGCCCCTCCTTCTCAACTGTCAGCCAGTGCCAGCGTCTCCCTCCAGAGAAATAAAAGTGGTGCTGCCTGAAAATTGGGTGGCAGCCATGGCTTGCGATTGTGGGGGGCAGAGAGAGGAGTGTTTCCCTGGCATGCCACTGAAAGGAGCCACTCGCAGAAAGAAGCTGCCCACAGTGGCTCCTCTTGGCAGCATGCCTGAGGACAGGAGTCCCCAGCAATGCCATGGAAAGAAGCTGCCTGGAGCAGCTCCTCTTGGGGGGGTTCCCAGACATGCGGAGGAAAGAAGCTGCTCATAATGGCTCCTTGGCAGCTGCACACTATGCAGAGAAGCCATTTCAGGCATCTTCTTTCTGCATCAGGGGCATCGTGGGAACCCTCTATGCCCCAGCTTCCCCTGAGAGAAACTGCCCAGAGTGGCTTTCAGTGGCAGGAGCCACAATTTCTGTGGCATTGCAGAGGGTGCTGCATGCAGCTCTGAGCGGGCTCTTGTGCCACTGTCAGCACACGTGCCGGGGGTTGCCTACCCCTGGCTTACATCCAGGGAAAACAAATGAACTGTACTTTACTTCTCTGTTGGCTAGTCTTGCCGTCATTCTCTCTTGCTTTTCAGTTTTCATGGAATTAGAATCATGTGAAACTCTCTCACTAGGACAGATTTGCCTAAAAATTCACAAAGCAGGATCAAGTTTTCAGTATTCTCCAAATACTTCCATTTCCCCAATTACTGTGTCATCTGAGTATCTCACAATCATTTTCTGTTTTCTTTCACAACACTCCTGTGAGGTAGGGAGAATGTGTACTATCCCCATTTAAAAGATGTAGAACAAGCATAAGAAGACTGAATGATTTGCCCAAGGTTACATAAGAAGCCTTTGAGGCTGTTACAAAATTGAACCTGAGTAAGCAGCCACTGGACTATTTCTGCCCTGTCTGCTTTGAGGAGCAAAGTTTAAAACTATGAAAATACAGGTTATTTTTGCAGGTAGCAGCTATTTGAAATTCCTGTTTTTGTTTCTGAACCTAAAACTATGCACAATTTTGTAGTTTGTTGAGTTTCATTGTTTTCTAGATTTATTTGAAGTTAAAATGCAAAGTGCAATTCCAGAGCTACAAATGAAAATAAAGAAAAGTCTATATAGAAATCTATGAGCCCAGCCTACTTATTTCATGATGTTCTCATCCATAATCAGCCTTCTGCATTGTGCAAGGTCACTTGCTGGTTGTCTGGGAAGGACACAATGAAATCCTTGCTCAGGCAAATTCCCATTAAACCAGTATAATTTTGCCTAAGTAAAGGGCCAATCCGTCTGCTAAGAAAAGGCTTGTTAAAGCATAACTGACAATCTTCCCTTCTCCAACTCTTACACTCATTCTCGTTTCTAGACTGCACTATGGATTTATGTTGTGTATTCTGAGCCCATTCTGTGTTTGTGAAACAATCATGCAAAACGTAATTTTTGTCCCTGTTTTTCTCTACTGTCTTTGAGAGAGATCAGTACTGTAGACTTAAGTTCTGTCATGTGGAAAATTTGCTTCAACTGATAAGTAATTGATATATGAGTGTAATTTTTCTTAGCAGTTTTGAATATTTGGAAATATGATCGTATTCTGTAGCATTTCTACTCATAGCTGACGCTATAAATGAACAGGCTTGTTAACAGTATATACATTTTGAATTTTACAGTAGCATCATGCGTACCTCAACCTTTATCAATGGCTAGTCTGTATCTATACAAAGTGTCGTTTAGTGTTTTGAATCAGCCCTAGATCAAAGATATCTACTTTTACTTAAATGTAAAAGAGCTCAAGGAAGACTGAATAATACCCATGTAAATAATATTCCTTAATGAATGGCTTTCTGCAAGGAGCTTAGTGTCTCTAGAGATTGTTCAAAGAGAGCTGATGAAACCAGAAATGTGCTCAAAGAAACAGTAGTGCACAAAAGAGAAAGACTAACTATAACCAGCATGAATGTGTATATTTTTTTTCTTTCGTTTCTTAGTTGCCTCCCTGTTGCACCCTGTTACTTCCAAAGATCTTTTTAAACTTGTTTGGTTAAACCAATCCAATGTTTTTTTTTCCAGCCAGCAGCCAGTCCTCTATGGTTAGAATTGGATTTAGCACCTACTCTTGTCTGCACAAAAGACAGGTGCTAATCCTCACCTTCATTTGACATGACACAAACTTAGCCAGTAAAAGCATGTACCACTTGTCTCTGTCATACAGAGTTACTATGCCATTAGCAAAGTTCAAAGGCCAATGAAACTCCAGATTAAAAGAGAAATGTTAATGATTTGAAAATGCATTTTTCCAATTTTTGTTTAAGCAGTGGCATTTTGTTCCCTGTACATTTTTAACCCACTATTGCCTTATGTTCTGCCTTCAATCATATCAAGGTTTAAATTTCCTTCAGTCAAGGGAGAAAAATAGTGGGAGGGAGGGGGGATACTGCAGCACTTTCATTTATTTCCACAGTGGATACCCTGCTAAAGTTGCATTGACTGAACACAGGACAGACACAGAGATCAATCCTGCTGGGACCAAGGCCCTTGAGGTAGTGCTTACTCAAAATTGATCAGGCTCTTCAGCTATCCCTATCAATGTCAGCTCTTACATTTTCCTCCCCTTTTTGCTACAGCGTTTTCTTCCGAACTGTGCTGAGGGCGTGATGAGAGGTACTGTACTTGTGCATGTTGCCTACAAACCATTGTTGTCCTCAGACATCTTGATTTACCCATTCTCTTTAAATGGAACACATTCATAATCCAATGGAATGACAGTGCATACATAGTGTAACATAGGCTAAAAGAGGTCTGCTGTGTTGTTGTGACTTGTGTACTTACACTAACTAATCATCAGTTTCTTAAAATCATGCACTTCCTGTTTCAGAACTTTAAATGAATAATGCCCGATGCTTTTAAATTTCAAGGGCCAAAGTCTGTCCTAATTTATAAACTATTCCTTTGGCTTCAGTGAGCCTCACTGTGTGAATCAGTCAGAGTTCAGCACCAAACATGTTTTAAGATAGACATAGAAAGGTGCATGGTTTGTTAAATCTTTAGATGCTATACTCTTTATACTGCAATATAAAATGTTATTCATTATGTTAATGTATAAAACTACCTTATATGTACATATTATGAGTGTATATGTGCACCTCTCCCTAAGGATGCTTAAATAAGTTCTTGTGTAACGTTGATGTAGGATGGAGTTTTAAAATTTATGTTGATTCTCCCACAGGTTATGCATGAAATTCACTTAAGTTGCTAAAACTGTATCTTTAAGCATCTGTTTGGCTGGCAGCCTGGGAAATGTACTTGCATGTCCTAAGGGTTAAACATTATGATTCAGGAACACTGAAAGGCTTCAGGGGATGGCAGTGGAACTTCATGTTCTGTTTGTGCTCATTCATTTCCATACTGTCCTGGACAGTGGTGATTGGAAGTTCTTGTTGCATGGTGGCTGTTTCATGTCCTACATGGTGATCTCAGTTCCAGTGGACAAATACCCTCATCACAAACCCACTGCAGTTAATGCAACTGTTGGCAGTCCCTGAAAAAATGAAAGGACTTGGAGATTCAACTTCCCTCCTGGCCTTAGGGGTGGCCTGTCCAAACCATGATGGACAGAGCCCTGCAAATCTGCAGATATCCGCATTTTATCTACAGATATCAGCACCACGCATACAATGCAGATATCTGCAGACCATTTCTTGTGGATGCAGATTGGACACAGGTCCACATATTTTTATCTGCGCAGATTGCTGCAAATATGCAGATATCCACATTATATCCGTATTTGCAGACACAACGCGGATATGTGCGGACCATTTTTTGTGGATGCAGATCAGATGAGGATCTGCATTTTTGTATCTGCGCAGATAGCAGGGGAGGCTGCATCATCAGTGTTATTTGTACTGTTCATATAGTGCGGACAACTAGAGCACCAAGGTCTCCAGGGCTGTCAGTTTGTCACCTTTTGTGGTGCTGCATTATATTAATGGAATATTTGTTTAAGAATGGCAGGTTTAAGCATGTCCTTACTAGCTATCACAAATTCACTCTCTCTTGGACTTCTAGTCCCTCTAAATACAAGTTACTTTGTTACAGTTGTAGAGCTAGTCATACCCCAAGGATGTTGGGGTATTGCTGGTCATCAAGCATCTTTTCTGCTAGGAGAATATTGCCAGCCTGCACAGCCCTAGATGAATGCTAACTCAGTGCCTCCCTGGACAGCTGTCATTGGCAGCAGTAAATTGAGCCTATGTTTTACTGCCAGTTTATGTCAATGAGGAGACCCGAAGCATAGACACTGTGTAATACAACAAGGTGCTAGGATAATTTTGGTAATGATATCTTAAAAAAAGAAAATAGTGGAGGGACTTGAACAATGTCTGGTAGTTTCTGCCTTGACTTACACCCTCAGAAATCTCACTGGAATCAGTGGGACCAGTCAAGGCAGACATTGTATATAAGTTATTTATCCATTACATCCATTAAATTTGTTTAGCCGGTGATTTTATTTATAGCAATTCTGGCCTCATGTATGTGGGCCCTTGTTGCGTTTGTGTTGCTGAAAACAGCAGGGGGTGGAGTGGAAAACTATTTAAATTATTATGTTAGGCACATCACTACTGATCTGATCTAAGTAAGAAAATGTTTGGAAAATGTTATGAGGTGCTCATGTTGTGTTGAAATAACATTGAAAGCAGTCAGATGATAATGAGTATTACTATTAACATCATTTTTACATTTCTAGTATTTTCCCATCTCTTCCCTCATCACCTCAAGGCTCTGCTACCAAATCCTGAACATCAGCTCTGAAATATTTCATGTAGAAATGAAATATGTTTTTACTAACTGTGATCAGGCTAAAATTCCAATGTTGTGCTTGTGGGGTGTTTTGTTTTGTTTTATCAGAAGCTGTATTTAAGAGATGACACACGGTAATTTGTTCATTTTTCTGTCAGTGTAATTTACAAGGCAACGACAGATAAACATGGCTATACAAGATTCATTTACGGTGACACAATGGCAGATACACAGAGCAGAACCCTGCCTATGAGATAAAGTGGACTGAGTGACTTATGCAGTAATTAGGGGATAATTGTCATTAACCTCACAAACAGTAGTTTACCCATATTGTTTAAAAGGCTCCAGGATGCATAATGACAAGGTAATCTGTCAAAGCGCTAGGGGGAAATATTAATAAGATTTGTGCAAGCCTGGATAGAAAATATGCAGAAAGCGGCCACATTAAGCTAATTGGTGGATGAATATACACTTGTAAAAGTGCTTCTAATGGCACGTTTGCTGCTCTCCAAATGACTACTGTTAATGTGGAGAAGTGGGCTGCCTAGAAAGTCAGGACTGCTGGGACAAGAGGGTATTAAGGCATGCAGGCACAGTTATTATTATCTTGTGCACCGCAATATATTTTTCCCACTTTCTTCTGCATTTCAGTGCCTGTAATGTGTGCAGACAGATAACTTGCTGCACACTTTATAGATTTGAATTTTTATATTCTGCCATCCTGTGCCTTTTTAATGTCATACATATATCCTGTCATCTATCTCCTGTGTCACATGTTCATCAACAATAAACTTGATTTTTTGGACATGATTTTTTTTTCCAATGTACACAGTCAAAAGAAAGAGGCCTCTTAAGATCATTTTGTATATATTGCAAGTAATAATGCATGTTTCCCTAAAGAAAACTAAAGGTGAAAATCAGTGTCCCTGTTCTTCTACTATTCATGTATCCAGCCTAGAGCACCACTGAATCTCTTTATTGAGTCACAGCTTTGGATTAAGTCGGAGACTGAAGCATTTCATGAAGTCCACTTACACTTATGTTTATCAGCACTTTTACTCCAGTCTTGCTGTCTTTGGGTGAAATAGTAAATTCCTTTTGTCTCTATCCTGGCAAATCTCCCACTGATTCTAATGGGAGCTTTGCTTATGAAATCATCATGATTTGATCCTTTGTTGCTTATTTTTTCCACAAATATTCTTATTTACAAACTAGTTCATAGATTTTAGATTTAGGCCAAAGGGGACTGTTAAAATAATCTAATCTGACTTAAATGTTAGGTATCTTACTTTTGTACTGTGTTGCTCATTAGATATAGCCACTATAGGATACATGATATGACATGACAGTTTCCACATATGTTTTGTATGTTAGCAGAAATCTTGGCTGAACATCACCCAGTCAACTGTTGGAGCGCTATATGTTGTAAATATTATAATACATCTTCAGAGCCCTCTAAGAACGTTCACAAAGTCTCCGAACATCCTGTAAGTTATTCCTTTTTTATGAATGGCAAAACTGAAGCACGGTGAAATTTAAATGACTTGCCAAAGGCATACAGAAATTGCAAATAAAGCCCAGGGATTGCAACTCCCAGTCCAATTATCAGTGTCTAGGTAGCGCTGCCTCCTAAGCTATGAAAATTACATGATAACATTAACTCTGTTGGCCAAATTTCCTTAAACCTCAACCAAAATGTACAGTCTTTTATGCAAAATTGGTAAATGGGAAAATGATGATTCCCGTTGTGTTAGGGGGTGGTCTTCCTGAGAGCCCTTTCAGGCCACTCCAGGTCTCCTTAACAATCCTTTATTGTTTTACTCCAGTAGGCCACAGCCTGTAGTGCTATTTACATGTGTTTATTTTCCATTGTCAGCTTTCCCATTTGCTTCTAGGGAATGGAACAGTTGGGTAGCAGCCAGTCCCTGCCTTCCTTCTCAGCTCCCCTCTTCCAGAGCTTCCTTCCTCCCAGCTGCAGGGATTGCTTCCCCCTCTAATTAGTGTTTCAACTGTAGCTCCAGTTATTAATTGATCTTCCAGTTAAGTCCTTGTCACTCAAATCCCTACATTGGTAGGGATTCTAGTGAGAGGGAACTGAGTCAGCACTGGAGAAACTGTTACATATGATGGGTTGTGTGCAACTGGATATTTTGCATGCACAGCTAGCTCATTGTACCAACATACGGTATGCAGGGTTTGCAAGTTCAGCCAACATGCTTTTTCTTTTCTTTTAAAAAAAAAAAAAAAGTCCCTGAAGTTCTGGCATAAACTGCAGAAATTTAGGAAACAGAGTTGTGACTGAACTTCTGTGCTCTATTTGCCAGTGTGGTGTTTCTCTTTCTGAGAGGTAGTGTCTACACCCCCTGAGGAGCCCAGTTTGCCCTGTGTCTATAAACAATTCTCTGCCCCCCACAATCACTTAGCACCTAGGTGTTGCGTTGCTGCTTAAGGGACAAGGCACTCTTGTAAATGAATTTTCCATAACCACAGAGCTATAGAAAATGTGAGATACAACCATATAATTTAGAATCCAGTGCTTTGGTTTTCAAAGCTACTAATGACCTGGTCTGTATTACATTGCTCAGGAGTATGGATTTTTCATACCCCTGAGCGATGCAATAAAACTAAACTAGCCACTGGTATAGACAATGCTATGTCTATGAGAATTCTCACGTTGACCTACCTACCACCTCTCTGGGATGTTATAACTACACTGGTGGGAGAAGTCCTCCTGTTAACACAGGTAGAAACTTTGTAGAAGCACTACAACTGTGTCCCTGCTGCATTTTAAGTATAGGTGAGGCCTCAGAGATTTGGATTGATCTTAAGAATTTAATTGCTTGTTAACTACTTTTGTACAGTGGCTCACACAATGAGACCCATTTGGTCATGGCCTGTAGGGACTATTACCTACAATACAAATGTTAAATAGTACTGAAAGATCACTATTTGGATCTCTTTAAAATTAGTAACTTAATTATTCATGGAGAAAGGTTAGTATGATGGGGTAGTAGTGATATCATAGTCAAGGTGTGTCAGATTTGTCAATTTTATGTTTAGAGCCTGATTCTTTTATTATTTTCATGAATGTAAATGAAGACTAACTCCATTGAAGTTAGTGGAATTAAACCAATGTAAAAAAGATTTGGACTCTGCCTTCAAATCCAAATTTCTCTTCTCCAGCTAAATTCTAAGCCCCCTAAATATGGATTGAGGTTCATTGTGGAAAAACTCGAGAAGCCTTTAACTATAAAGGCACTAGATGGAGCAGCTTTGATTAATGAAGTTGGAACTTCACTGATTAGAGATGTTGTAACCCCACAGTGATCTACCATAGCTTTTAAAATAAAAATGCTATGCGCACTGTTAGTAAAAGTGATCATCTCATTATACATTCTTATTGGTCCATAATCAAGAGCATTGTATAACAAAGTGAATATTTTATCAAAAGTCAAACAATATGTTTTAAAAATCACAAGAAGCTTTCAAACTAAGGCTCTTGCATCCTAACAACATTACTTGAGTTGCAAAGATTAATATCTTTAGGAGTATGTGTGGTGGGGGGGGTACAGGTCCAAATTGACATTTCTTGTATGAATGATAAAGTAGGGTCTCCCTTTCTCTCATAAGAGATTTCTTTTCATTTGTAAATAGGTGGTGGGGTTTTTTTTTTGGGGGGGGGGGATTCTAGTAGAGTACTGATCATAAATATCTGCCCGAGACCTGCCACTCAACTGAAAGCAGATAGGGCAAATTTATAGAGAGAGAGTGCACACACATTTAGCTTTCTGCAGACTGGATGCTTTACATGTATTGTATGGCAGCATTTTATGGTCTGCAAAAGTAATCTGTGTGTGCTTTTTTTATGCATGTACACCCTCTGCCCTAGTGTATTACCTGTGCATGTTATTCACATAACCTGGGAAAATGTGCAGTGGGATGGATGGGTGAGTTCTACTTTCTTTTTTTAAACAAAAGTGCCACTGAAGGTTTGTTGGAAGCTGCAGAAATTCAGGAAATATAGACTTGTAACTGAACTTCTGTGCTTGAGTTGCCATGATGCTGTTTCTCTTTATTCCATAGTACTCAAATCCTGGGAAGGTGTGGCCAGTTTATGTTTTGAAGTAATTTCCTCATTGGACTAGAGAACTTTTCCAGAACTTGCCACTTTAATACCCATGGGTGTATATTGTCTAGTTCTGATTGTGGTGGTGTATATTCCAACTTTCTTGTTTCTGCCGAAGCTTTATTTAATCAAGAAACACATTCTTTTGACTTCGTGCATCTTTATATAATTTGTTTCCACATGCTTCTCCTAACTACACAACAATCTTACAAGGCTAAATATTTGGAATGAGAGTAACAATTATGGAGATTTAAGGTAGGTGGGAAGTTAGGAATAGCGACAGTTTATATCTGTGAGGCAGTGATGGGAATACGCTAGAGAAAATCCAGATCCTGAAGGAAGTGCTGATAATTAGAGATCTGGTAAGTGATACCATTCCCTCTTTAGTAGTACTGAAACAGTGCTCCAGCAGGTTGGTAGTCAGGACTGTGTTCAAGGTGCTCTTTTTAGGAAAGAGATATAAAACAGAGGGCCTGAATAATTTTTGGTCAGTAAAGATCCTGTAAACCCTTTTAGCAAGTGTGGGTGGCTAACTCCAGTGTCCTGGCCAGATTTCAACTGTGGTTATTACATTCCACCTACTTAAATTCCATTTGTAGGACATGGTAATCTTCACTTTCTTTGTTGTGAAGGGCTGTTGTGCACAGTTAGAAAGCTGTTTTGTTCCATCCCAGTCATGGTGACATTTCTGTGATGTTCCCCCCTACATATATGGAGACAAATTCTGCTGTTTGTAATGCTGCAGTGCTAAATTATATCCCATTTGCTGTCAAATGAAGTTAGGATTCACACTGGAATAAAATTTGAACTGTAGTCTGTAATATCAATTAGTAAATGTTTTTAAAACTCTTTAGAGTCAATTTGGATGAAAGTTGCAAGATAGTTTATTAACACCGAACTTTAATGTGAGGGATGGAGTGAACAATTTGAGGAGAAACTGATAGTTTGTACGGATAACAAAAAATAAATACAGAAGAGAGAAGCTATGTGTACCTCTTATTTTCTGCAGTTAGGTACTTGCTGACTGTGTCCTTCATGTTTATGCGTTGATGTAGGAGGAAAAGCCTCTCTTTTTCTATTAGCTGTCACAAGCAGAAAACCTGATATTCATCCCATATCTCTAGGTGAAAGCAAACAAATCTAGTTATTCTAAGGGTGAAGATCTCCTCCACCCCCCCCCCCAGTACAATAGATGTAGCAGTTAAGCCAAAAGCTAAAGATTTCCATTATTGACTGAAAACTTTGTAGTGCTGTGTCATGTTTGTTTCTGATGCAGTGGTAGACATAAGGAAAGGACTACTGATTCTCACAACTATAGTATTTATCATACATTTTAGCAGGGGAAGAGGGAGGGATGGGGAAGGTAAAAGGGTTTAGAGATGGGAAATTCGTTTGTCATGGCTTTTTGTGGGGTGGGTATATTGAATTTGGCAGCAGCTGCTTATGTATGATCACAACAAGCTGGTGTATATGCCTCTCTCTGATGTGTGCAAAAACAAAGCAAACCTTGGGTCGATATGGCATGTAAAGAATGCCCAGCAGGAAAAAAAAAAAGTATGTGGATAAGTATTTCCATGAAAATCTAAACATTAGGTCAGAGCCAGTGCCCATTCACATAAGTGGGAGCTTTGCCGTTGACCTAAAAAGGAGCAGGATCTGGTACTTTTTGCTTTTCCTATATGTATAGATGTAAGCTGACACACCACCTTATAGTGATCACTTTGTTAGCAGAAAGAGATGGGATATAAACATATCCCAGTGTAGTTATTTGAAACTTCATTTGGAAGTAAGAGGATGCTCTTGAGAAACTCAGTCAAACAAAACCAACAAACCACCAAACTAGGGAATTTTCACAGGGCTTTTTTCTAAAAATCAGAAGCAAGTGTTGAGAGAGAGAGAGAGAGACTGAGACTGAGAGAGAGAGAGACTGAGGCTGGATAGCGTAGTGGTTAAGAGCGCCGTAGTGGTTAATACCGACGCCCTTTGATACGGGAGACCGGGGTTCAAATCCTAGTGGGTACCTGCCTACCTTCCCAGTAGGGGCCCTTGGGCAAAAGACCCCCTAACGCCTCACTTGCCTACCTCGAATATGAGAGTGACACGAACTAGGAGAGTCATGCCGGCTCGGACGTCGCCCGGATTAACAAGGTCCGCGCCAGATGTTGGGGAACCAGGACAATCTGACGATAAGTGGGCTACTGGAACAAACCATGCATGGACGAGACAAGAGAACCTGGAATTGATGGAATGCTACTACAACAGTAGACCTAATGAGAGGGGATATATGAAACGTATGAGGGAAATATGGATGGACAAAAGACCTACATCCACACTAACTGAGAAACAGCTAGTTACCCAACACTTCAACATAGTAAAGAGGCAGCTGGTCTCACATCTGGAGATAGACCAACTGCACATTACCTCCCAGACTCAAGAAGAAGCCCCAGAAGAACAACTCAAGGTGCAGCCAACACCTGAAGCTGGAACTTCACTGCCACCCCCTCCATTACAGAACACAGCAGCTGATATCAGGCATAAGATCATGACTAAACTAGCTACAGTCAACCCTCGAGACCGATTACAAAAGCTCGTGGGAGAAGTACCATCAGATAGTATGCTAGAAGATGCCAATAGAGCCCTAATGACAATTCCTACTACCACCATCACTGAAACCAATGAACTGGTATATGCTACAGCCTCTGTAATCCTGGAGATGCTTGGCTACACAATCAAGAAGAACAGCAATACATACCCCCCCTGGAAAATGTGGTTGGAGGATAAGATCAAGGCAACCCGGAGAGAAGTTAGCCGGCTGGTGGAACTACAGAAGGGTGTAGAGATTAAGGATAAGACTCGGCTACTGAGAAAATACGAGGGCCTGACTCCATCTGAAGCCCTAGAGACTGCTAAGCAAAGGCTCACAGCACTGGCCACCAGGCTAAGGAGATACATTAGAGAAGCAGAGGCCAAAAAGATAAATGCCCTGTTCTCCAAAGAACCATCCAAGGTGTACTCCCAACTGCAGTGCAACAACACAATAATAGCAGAGCCACCAACAGCAGAAACTGAACAGTACTGGAAGAACATCTGGGAGAAAGAGAAGACTCATAACACCAGTGCAAAGTGGCTGCAGGACCTGAGAACAGACCACAGCAATCTCCCAGAACAGGAACCAGTCACCATCACAATAGCCGACATCCAACAGCGGGTCAAGAACATGAAGAGCTGGACAGCACCTGGCCCGGACATGATCCACACCTACTGGCTAAAGAAACTAACAGCAGTGCATGAACGCCTAGCAGCACAGATGAACCAGCTGCTAGCAGCAGGCTCCCACCCAGACTGGCTAACACAAGGAAGGACAGTGCTGATCATGAAAGACCCCCGCAAAGGAACAGCACCATCCAACTACCGGCCAATAACCTGCCTCCCCACAACATGGAAAGTCCTATCAGGCATCATAGCCGCCAAGCTACAGGACCACGTGGGCCAGTACATGAGCACAGCTCAGAAGGGCATTGGGAACAACACCAGAGGCTCAAAACACCAGAGGCTCAAAACACCAGTTGCTCATAGATAGAGCAGTTGCCCAAGACTCAAGGTCTAGACAGACCAATCTGAGCACAGCCTGGATTGACTACAGGAAAGCCTACGACTCAATGCCACACACATGGATCTGTGAATGTCTGGCGCTATACAAAGTCAACAGGACACTAAGGACCTTCCTCAAGAACTCAATGGGACTGTGGAAGACAACACTGGAAGTCAACTCAAGACAGCTTGCACAAGTGGCCATCAAGTGCGGCATATACCAAGGTGATGCGCTGTCCCCGCTGCTGTTCTGCATTGGCTTGAACCCCCTCAGCCAGATAATCACAAGGACTGG
Source organism: Podocnemis expansa (assembly GCA_007922195.1). NCBI lineage: Eukaryota > Metazoa > Chordata > Testudines > Podocnemididae > Podocnemis > Podocnemis expansa. The sequence goes on from ML681982.1 coordinate 3,156,217, forward strand.
CTATGGATACAAGTTCAAGAGTGGAACTACCATCAGCCACCTCCTCTACATGGATGACATCAAGCTGTATACTAAGAATGAACGAGACATCGACTCGCTACTCCACCTGACACGGATCTACAGTGAGGATATTGGGATGTCATTCAGACTGGAGAAGTGTGGCCGGATGGTAGTAAAGAGAGGAAAGGTAGTCAAGACTGATGGGGTGGAACTACCAGCAGGCCACATAGCAGACATACAGACCAGCTACAAGTACCTTGGCATCCCACAGTCACATGGGACTTACGATGAGGAGGCAAGGAAGACAGCAACATCCAAGTACCACCAAAGGATAAGACAGGTCCTGTAGAGCCAGCTCAATGGGAAGAACAAGATCCACGCCATCAACAGGTACGCCCTGCCAGTCATCAGATACCCTGCCGGTATAGTGAGCTGGCCAAAGGAGGACATGGAGGCTGCCGATGTGAAGACCCAGAAGCTCCTCACAATGTACGGAGGTTTCCACCCCAAGTCCAACACCCAGAGACTGTACTCCAGCCGGAAAGAAGGCGGGCGGGGTTTGGTGAGTGTCAAAGCCACTGTCCTGGATGAAACCCAGAGCATCCAGGAGTACATCAGTAAGATGGCACCCAAAGATGAGCTGCTGAGAGAATGCCTGAGGCAGCAGCAGACATGGGAGGAAGATCAAGCAGAAGAAATGCCATGGCAAGACAAGACCCTGCATGGGATGTACCATCGACAGATAGCTGAGGTGGCTGACATTGGGAATTCCTACCAGTGGCTGGAAAAGGCTGGACTAAAAGACAGCACTGAGGCACTGATCATAGCAGCACAAGAACAGGCACTGAGCACCAGATCCATTGAAGCAGGGGTCTACCACACTAGACAGGACCCAAGGTGCAGACTGTGCAGAGAGGCCTCAGAGACAGTCCAACACATAGTGGCAGGATGTAAGATGCAGGCAGGAACAGCATACACTGAACGGCACAACCAAGTGGCTGGCATTGTGTACAGGAACATCTGCACAGTGTATGGGCTAGACCCTCCCAAGACCAGATGGGAGATCCCACAGAAGGTCGTGGAGAATAACAGGGCTAAGATCCTGTGGGACTTCCAGATCCAGACAGACAGGCAGGTACTGGCCAATCAACCAGACATCGTGGTAATAGACAAGGACCAGAAGACAGCGGTGGTGATAGATGTAGCAGTGCCAAGTGACAGCAACATCAGGAAGAAGGAGTATGAGAAGCTGGAGAAGTACCAGGGCCTGAAAGAGGAACTAGAACGGATGTGGAAAGTGAAGGCCAAAGTGGTCCCGGTGGTGGTAGGAGCACTCGGGGCTGTGACTCCAAAGCTGGGAGAGTGGCTCCAACAGATCCCAGGAACAACATCAGAGCTCTCTGTCCAGAAGAGTGCAGTGCTAGGAACAGCTAAGATACTGCGCAGAACCCTCAAACTCCCAGGCCTCTGGTAGAGGACCCGAGGTTGAGGATGACACATACCACCCATAGGGGGTGAGAGAGGAATTTTAATTCTCCATGCAGTATATTCTTTAATCATTGCATTCAAGACACTTGGTCAGTCTGTACCAAGAAAAGTGTATTTAAGATGCAGATACTATCTTGCTAATATAAATAAGCTTGCCAAGTTGTTTTTCCACATAATTTCAAGTGCTTCTCAGAAATTATCACAATTGTACTTGATTATATTCCCTGAGTGCTTCCCAGAATCAGCAATATTTTCTAAAAAGTTTTCTTTTTTTTATTTTAACCTTTTTATTAATCTCAACTCCTGTGTAATCATCTCTCTGTGTGCATACAATCATGCATGCCGCGCGCGCGCGCGCGCGCACACACACACACACACACACACACACACACTCTCTCTTTCAGCTATGCCAAGAAGTAGATTAGAGAGCTAAATATAGGCTTTCAAAAGTGTGCATATGTGTGTGTTTCTATATAAAATTAGCTCAGGCTAATGGACATCATAGGAGTCTTTTCAGTTTTTCATACGCATTTAAAGCCACTTGATTGTTAGAACAAAAGTTCCAGGTCAGAAATGTAGGTGTGTTGCATAAAGGCCATCCTCACTTTTTAAATAAGGAACTTAGAGTTGAGAGGCTTTCAGACTGAATCAAAAACTTACAAGTTGTGAAGTCCAAAGAGTCTCAGAAAACCAGTTTTCCCTTACCAGCCCTCCCCAATTAAGCTCATAAAAATTAGAGTGAACTTAGTGTTTTTCTTCTTCTCAAACCTATTTGTGTCATCTGAGATAATCATCCTAAACCCATCACTTGTTCTGATGTGACCCAGAAGTTAGGACAAGATGTATCTTGACACATATCATCCTAACCTGCAGGTCAGTAAAAATCAGGAGATAAGTTCAGAATGATTAACCATGACACTGCTTCACAGACCTAATACAGTGTGTGTGTATGTGTATCTGTATCTATACTAATAATACAGATAGAGAGAAAATTGAGTTTGTGTTTAGACCTGGAGAGAGGAAGATTTAAGGTTATAGGCCTTGTACCCTTTGAGGTTAATTTCATATGGTTTAGAGGCTTGAAGGATTCTCTCTTTCAGAAATCGGAAGAGAGCCACCAATATATAAAATCAGACTGTAACCAGGAAAGCAAGAGCATCCGTTGTATGTGTATAGGTTAAACATTCTTGTATCTTGGCTTGCTTGCACACATTGGTGTCTTTATCCTGACTGACTGACTTATACATATTGTCACAGGAGGCTTGGCTTAATCGGTACTCAGCTGAAAAAAGTAATATAAATTGGAACCTTTTGTCATGAAAAATTTAAATGTGGTATGATTTAATAGCTTTGGGGAGAAAACTTAGCATGAGAGATTATTAGACATAAGAAATCGATAGCATATAAAAAAGGACTTGAACCTCTAATCAGGTGTTAAGGTATACAAAGAGATCCCTAGCTAGTTATAGCTTAATTCAAAGGGATAATGGTTAGATTTTTTTTTAATTTTAAAGTTTTATCAAAAAAATGACATTCCTATTTGCTCTTTATCTACTTTTGAATTTTAATACATACTTATAGTGATTTATGGAAACCATCACTATGTAAATATTGAACCATGTGGCACACAGTGTACATAGGTGCTATATTTTCTATGAAATATAGTGTTCCCAAACCACATTTCTGTATTGTTAGAAAAATTGTACTTCTAGCTAAATTTTAACAATAGACAACTTGTGAATATAAACTGCTGTTTCTTAAAAACAAAATAAATCTACCTATTATTCATGAATCCAACCTACAGTGTCTTCGAGTCAATAGAATACATGTTTAGTATTCTTTACTGTGTATGTCCTTCAGTAGAGCAATGTAATGTTCACAACATGGACAACAAAATAAAAAGATTTGCTCAAAATCTGACCAAAACAGTTTGCAGTGTTTGTAGCCAGGGTGATCAGAGGTTATTAGATAGACAAGAGGAGTGAGGTAATATCTTTTATTGGACCAGTTTCTGTTAGTGAAAGAGAGAACATTTCAAGCTGCACAGACCTTGTTTGTCTAATGCAGTGGTTCTCAACCACTGTTTTGAGACATGTTAATGTGTTGCCACACAGTGGTAAATGTGTTGCAGCAAGCTGGGCAGATGACTGGATACAGACTGGAAAGGGTTGGTGAGTGTGTCCTGTAAGGTCATAATATGCCACCAAGTGTGTTTCAATCCACAAAAGATTGAGAACCTGCTCTAATGAACAGTAAAAAATATTATCTTACCCACCTTGTCTCTCTAAGAGCAAAACTGGCAGAAGTATACATGCTTAACTACAACTGTCTTCCTCACACATGCTCCCTTCATCACTATCATGGAAAATTGTTTAAAGTTTTGTCCTTGTAAAACTGGGCCTCAAGATGGTATTGATTGGGCTCGAGATGGAAGAGGGCTGGTCATTTGATATGGATGTCTGAATCTTTAGCTGTGTTGAGCTAATACTTCGTACAACTGGTAGGAGTAGATGAAGCTATCTTTAAGCCAACTATCTGATTCTGTTTGGTTACTGTTTTTATGCTAGCTGAGGATAACTCCATGCCAATCAAATGCTCAATTCTCTGTTTGAGTTTCATGCTACTATAGCAGAGCCTGAGGACCTGGCCCCAACTGTTGCAATTTTGTATCTTCTCAACTCTAGAAAATCCAATAGTACATACTGTAAAAATATACACAAGTGTAACATTTTGCCATTGAGAGAGAGGCAGAGTGTCAGGACAACTTCCTTTTGGTGAGGATATGTAATAAGCTATAGAATAACCTCCAAGGGGAAGTGGTAGAACCCCCATGGGACATCATGTGGGACATTTCAGCCCAGGCTGGATAAAATGCTAGACCATGTGCCATCAGAACTAAGTCCACAGAGTCTTATTTGTGATCTCATTGGCCTCTTGATCTCTGACTTGTAGGTTTCTATGGGTTCCACAATAAAAAGCCCATGCTTTTCCAGTGTTGTAGTTTGTTCTGAAGCAAATTTCACAGTCCACATCTAATTTATTTAGTTATTTATTTCCATTTATAAAATTCAGTAGACATTCACTACTGCATAAGCCTCTGAATGTAAGAAGAAAAGAAAAGGGGGGAAAAAACCACCATAAAGTGCTCTCAGTATTGCATTACAAACACCTACAGTTGGCATCAGTCAGACAGGCTGAGACTCAATACAGGTAGACACTCAGATCCCATCTCAAAAGAAAATGAGACCTCTGCCACCTATTTAAACTCTACTCATCTTTAAAAATTGATGGGGAAGGGGGAAGAGATTTCTGGCTTTTGCATAAAATTATACGGCATAAGATTATGTGACATATAATGGGCCATATATAATGGCAAACCCTGGAGCTGAAAATTGGAACTATGCATTCATTTTAGGATCTATGTGAGAGATTGGTATCTTCAAATGTAGAATCACAATGGCAAGGAAGGTCAGGCCTGATGGAGGGTGTGGTGGAATTGAATGGAAAAAGAAGGAACCCTTTGACAAGTATGCAGGCAAGATATGTAAGAAAAGTAACCACTCTGGAATTTGGAAAGAAGGAAATGTAGTGCCAGTTCCAAGAAGTTCCTGGACTTCTGGATGCATTGCATTGAATCACACTGAGTTCCTGCAAAATAGGCATTCCCTTCCAGTGGGACATGTAGAATTAAAAGACTATAGGAGTTAGTGAAGCCATTGCTATGTTTGGAAGATCATTCAGACCTGTGGTGGCTTACTGAATCAAATCAACAAATCATAAGTTTATCCTGCAAACAGCTCTGCACACGTCAGTCCCTTAATCTGGATGAATCCACGCTGATGAAGTTTATACATGAGCACAATGATCTTTCCACATGCATCATCTTGCAGGATAAAGACCAATTTAAAGTTTTCAAACTATTATAGTCATGAGTTCATTAGATTTGATTGTATGATATCATTCATACCTGACACCGTGAACAGGTTAATAGTCCTATAGCCACACCTAAAATTCTGCAACTAGTATGAAATTAACCCATGGCACTTGCTTTGTGTCTTATGATTGGAGATAACTCTGAACTAAAAGATGCAAAACCAGCTCTAGCCAGGCTTTACGTATGTGTTTCATCATTTGAGAAAACTGTGATTTACAGTCCTATAAACTTATGGGGGAAAAAACTAGAATCAGTACTGTAACACATGAAAAATAATTTTCAGACTTCTATACAAGTACTTTGTCTAATCAAATCTCTTCTGGTGATTTGTGCAAGCTTGGGGTACTCCTAAATGTTTAGACAGGCTCTGAATCTGGGATCTACGATTTAAAAAACAAAAACAGCACTGAAGAGTTCCATGCAGAGGTTTCTAGCAGTTCTATGCAAGCATCACTGGTCACCTCTGTTTAATGGTCATGGGACAGGGTTTGTTGGTAGCTACAGAGGAGGTTGCATGTCCAAGGTTAGCCCAATAGGAGACATGTTGATAAAAATGTATTCATTATGTAAGTATTTTAATACATTTTTATCAATACATGCTGGAGTGGATTGCCTGACATTACAGTGCAGAATTTTTAAGTTCTACCTTCAGGCAAATCTCATACTTACTAGCAAAAATGAAAGTGTGAAATGCTTTTTAATGTATATTTAAAAACAGATAGTCTAGTGATTACTGATGTGTATTCTCTCTGGACTTTTCCCTTGCTATCAGAAGGCAATGTTAAGAGACAACATTTTTACACATTTATGTTACCCACATCCATCAAATGTTTACTTTTTAAATATTTGTAACTGTCATTTATAACAAGACTGCAAAAAAAGTTATATTTTAAGTATAAATCAAATCCAGATTAGAAGTTTACAATCAATTGCCAGGAATAGTTCAGTTATACTGAAAACCAGTGCTGCATTCCTCCTTCTTCCCTCTTTCTGCCTTTTGATGTACTTGGGCAATAAATGAAATTTTATACATTGCTCTTGTGGAAAAAAGGTAGGTTGTTAAATATCTTTTTGCTACTTTTTTGTTGTCTTGTTTTAAACTCTTGGAGATGAATTTTGTAAGATTGCTCCTAATTGAATTCAGTCTTCTCTCTACTTACATTTAAGAGGTAAATTCTATTCAATTCATTTATTTCTTTCATATATTGTCACCATTTAGTAAGGACTAAGGTACAATTTTCCGTATTTACAGTGGTCTGCACAGCAAGAATTCACGTCTTATACTAATGTATGCTAAACAGCTGCATAGTACATAGAACGCTGTTGTTATAACAGCAGTGTTGAAGGCATTTTAGATCACAGAGCCCCAGTGGTCTACATTTTGTTTGCTTTGACATTATTAAACTCAATCTGTTTCTCTAACTGTGACTCTAATTACAACATTTGCATGGCAGAAAAGTTTGCTTTGTGGGTTGACTTCTATTAATACTCTTTGCATGTTGTTTTCTGTGTTTAGTGTTTCATGTACCGGCAGCAGAGCACCTTCTATTGAACTCAGTAATTATGCAGAATCAATAAGTTTTTTTTCTTTTGTTTGTCTTTGTTGTTTCTTTGATATGGCCTCTAGGATGCTGCAGGCAAGGTGCTGGACCGCTGGGCCATCATGTCTAGGGAAGAAGAGATTATTACCCTTCAGCAGTTTCTGAGATTTGGAGAAACCAAATCCATCGTGGAGCTGATGGCAATTCAAGAAAAAGAAGGGCAGGCTGTGGCTGTGCCATCTTCAAAGACAGATTCAGATATAAGGACTTTTATTGAAAGCAATAATCGTACCAGGAGCCCAAGTCTCCTTGCTCACCTGGAGAACAGCAACCCTTCCAGCATTCATCACTTTGAAAACATCCCTAACAGTCTTGCATTCTTGCTTCCATTTCAGTACATAAATCCAGTCTCTGCTCCATTGCTGGGGCTGCCTCCAAATGGCCTCCTGCTGGAGCAGCCAGCACTGAGGCTGCGTGAACCAAGTCTTTCAACCCAGAATGAATATAATGAAAGTAGTGAATCTGAAGTTTCTCCCACTTCTTTCAAAAATGAACAGACGTCCAACAGGAATGCTTTGAGCAGCATCACAAATGTAGAACCCAAAACTGAGCCAGCCTGTGTGTCTCCTGTTCAGACATCTACACCCATCAATGATTTATCCAAAACTGAACACACAAAAAGCTCATTCAGGATTCACAGAATGAGGAGAATGGGATCAGCGTCAAGAAAAGGGAGAGTGTTTTGCAATGCATGTGGTAAAACCTTCTATGACAAAGGTACTCTCAAAATCCACTACAATGCAGTTCATCTCAAAATCAAACACCGGTGCACAATTGAAGGATGCAACATGGTCTTCAGCTCTCTTAGAAGTCGCAATCGTCACAGTGCTAACCCTAACCCCCGCCTCCATATGCCTATGTTAAGGAACAATCGAGACAAAGATCTAATCCGTGCTACATCAGGAGCTGCCACCCCAGTCATAGCAAGTACAAAATCCAATCTAACCTTAACAAGCCCTGGCCGGCCTCCGATGGGTTTTACTACTCCACCACTGGACCCTGTACTACAGAACCCTCTTTCTAGTCAACTGGTCTTTCCAGCTCTAAAGACTGTCCAGCCTGTTCCTCCTTTTTACAGGAGTTTACTTACGCCTGGAGAAATGGTGAGTCCTCCAACCTCATTACCCACCAGTCCCATCATACCAACGGGTGGTGCAGTGGAGCAGCATCCACCTCTTTCTTCAGAGTCATCAGTGCCTGCGATGGTAATGCCCACCCATGAGCCTAATGCTGACCTTGCCCCTAAGAAGAAACCAAGGAAGTCCAGCATGCCAGTTAAAATAGAAAAGGAAGTTATTGACACTGCTGATGAGTTTGATGACGAAGATGATGAGGCTAATGACAACAGCACAATGGCTAATGATGTTGGTCATGACAATCACTCCCATTCTCAGGAGGAAATGAGCCCAGGATTGTCTATGAAAGACTTTTCTAAAAATGGTAGAAGCAGGTGCATTTCCAGGACAGAGATAAGAAGGGCAGATAGCATGACGTCAGAAGACCAAGAGCATGAGAGGGACTATGAAAATGAGTCAGAATCCTCTGAACCAAAATTGTGTGAGGAATCCATGGAAGGTGATGAACACATCCATGAATCGAATGAAAAATCTATGATGAACAGTGAGATGCCAGATGAAAATCACAATGAATCTTCTCACCAGGATGTAATTAAGGTGAAGGAAGAGTTTACAGACCCTACTTATGATATGTTTTACATGAGCCAATATGGACTGTATAATGGAGGCAGTGCCAGTATGGCTGCCCTACATGAAAGTTTCACTTCAACATTCAATTACAACAGTCCTCAGAAGTTCTCCCCAGAAGGTGACCTGTGTTCCAGCCCAGATCCCAAGATCTGCTATGTGTGCAAGAAGAGTTTCAAAAGTTCCTATAGTGTGAAGCTTCACTACAGAAATGTTCATTTAAAAGAGATGCATGTCTGCACAGTGGCTGGCTGCAATGCTGCCTTCCCATCACGGAGAAGCAGAGACAGGTCAGTAAATATTAATTGGTTTTCTACATTATTAAATGTGTCAAATTACATAAGAAAATCCAGTTTAAGGTAAATGAAGAAGTAGAGAGACACACACACAGTAATGACAAATGACAATCATGCTCCCATGGCACCGAAGGTTATTTTTTTATCACTTTATGTCTTCATTTTTCTTTGATATTCAAAATAACACATACTATGTCATCATCTTGCATGACTGGCTAGATAATGTCATTATTCTTTCCGAACGTGCGCGTGTGTATGTTTGTATTGGATTATGTACACACTTTTGTATATAAGCTGCAGCTTTTACTACATCCGTTTTTTTCTCCCTGCAGCTTTTCAATCAAAAAAGTTTCCATTACACACACACACACACACACACACACACACACACACACACACACACAGAGGGAGGGAGAGAGCGAGCGAGTGAGCGAGCAGAAATATCTTCATACATTCACATCAAATCATGGAAACAGTCTAACCTTAACATAGAGGGACAGAGGGAAAGAACTATAAGACTGGAAGACAAAAACAAAAACAAAAAAACCCGTCATATCTCTGCAGGCTTAACTAATAATGAATAAGAATCATTAATATTCATTCTGCCTTATAAACAATTATTGTAAGAAACAAAATTAAATGTTAACATTAGGGAAATGGCTCTCTTTTCAAGGGAGAACCTATATCTTTTCCCCCTATTATTTCCCAATATAATTCAGTCCAGCTTCACTTTCTTTTCTCAGTGTAACTTCCATTCACTCTGGAGTTATGTACCTACAGAAAAAGTAGACTAGACCCCTACATATTTTGCAGTTCAGTAGGGATATGTTCTGCTGAGCCTTCAGATGACATCACATTGTAATTATGCTGCATCAACACTGAAACAGTTGAGCTTAAACAGAAGCAGCTGGTCCTAAACCTCTTTTGACTTTTTTAAAATTTATTTTATTCCTAAAGAAAATGTAATATAAATGGAATTTATCAAGGTGACCTGTAGTGGAATAACACAATTATTCCATACTTGTGAAAACAAGCTCTAATACGTGATGATGAACTTATTGTTAAACAATGGAATGTCCCTTATATGTTCACAACTTTGGGTCAAGTTGTGATGATGAAAGTGATTCACCCCTGGAGTTTGTTTGTTTAATATTTTTCATCACCTAGTAAAAAGTGAACAGAGAGAGAAAGAGTTGAACTCTGACATTTGTCACATATTTCCTGTATTTTGTTCCATTAAAATTGCTGGAGTTTGCAACTGGATACAGGGTACATTATAAAATAAAAGCAATTTAAAGTGAAAAGCACTAGGAAAGCTCACTTTTTCTGGAGAGGCTAGCTTCAGTATATCAGTTTTGAGATCCACTAAATGGAAGATGGGAACATAAATTAGAAAAAACTATGAATAGAGTAGAATAAACTAGAAAATTTGTTTCACTAGTGAGATAAGATCAATTAATACCAAACACCTAAAACTAAATCAGTAGATTCACCCATGTGATCACTCAATGACACTACAGCTGGATATAAGCACTCATCCTTTCAGGATCAGGGCTTCAGTAAGTCAGATCCTTTGCTGATTTATACCACACGTCGTGTCCTTGAAGTTGATGGGATTGTAGAGGGTTTGTTAGTGCAGGCTTTGGCTTAGTATATGTGAGTTATAAACTGTCTGTCATGTACTAAGTAAAACTGTTTTGTATTCAGTGTGCAAAAAAAAGAAGTGGCTAGCTAAGGATTTGGAATGTTAAATTTCATCAAGAAACAGTTAACATGATCGATTATGCTAATAATAAAGAAGTTAGTGCAGTGGACATATATTAGCAGAAAAAGACCATCATGATGACGTGTAAAGTATTTATGAGAACTGAACATTTAAAGACAGGGCTCAGTTTGAAAGTATTTCATGAACTATATAGGATACTTTGATTTTGCTTATTGAAAGCAAGTCATAAAAGTAAATATACGATTCATAAAATGCAGAGCACTTTCAAAAAGATAAAATTATTATTTACATATGAGTTTTGGTTGTACTATGCATGGGAACATCTTTCCAGTATTACCTCACTAATAGCGTTCAGAATATATTTCAGTTACATGTGAAGCCTACCGATAACTTGGAACAACAGAAATCCACAAGTTTGGAGTGCTATTTTACTTGAAGAGGTGTGGAGGCTAGTTATAATTCAGATGTGCCTTCAAGTCTGATGCTTTTTGAAACTCACCAAAACTTTAGGGGCTACAGAATTTGTCTGGAAAAATCTTACACAAGCCAGAAATCTCACAAGATTTCTGATAATCACTGCAGACATTTGGTCAGGAAGTATCACAAAAAACAGCCTCAATTGTTCACTGTATTTTAGCAATTCTACATCTGGTCTTGTCCAGAACTAGAAAATCTAGATAGTCCAAAGAAATGAAAATGTGTGGGTTGAAGAGAGAGTCTTATTTTATCCAAGCCACACATCCTACCCAGGATTTTTTCCTGAATTTTCAATTATTATTTTATTTAAAGGAAAAAAAGCTCAGATCATTAAGTTACTAGCCCTTTGGTTTGCAGACTGCACCTCAAACTTATCTGTGGTGTTTTATTGGCTTTGTTGCCAAATAACTAAAGCAATAACATTGAGAAGTGAGAACATCTTCCAGGTACCTTAATGGACTGTTAACTTTAAAACATAATTACAACCATTTCACATCTACTTGCTGTACCAGAAACAAGAACTATTTAACTAATGTGCATAGCAAGGGAACCACAACATACCATGTTCTAGATTTCCAGAGGGGTAGCTGTGTTAGTCTGTGTATACCAAAAACAACGAGGGTCCTGTGGCACCTTAAACACTAACAGATTTCTTTGGGCGTAAGCTTTGGTTTGCTCCAACTTGCTTTGTCAGGTGCATCTCAGGAAGTGGGTTGGAGCCCACAAACACTTATGCCCAAAGAAATCTGTTAGTCTAAAACAGGGGTGGCCAAACTTATGGAACTCAAGAGCCAAACAAGTCAATCATTAAACCTTCGAGAACCACACTGAGGCATATAACCACATACTTTTACCTACTCCAAAATTACTAAGCTTAAAATCCATTGCGCACTTTAATTTTATTGTAAAAACAGGGCAAATATTGATCTTACTAATGTCAGATTCTAATAATTACTTAAGGTTACCATGAAAACTAGGCCTATACAGTAAAAGCTTAGCTATTGCTGGCTGTAGAGCACTCCAGGCTAGTGGCAAGATTTTTAAAATCAGGAAAGTAATTTGTCAATGCAGTAGGTAAAAGCTTTCTCAGGTGCTGATCTCTAAGTATTGCACAGTGTTTCAGTTTAACAGATTTCATTGTGGAATACAATGCTTCACAGCAGTAAGTTGTGCCAAAAATTGAAAGTAATCTACATTTAGTTTTAAACTTTTCTCCTTTGTATTTTTTTCTTATTATTTCATGTGATGTTTAGGACTTGTAAAACATGATTTTATTTTAACAAGGAGTAAACTGCTTGAGGGCCTATGAGAAAATCTAAACATGTTGCGGCTTCCCCAACTGTGCTGTGCTTCCCTCCCACCACCATCTCTGACTATGCTGCGCTTCCCTGCCATCTCTGACCATGTGGCTGCTTCCCTGCCATCTCCAGCCATGCTGCACTGCCCCTCCCACCCGTCTGACCATGCCGTGCTGCTCTGCTGGCTCTGACCAAGCCGTGCTTTCCCCGTGTCTCTGACCATGTCACCACTTCTCTGCCAGCTCTGACCATGCTGCTGCTTCCCTCCCATCTCTGACCATGCCATGCTTCTCCCACCTGTCTCCAACCGTTCCACCCTTCCCTGGCATGCTCTTCTGGAAGCCACACTTTTTTTCTGAAGAGCCACGTGCGGCTCGTGAGCTGCAGTTTGGCCATGCCTGGTAAGGTACCCCAGGATTCTCATTGTTCTTCCCATGTTCTGATACCACATTCATTTATACTGAAGTATGTAGCAATAAGTCTTCACGTTTTGACTGTGTAAATAGTCACATTTTCTACTAAGTATTCTTTTGACTATAAGATAAATCCATAAAGCCTTTGCTGTCCTTAAAAATTAAAATAGAAGAAAGTATTTCTTATGCCTCCTTCTAAAACTTATTGGACCTTTCCCATCATGTCACTGGCAGGATTTTAGTGACATTTCCTTTTTTAATTTTTTTTCTATAGAACTTTTTAAAAATAAAACAAGCGGTAAAGACTATTGAGTTTGATGATGTAATAAATAGTTTAGAGTCATCTTTTTCCCCCTTACAATAGCATTTAGTACGATGTATAACCTTTAGCAATCCAACTCTGGTTAACCGAAACTTGGTTATGTTCCCTAGGCTTAGTGTGTGCCCAGAAAATGCCCCCAGTGCTCCAGTTGGTGACCTAGCCCTTTTAAAAATTGCTTTCAAAGGATAGAAGTTCAGAGTGTAACCTTATTTATATAAGCCAGCCAGTCAGCTCACCCTATCCTCCAAATACACTTTTATCTGAAAGTTTTAGTTATTTCCTGGATGTATTTATATTCAGGGATGTCCTACATTAAAATTACCATGTCTGAGACAGTATAGCTGTTCTTATGTTCTAAACTAGGATGAAGGCAAATAGAAGACTGGCATGGATTGGACCTGTTTTGTATACTTTTTCATACCCATGCAACCCCAAATTTTTCAACATTTTGCAGACAGAAGAAAGGGACAGAAACCCTATAGTTATCATCAGAAGTCTCCACAGGGTTCAGTTATTTCCTTCTAAAATTCGTAAGATGTTGCTTTTATGATATAAGCCCCACAGTGTCTGAGTTCTCTTTTTTAACTAATTTTCTATAGGTACCTTTCTGATTAATTAATAGACGTGCTTATGAAATCTACAAGCTTTCCTATCTGTCTTTATCTTTGATCTATTCATAAAGAGAACAGTACATTCATTCTTTCTATCTTTTCAGTCCTATTGTTCTCAGAATCAGTCGCTGTTTCTCCTTTCACCACTCTTCCCTTTTGTAGTACCTCAGGCATTTTTGAGTGTTCAGTTCTTTCCTTTGACAAGTGGAGTCTTATAGGCTGTGCCTTGTTACAGCAAAGCAACAAAGAATGAGAGAGAAAAGAAATCATGCTAAAGATGGTGGTGTTAGACAGGAGCAAGACTAGAGGTCCACCCTTGGACAGGAAAATATTTCTTTCAAGAGAAGTGGTCAAGGAGATGGAGAAAAGAGAGAAGGATATGCTGGACAGTTGTCTGAGAGGTGGGCTTGAATATGAGTCCATGTACAGTTTGTGCATTTGGATGGGAGAAAAGGAGACGTATTAGTTAATAATGTTATTTTTATAAAGGAAATCTTCCTGGAGTGAAAAGCCAACTGCTCTGTGATTAAGAAAGGGTTTGTGATGTGAGATCTTCACAGAGTAAATGCCTTTTGGCTCTGCTTTTCCACTGCCAGCCTTCTTGTTAGTCTTGCTTGAACAGATGCTACCCTTTCCTCACAAAGTAGGTAGGAATGAGGCTGCACCTCAGAGTCATTACTCAACAACTAGCAACTCAAGAAGCCATTTTGTGCCATATACCAAACCTAAGAGAGGGCAGGCAGACAGGTAGAAAGAGGGTCTCTTTCCGCTCATTGGTGACAGGGATGTTCCAAAGTTCTTGGGTGGGGCAGAGGGAGTCTTTCTTTAGTAGCCAGCCAGAGAGAAAAGGAGGTGTAAAGACTGGGTGGGAGAGAGTGAAGAAGAAAGATGTAGTTGAGTTTACTCAGCTACTGTTTCCTCACCTAGGATTGTAGAGTTAAAGAAGGTTTGGGTTTGTATTCAACACCTATGCAATCAGAGATGCCATTTCTGACCATGCCTGGTTGTAATCTAATATTAGTATTTCATGAAAAGAAACACCTGTGCTGCTCCTTATCACTCCTATTACATCTTAATTAGTTAAAAAATTATTGTATACTAATGCTATCAATTTAAAAGTCTCTGTTACTTAGGGCTAGGTTGGAATGCTGTGTTAATGGCAGACATGTTTGCCCCATTCTTCGTGTCCTAAATACATGTAAAGTAAATATATTTCTTGCATACTCGCTTAAGGTTTCAAGTCTGGAACTTTTCCTTTTCACTTTTCTTTGACTAAAGTAAGAATATAAATTGTTCAGGTTTGTCTTTACATTTTCTCAGAGAGCGAGCATGTTGTGTGTATTCTGAAAGGTGACTGAGCCCCATGAATAAATTTTAAAACAAAATAATATTTGCTCAGGGTTACTTATAAATAAATATGAGCCAACTATTGGTGCCAGGTGTGATCCTGCCACTTGATTGCTAGTTAAATCAGTCCAGATTTAAACATGTAAACTCCTTGATTTGTATGGAGGAAGCCATCTGTGTTTGGTTTATTAAAACCTGCTGACATCTCCAGAACTAAATGTGTGTGCATATAGGCCTCTGGGTAGCTGTATCAAAAAAGCAGAGACATACTTTTTTGCTCATCTGGTTACCTGACTTCCAGCCCTGTACAGGTGTGCTTGAATAAATTAACATCAGATACCTCTGATGAGCCACTGCATACATTATCAACAGAGGTGAAGATGTGAAAAACATGCTACCTGCCACCTGTTATCACCTCTTCAACACAACAGCATCCATTTTTTCATCATCCCGCTATGTTTGGAAACTTACAAAGATAACTTTGTAGAGATTGCTTTTCAAGAAATGCCCGCGAATTTAGGAGCAGATAGCTCCAAGAAGGTACTTACCACTAGTTTTTGGTGAGTATTAGTATGTTTCCCTGATACGTCAGATGCAGTTTGTTTCCCTTCCTTTAAAATAAGAGGAGAACGTTTTAAGACTTGATTATCTGTACGTCACCAGGCCATCAAAATAGTTTTTTGTCAAATAATTTTTCAAAATGTTCAAATATGAACACGTTTACACATATGCTGTTGGTACAGAAATTTGTAGTTTTAAAAAGAATATTTAGACATACTGTACAGTTTGATGAATCTGCCTATTTCCTTCATGAATCACTAAAATGAGCTTGTTTGCTTACATTCAAGCAAGTATTTCTTTCACAAGAGAGCGCATGATGTAAAGAAAAGGATTCTGTGACCCTGACATTGAGCAGTAACTTCTGTGACTAGTCCCACAGATGTCAGTGGTACTATATGCTGAGTATGATATAATCAATCCAAGTAAGGAGGCTGAATAAAGGACATAGTGAATTAACTTTTCTATGAGTGATCTACCAGGTACTGGGTAGCAACTTATTTTTATTGTAGAGAATGAGGTAAAAGACGAGCGCAGGATAAAACATACAAGCCGAATTTTAAAGTCTTTATTCACATGAGAAGTCCTAGTGTAACACCAGGATGCTTACTTGAGTAAATGTTGCAGGATCAAGTCTGTCATGGAGGAATTTCTTTTTCACCTCATAATTAATTGTATTGACATCTGTTACCATGATTTTGTTGTTAGATTTTGGTTTTTTAAAGTGGAATTAGTTTGAAAATGAAGGTAAAACTTCCATCTTCTAAACTTACCCCACACAACATAGGATTTTATATTGTTGGGTCAACCCGCAAAGTAAATCCAGAACTTTCCAGTGATCCGCAAAGCCTATCCAAATATTTACTGAACATTAAGACAGGTGGTAAACATAAATGAGTCAATAAAAGCACTGGCACAGCATATATGGAGGAATATTTTTCCTTGGTGTGTATATGTTTAACTCTCATTATTAGCTATGAGAATTATATGTATGACTGTGTCAAGGGAAGAACATACAGCAAAGGTCAAGTCTCCAAAAAAGAGTCCTGAATACTGATCTACAGCTTTTTCAGTTCTGAGCCTCCCTTCAAGAATTATTGCCTACACTGCCAGATTGTGTGGGTGGGTTTGTGATACAGGTCTCCAGTATTCATTAGGAACTAGACTGGATACCACCAAATGTATATTCACCTACAGTAGCAACAATTAAAAAGTCAACCTTTATACACCATGGTATATGGACGCCAGAGTAAGGCTGTGATATCGCAGACACCATTGTGTGGTGATGGTGACTCTTTGTATGTTGGTGTTTTAATCATGATCTTGGGGTATTTGTTGCTGTAAGTTCTGAACCCAGGATGTCCTCTAATGAAATTCTAGAGCAGGGGTCTCAAACTCAAATCACCATGAGGGCTGCAAGACGACCAAGTAGAGGGCTGCATGGGGATTAGCATTGTAGCCCAAGGGCCACAACACTGAAACCTTTCCATACAAAGATATTATAAATATCGGTAGCGATCGTGTCCCTGCGGGCCACAGGCAAGAGCTTTAGGGGCTGCATGCGGCCCACAGGCTGTGTGTTTGAAACCCCTGTACTAGAGCTTTAACTAGTGCCTCCTAGTTCCCGGCATCATCTTTAATATAAGCACTTTGCCTTGTGCAACGAAAGGTGGTGGGGGTTTTTTGTTTTAATTAAGAGCTCATTTCACATTTAAGCTCGCCCTCAAAAGCATTCCTTAAAAATACTGTCTAAGAAATAATTTAACATTTTTGCCATAAGGCTCCTACAAGCTTCATGTAAATGGACATGGAAGAGAAATGAAAGAGTTTTGTGTTGGCCAAAAATGTATGCTGTTAATAAAAAAGGACTTTAGTGTGTATGTATATAAATATAAAGCATTTAGGAGGCCGGTTGAATGAGAGAGAAGGTAGAACTGGACTGAGGAGATGATTTTTTTAATGTAATTTTCTTTGCTTTTTCTTTTTTCTTTTTTTTAAAGAAACAACAACAACAATTCCTAAATTCCACCCCCATGACAACCTGTATAACCTAAAACACAAGTTGTAAGTTTTGGTACAAAGCTGGTACTTTTAAAGCACTCGTGACCTAGACTCTGGTACTTTACAAACTTCCTTATTTTATTAACTAAAGAAACATGTTGCCCATTTTCAAATTTAGTAATTTTTTCTCTTACCTTTTATCTGATATGCCAAAATAAAAAAAATAAACAAACTTTGGCTGTTTACTGCTGAAAATACAAATGGGAGGCAGCTAATTTTGCTGCCCATAAATCTTAATTATTGCCTTTTTGTCTGATACTTAACATGTAAACACAGCGAACTATATCTCTACAGTTCTATTGATAGAGAGAGATTGAAAAATACAATGGAGAGGGTGACCATTAGACAGTAAGATGGGCCCTGGATCAAAGGAGCAGATGCACGTAGTTGATGCAGGTACTAGCATAGAGGACAGCGAATTCTCAATAGGAAGACTCTCGGGTCTGATAGCCAGATATGGGAGCAGCGCTAATTCTGCAGCCCTTTTAGTCTGTTCTGTCACTGAGGGGGCACTGCTGGGTCAGTCAGCTCACTAGTAATTGTGTTTTACAGACTTCTAAAGCAATTGGCTCAGTCAGTCCCAATTCAATAAAAGTGGAAAGCGAGAGCGAGAGCACTTTTGTTCTATTTTTTACTTGAAATTATTTCATTCAGCAGTCTGTCTTTTTTATTACCAGGACTTGACATTAGCACTCCAAGCTATATTAGCATCCATTTCAGCAGTTCAGTAATGGTATTAAAAAAACACTTAACTTCAACGGTGAATGGTTGTATGACAGTACCATAAAAATCCACATAAAAAAAAAAACTTATGTATTTGTCCCTGCAAATTATTTTTCACTTGTTTAACCACTTCAAAACTATGCTGTCTTGACTGGCATTTGCAAGGGCTCTTACCACAAGGAAATCTTGCTGTGGAGCTGAGAGGCTGCTCCATGAACAAAGGCATGAAAGGGAAAATCAAGGCATTTAAAAAAAAATGAGGGATTAGGAACAAAGAAAAAATCTACCAGGTTGGTAGATGACTTTCCATTTGTCAGCAGTGGTAGGACTGGCAAACTCAAAACACCTAATGTTTAAAAAAAAATCTTTGGCACCTTGCACATTTCTGGGATTTAATTTTGAACCCACAGCTCTCCAAGCTTGGGACAGGAGCCTAACTACCTTGGCACTGCAACATGCTCATAAACGAATGCATTAGGTTCTAAATTTTGATTAAACCTCTGTAATTAATCAATGGTAGACATGAAGCAGTTGGCAAGGTCCAGAGCTGCAAAATGTTTAAGACATAAAACATTACAAAGTAATTAGAATGTGCTCCTTCAAGAGAAGGATTGCCTTCAATAAAGAGGTAAATGATAGCATCATGTTTATTGTGGACGTAGGCAGCCAGTGCAATATGATAAACTGCAGGAGATACACATATCAGTAATCATCCACATTATTAGTGTCATTAATCATAATTCTAAAAATATGACAGCAGCAGCCAACTTTTTGACCAATTTTGCCTCTGCCTGTTGGCCGTTATAACTTCACTAATAGACTGCACAGCTCCTGTGCGTGGCAGTTTGCATTGGGAATGGAAGGTTAATTATATTTGAGCTGCTGATTCCTTCTCTCCTCGGAAAAGACTGAGCACTTTGACAATCCCAGGAGCTCACTGTTGTTAAACCAGTAAAAGTACTTTATTGAAATTTTCTTTGTTGGTCAGGAATGAGTAGATGTTTCAAATGAGATATACGCGCCAGGCTGGGATGGCTGTTAATGTGTCTTGCTCCAAAATAATCCTTGGACAGCAAACTGAACTCATACTTCCTTTAGATTTCTTTGCATGGTCTCCTGTGGTTGGGTAAAAAGTTGAGAATTTAATAACCACTGACAATGATATGTATGGGAGAATCTCAGAGGATTGGAATTCCTCAGCAGTTGGGGTTTGAGTGGAGAGAGTTTGCATGATTGTTTAGGATAATCAGCTATCAGTTGACCTGAAAGTTGTACTTTATTTAGTAATGTAAAATTGCTAATAGGGGAAGCCCTGTTGGAATTTCACACAGTATTTTGTTATATAGCTCCTCTGGGTCTATAGAAAAAAATACTGTATCTTTGGATATCCAAAGTAGGGTGAATCAGGCAGGGGGACTGACTCTACATTGAAGATAATAGAATAAAAGAACAACAGAATAAAATCACTGAAAGACTTGTAAATCTTCCAAGCAAATCTTTGTGTTGTTTTGGGCACCAATATCTTGACACTCCCCCTCTCCCCCCCCCAAGTTTTGTTGTTTTGTTTCAGGGGACTGAGTATCACTTTGAGATTTTGCATACACTCAAACCTGAAACTTAAAGCTGAATAAATTGGTGGGATGTAAAACAGAAAGACTGTTTGCACAAATTCTTTGAAAACCATTGAATCTTGCATGTCTGTTGTGGTAGGGAAATTTCCTTTTATTTCCCTAAAAGAAATAGAAAAAAGGACAAGTCATGAGTCTTGGGGCATATAATATTTACAAAGATTTAATTTTAAAAATAAATGTCAATTTATATATTACCTGAGCAATAAATTCCTACAGAAAATCAGTACTCTTTTAAGGGTGAAATTCTGCTGTGCTGAGGGCCTGCACAAAACTCAAAGCACCACAGAAAACATGTGTTAAGTGGATATGTGGCATAGAGGAGCTTGTACAGCGCCCTCTGCTTTGAGATGAATTTCACCTTCAGACTCAGGTAGATTCTAGTAGCTATGTAGGATAAATGGCCTGATTCTGAATAGTGCTGTGCACCCACAACTCACATTGAACAATCATGCCCCAAACCAGCTTAAATTTTTGTCCACATAAAGTTCTTGTGTTCAGTTAGTTCATTCTGGAAATGTTCACTGAGATAAATCTCTTTATTCTAAACTTTCTTCACTAGTCCAAAGATTAAACAAGAGGACTGGTGGTTTTGTAATGAGACTCTGCTTCCAGGCAGCTGGTAAAGTGTGAGGCTGAAGTGTTACAATGAACTTATATCATTTCTGAGTAACTCTGGCAAATATTCCAGTGGTTATGCTTTTCATTTGTAATATCTTTTGATCTTTAATGGGCAACAATAGTAATATATTCAGAGTGCAACATGACCTTGATACTTCTGAGCATACACAGCTGTTGCGAAAGTGTAATTCTGTTCACTCCATAAGGATCGTCTCACTAACACCTCAACAGGTATGTACTAAATTATTGGGCGTTTAAAAAAATACCAAATCTATCTGATTTTCCTTAACTGTGATATGGGAAGAAAACATTGCAGTCAGATATCAATTCCATATTTAACCCGAGAATCCATTCACATAGTCGACCATTCTGCCTTCCAGAACGCCATCTCAACATTAATATTTTTATGCATTCCAGAGTGATGACAAATTGTCTTTTGACTCTAGTTTGGGATTAAGTATGCAAAAGGCATGTTTACCTCTGCCAACAAACCAATAATTCTCACTAACATCTTCAGAGTTATAACATTTATAAAGTTGCAAAGTGGAGTAAACAAACCATCTGTTTGGCTTTACTGTATATGTCATGCTCTCTTATTAGCATATTACGATTCATTTAGTAAACAAATTTGGTGATTTCGTTCATGTCAAAGTTATGGGGAGCTTGAAGATGATTAACATTCCTGGGACAGGCACATTAATACATTGCTTCCTCTGCAAAGTTAAATGGCTTCTCAGGAGAATCACCCCTTGTTGACAAGATGAGACTGTCAATTTTGTTTGCCTGCCACATTAGGGGCCATAAGGGGATGGCAAGCTCTGAGAAAGAGGAGCAGTGTAGGCAGCATAATTCACTACGAATTGAGAAAAGAAGTCTAATTCTGATAAATGGTCGACCCCAATACATCCTACCTGTTATTACAACAGACGTGCTGTATCTGTGCAGTAAATTAGTTAAACCCCTAAAGAGTTTGGTGGGAGCTTATCTTCAAGTGAATAATTTGAGTGTAGCGGGAGCTGTCTTCGTGACCAGTATGAATGATTTGTTTCATATTGAAAGGGATTGAAATGACTGGGTTCCACATCTTTAATTTGCAAGAACTTGCTTGTCCTTTATTTCCTGCATTTAATAAGCACTTCTTTACTTTTTTTTAATAGGTGCTGAACTGTATTTTACCTTTTGGATTTTCTTCCTGTGAAAGGTTAATATTTTCAGATTCTATGCAATTTAAAGCCTCAAGAGTTGATGTTATTGCCAGGCTGTTCATGTTAAGATCACCATTGTTTCAAACGAGACCAAACCAAAACCCAAACCAAGTCACATTAAGCACAATCAGATACAAAAACCTTACCTGCTTTAAGCTGAAAATATTTGTCTGAAATTCTGGCTCCACTGAAGTCAATAGGAGTTTTTACCTTTGACCTCAACGGAACTAGGATTTTGTATCTGTCAGACCTGTATTATGTTGGCTTGGGTGGATGTAGGGACTTCAAAAAAAGAATGTATGTAGGACAGCCAGGTGGTATCAAAGAGCAAATGAGATAGTAGGAAAATTAGAAAAGCAAACAGAAAAATAATTTCTTAGCCAGATTCCAATGCTAAGTAAGTTCTATGTGCTATTTTCTCATTAGTTTTTTTAAAATAAATAGGCAAAATAATTACTGCTTCCTTCTTAAAGAAACATCAGAATTAAGGCAAAAACCTGTCCTCATAAATATGCGTACACATATTTAGCTAGTTTTTTTTACTGCTGATGCATTGAGTTTTAGCTTCATGAAACTCAGCATTTTCACTGTACAGAGATGTTGAGAAAAAAAATTTCTGGGTTTGGCCTTATGTGTGTTCTCATGTTCTGGGCTTCATTTGTAGGTTCAAGCTCAAATTAAATATGGAAACTGAAAGTTACATTCAGACAAAACAACAATTTATTGCCTTTTTCTGGATCAAATTCACATAAAATTTCCAATTTTTATACAAAACCATAAATCATCATTTATAACCTCTGGGGCAGCAAGGCTCTATAATGAAACATGACCCGTATTTGTTCACACCAACAAAGAGGGAGAGGAATTATTTAGGGTGGACAAAGGGACTGTAGCTGGGACAAATGGGATAGTTCAAAGGTGAAATTCAAGTTGAAGAACAGGAAAAAATTCTAGTGAGTTTTTGGCAGCTGTGGAAAAATTCTCCCTAGCGGAACAGTGAAAACCTCATTGCTTGGCACATTTTAATGGGGCTGACAAAGCACTGGAACATGTCCTGCAGACAAGATAGGTTGAATAGTCTTGGCAAAAAAATGGTCACGACTGCCGAGTACATTATTTCTAGCTTCCACAAAGTGTTTGCAAACCATAGCAAACCTTCTTAAAAATCTGTGCTGAGTTTTGATTTTGTAATGAAGCCCCAAATCCAACTGCATGTTGTGTGGTTTCAGGTGTCATAATAAAATCCTAGCTTCTTTCTCGTTATAAGTGATGGATTAGTACCATTGCATGGGAATCTGACTGATTTCTTACATTATATTTTAATGTAATAACTATACAAATATTAATAAGTAAGTAATACGCACCTTATTTAGTGTTGCTAGTGTAGTAATGGGTAAAGCAAAGTTGTCCAAGGAATCAAGGCCTTCTGCTGCAAGCTACTGAGCATCTTCTGCTTCCGTTGAAGAAGTTGGGAGGTGGTTTGCACTATACCTCAATTTTGGATAAAAGGAGTATTCAGTTTCCAATCTGCATAGTCTAATTTCCCTAACATTCAAATGTCCATTAAGGATGAACTTTGTCCCAATGCAGATGGACTATGGAGGGATTGGACCTAAGTGATGGATAGGCTTTGTTTCAGCCTGCTACATGGGGGAATTTCACCCTGTATAATTAATTCTCTCTCACTCAGTTAAAAAAGAAATAAAAATACTCATACTAAATAAAAATAAACTGAAATAAGGCAGTCATTTCATTTTGCTTTCCAACAAATAGAGAGTAAATTAACAGAATCAGACTCATTGGCAAGTGTTGAAGGAAACTGCTGAAGAGTACCAGACTGGATTTATGAGCCGTATAAATGGCATGTGCATTTAATTGACCGTATTTTTTAAACTTATAATCTCCTTTCTTCTGTTGATGCACAGTGCATTTCTTGCAAGTGAAGCTGGGTAGTAGTAGGTAGGGTAGAACATACAGTGAATTTTAATTATGGAAGAATATTTTATTAAATTTCAGAATGAAAAGAAACAATTACCACATGTGGCCTCAGCCTCATGCAAGAGATATGTCCATAGTCAATAAAGCTGTGTGTTATTACAGGATTTTCAATCTGATGGAGAAAATGTGAATTGGGAAGTATGATAACCTGACTGCTTGTACACAGCCACAGATTTCATCTTTATCATCATTATCTTCATCTTTTTAGCAGCACTGATTCATTCTTAAGACTATTCAGTTTAGGCTACAGAATTTCCCTCTGATAAGAATTTGTCCACTTGCTTCTGCCCACTTTATGTCTAATTCATGAATAGCTGTACAGAAGGAGAATATTAATTACACATAAAACAGTTGTTATTATTCATAAAAAGATTAAAACTTTGGTAAAACAAGATTTCTGTTGTAAACAGCATTCTTTAACAGTTTGGGGGGAAATTACCTTTTTTACTGGGAAAAATTACTCATAATGAAACTATATCTATTAGCTAACCAGAAGTGTGTACCTTTTTAGTATAGAAATGTTTTTAAAAATTTCAGGTCCACAACCTCTCATTCTTCCTCCTGGCCTGAGATTGGACTCACTCAGTCCCTATTTGTGTCTTTTGGAGACGCTCTTTGGTCTTGTATTTCTCTTTTCAAGTAATTCCTTTTATTTAATATTTATGTTATGGCAATATCTAGAGGTCAGAATCAGGGCCCCATTTTGGCAGCTTATGTACAAATGTAGGGGCAAACATTGTCCGTCCCCTCAAAAGCTATGTGAGAAGCCAAGGAACATATAAATGATGGAGTGAAAGAGAAAGACAAATCTTCTATGTCCAATTTATAAATGATTTTTCTGCACACATTTGCCCATTTGTATTTATACTAGTTATGTAATTGTATAAATAATTCCTAACTATTTCAAACAGCCCTTCAGCCTAGCCAATGGTTTTGTCTACTTTCTTGCAGATGCTATGGCAGAAGTGTGGTGGGAGAAAGTATATGAAGGAAGAATGGGTAGCAGTCATATAAATCAGTTCAGTTAAATCAGGATAATATGAAGAAAGTGCAAGGGTTTTAGGGAGGATCAGTAAAACAGGTGGCACTCAAAAGCGTGCCCATTGGATAAGCAGAGAGTGATATGCTGAGAGTCAAGAGCTGATAAGCAGAAGGGGCGTTGTTATGAAGGGCCTTGAAGGTCAGGGTAAAGAGTCTCAAATTGATGTGGTGCAAAGGGTGAACCCACTGGAGAGATTTACGGGGGGCAGGGTGTGGACCGAATGGCCTGCAAGGGAAGGAAAACAGCAGCTACTTTAAGTATAGATCATAAAGGAGATATAAGCAGAGCCAGAGGAAGAATTTCATGATCCAAGACAGGAGATGATGAGAGGACAATTTTATTTCTTCCTCTCTCTTTCTGTTTATATTCAGTGTGTGCTTTCAGTACCTTGCTTCTGCTCATACACTCCATTCTGAGTTTGTAAAATGCCCTTCACCTTGATTTTCAACACACTCAGTGTTTGCCTCTAAACCCCACTCTTTTAGCTATTAATACTAGTGCTTTCCTGCTTCCAGGCCTCCCTTTTTATGCTGCGAGTTTCTTCAAAGCCTCTTTTTTTTCCCCATGGGTTCTCCTCTCTGCTTTCATACCTTTCTTCTATCTTCTTTCTTTTTTGTTTTCAGGGCCGGTAGCCTCAGCAGTCCTCACCCATTCATGCCGCCCGTGTGCGCGCGCGTGCGCGTGCGTGTGCGTGCACCCCCCCCCCCAAGTGACCTGGCTTTTCCACTGAAGTGCTGGAAACATGAAAGCCCTCATTCAGGAAAGCATCTCCGTTTAGAACAGGACTCGAGCATCAGCTGAAATGCTGTCTTGAGTTGGGACCTTTCAACACTCTTCTCAATGTACTGGACAGGAAAAGAAGGGAATGTAGAATCATCCCCCAATATAATATAATCTCATCTTCCTTCCCTGTCCCATCAAACATTCACTCACTAAAATCTGAATGGCTAGAAACTTCAGCCCACTATTCCTATATTTAATGGAGTTTAAAACTTTACGGCTTTGGTTTCATCACAAAATTTTGAGCCGTCAGTGTCCAAATGAATGTGGGTTTTTCCTCACAGTGCATTCTCACCATCCCTCTTGTAATATTTTTTCTATGATATTTAGGAGGATTATTAAACACAAGTGAAATAGATTAAGAAATGAGTGTAAAATAATCAATTCTTTAACTGTGATTGCATAATGGAAATCGACTGCTATGAATGAACTTACATTCAGAAGTTATGAACAGCAGAGCTAATGCACTGCCATGAGTTCATCTTTATTATTGCATTACACCTGAAGCTATTGATAAAGTAGCATTTTTTTTAAGCGAGGGATGGCACTTAATTGAATAAAAGTCAATGTAATTATATTAGGAGAAGTCTACAGTACTGCTGACAGCGGAAAAGGGACACTGCTGAACAGAGAGCCAGAACTTGTCCACACATTTCTGCACATCGTTTAGCTGACAGATATTAAGGGCTGGTACACAGTTTAATTAGATTACTGATTGCCACTGCTGTAAGTGAGAATTGAATCAGGGAGGCATCTTGCCCTATCATAGCACCAGTGGGGTTACAGCTTTCCACAGGACATCCTCAGGAAGGCATATGTCTATTTGGGACTTTCAGAACATCCTTTCCAACCATGTTAATTTATTGTTTTCTCTTCATTTAATGAATTTTGAAGTTATTTTCACTACACATCTGGCTGCTGTTTTCTCAGCAGCGAATCGAGGAAATAGTAAGTGTGGATGTGTGAGAAACAACAGACAGCTACAGTTAATCCAGCCAGTTTTACATGGCAGCAAATTCCCATATTCCTTTTAGTGTGAAATCAAGGGTAGGGGGGAAGGATGAGAGACATGGTAAGAAATAAACACAAGAGCATTTCATGAGTAGTTTGCAGTTAGCTGTTATGTGGAAATGCACAACTGTGCTTTTACACTCCTGCAGTAATTCGTAAAAGCATAGCCACTTGTCAGCATATACAAGCTTTCACAGTAAGCATTTCCTATACCATGCTTAGCAATTGTCATTTGGAGTCATCTGCCATCTGACACCAGAAGGGCAAGGAACAACTATGTGAAGCAGAGACTGTGGGGAACACTTCTGTTTATCATTCATGTATGTACACACTGCTTGCATCTGTTTAGAACTCATTTGTGGATGATGATGATGATGATGATGTTGTGAATTTACTTTGTCTAATTTGATTTATGATTTTGGATTGTGTGGCTGATCCAATATCCACCAAGACAGCAGTGTTAAGTGAGATGATGGCTGACAGAAAATGATCTCACACTCAAGACATTTCTTTAACTTGTATTTTATTGTTTTAAGATTTTGTTTGTTTATTTTTAAACCAGATATGTCTGGATTGGAATGTGAATTTGTTTCTCTCTCTCTCTCTTTCTCTCTCCCTCTCTCTCTCTCTCTCTCTCTCTTTCTCTTTTGTGATCTCGATTTAGCAAAAGATTAGAAAGCTGATCTTATCACAAGGTAAGCTCAGCCTTCATAAGTGCAGTGTGGGATTGTGGATAATACACTTCTGGGCCTACAAAAAAGCAACAGTACTATACTTGTGTGAAACTGTGCTTTGCCATATGGGAATAGAAAAATACATGCTTGCTACTTTTCTTTACCTTTGGACATACCTCTCAACTGTCTCTCATTATAAGAGCTCCTTTTTGGATTCAAATTTGCCTACATTCTGTGCACATATGGTGGGACTAAAATGAAGTGCAATACCAGTTTGACATCCAATCCATATTCAGTCTGAAACCAGTAACCTGCACTTGCAGGATAATGGATTTGATCATTTCCATATCTAATGCCTCACATTTATTACTGTAAATTATATACTATAGGCACATTGTGTCACCAAATGGGTGATAGAAAATTAAAGTAATCCCACAACATTTTAAACTTTCTCTATTAGTATGTTTCTTATGACCCTACTCAGTTACTGTACCATGTTTGGAACTTCAGCTGGTTGAGAGATATGTTCTTATGGAATTTCTAAAAATGAAGTTTCCAGTTTGGAAATACTGCCCATGTCTCACTTTTATTTTTTTTCTTTTGATCCTACTGTAGGACCTGAAAGTACAGTGAACACTGGGTCATTGTTTACGGTCTTTTGTCCAATTTTGTATCAAATACATTTTATCTTTTTGTGTGTTATACTATTCCATTGATAAATCCTCTCTCTCTCTTTTTGTTTTGCCACATTCAGACTCTGATCTTCAATTTACAATGAGCAGGCAGACCTGGTGAGCCTGCATGTTGTAAATTGTAGGTTCATGTCCTTAGTTTGCCAAATGAAAATGTTAAGCAATGGAACTTCACTAATTCTGATGTCACTAATTTGAAATTCCAATTAGTCTGCCCCAAAAAATCTGTCTTTTTCTACTTCTCATCAGTGTTCAAAATCAGAGTACTATAATGTGAGGTGTTATAATTACTAAAACTTTATTTTGTATTATCATTAAAATTAACCATTTAAAAAATGAAGTGTTTTGATATTTTTATTGTATCTGTTGGTTTACTCATTAATTCAGAAAATTCCTTTGAAAAGGTCTTCACAGTTATTGGTGCCAGTCAGTGAAGTTCTACTGTGCTTAAAATCTATATGGAAAACCTAAAAGGCTTGTATCAAAAGTGGGGAGTAAAATTTAGTATTTAAAATAGTAAACTATATTTCACAATTATTGGAATATGAAGCCTTAAATTTCATTGCACATATAGATCCTTAATTCATGAACATAAAAATCCAGCAAAGCATCTGAGAATGTGCTTAACTTTGAGCTCCAGGGAAAATGTGCTTAACATTAAACACTTGGGGCCTGATCAAAAGCCTACTGAATTCAGCAGGAGCTTTCCTAGAGACTGTTGAATAGGCCCACTGATTTTAAGCTTAAAGCTAAGCATATGCCTAAGTGTTTTAATGGATTGCAGTCAAAGCCCTGTGCATTCATCAGTAATTATTACTGGAAATTCTATTGCCTGATGCATTGGACCAAGCACTAGGAAATATACTTTGGAGGGCAACCCTGCTCTGACAGAGGAATAGCCCAGATGACTTTGGGTGAGATTTTTTTAAAACATCAAAATGGTTTTTCTACACTGTAGCAATGCACGTGAAAGGGTTGCAAACTGAAAAGCACTCTAAAATGTTGTGCTCCAAATGCCCCACGAAGATCCTGTAGATGTGTTCCAAAAGTTAACTAGTGCATGTTGATAGAGGCCCATTTGAAACAATACTGCATAAATGTGCACTAGGAGCCTTTTGCTTGACAGCAGGGTCTGTACAGGGCACTTAATTTGACACCTCTGTGATGCACTTTGCCAAATGGTATAGACCTGCCTGAAGTGACTTTTGGTGGAACTTGTGCTCCTAATCCTCATAAGTGTACTCCATCTCATCTGGGCCTCATTCTGATCACACTTACACTCCTCTGACATGTGATTTCACAGTCAGGATGCTTCTCCTGTATTGTGGTTTCTGGGTTTTGAGGCCTTCTCCCTCTCCCCCTTTCTGCCTCCCCCCCTCCCGTTACTGTTTCTGAAAGCCCCATAATCAAAAATTGTATGCTACATTGCTTATTAGTCTTGAAGTATGCTTTTCACCATAAGTACAGAGGCTGCTGCCACTGCTGTGGCTCATGATGATGGGTGGTTGCTGAAAAAAATAGAGTGGGATGGGATTGTAGTTTTGTTTTTGTTTGTTTGAAAGGTTTTTTAACTTGGTTCAGCATTTGTTATTTTTAAAAAACAAATTCTTCCTCTCCTTTATACAAACAATTGGATTTTCAAGCAATGGGCAGCAATAGCTTTCCATTATATATAATTGATAAGTGAGAAATGTATGTTTTGTGCATGGAAACTATACATTTAATGAAAAATACTGTACATTTTTTTCTCTTTCTTCCCCTCCCTCTTCTTTTCCCAGACACAGTGCTAACATAAATCTGCACCGCAAACTGTTGACCAAAGAACTGGATGACATGGGACTGGACACCTCTCAGCCGTCTCTTAGTAAGGATCTCCGTGATGAATTTTTGGTGAAGATCTATGGCTCCCAGCATCAAATGGGGCTTGACATAAGGGAAGACACCTCCTCACCAGCTGGTACTGAGGATTCCCACATGAATGGGTATGGAAGGGGCATGTCAGAAGACTACATGGTCCTAGATCTGAGCACCACCTCCAGCATCCAGTCTAGCAGCAGTATCCATTCCTCAAGAGAGTCTGATGCAGGCAGCGATGAGGGGATTCTTCTGGATGACGTTGATGGGGCGAGTGACAGTGGGGAATCTGCCCACAAAGTGGACACCCCTGCCATAGCTGTAGGTATGGGTTCTGACCTTCCAGGATCCCTCATGTTCAACAGTGTTTCAATGAGCAACGGTGGGATAATGTGTAACATTTGCCACAAAATGTACAGCAACAAGGGGACCCTCAGGGTACACTATAAAACAGTGCACTTGCGAGAAATGCACAAGTGCAAAGTCCCTGGGTGCAACATGATGTTTTCCTCTGTTCGCAGCCGAAATCGGCACAGTCAGAACCCTAACCTGCATAAAAACATTCCTTTCACTTCAGTAGATTAGTTTAAGGACGGACACGCAAATGCCAGCTCTCACGGAGGCCTATCATGTTTGAACTGCCATATACAGTCTCTCTATATATAGATATATATATAGATATATATAAATATACATATATATCTTTTTCTTTTTTTAACAAAAGAAAGAAGAACACCAGGTGCTTTTGTTTGTTTGTTTTTCATTTTCCTTTGTTGTATTTTTGGGGGGAGGAGGGAAAGGGGAAGAAAGGATGGAATCTTTAACTGGGGGGTGAAATACCCTCAATAAAAAACACAAAACTTGCAATTAGCCCCAGTTTTGTTCTGACATTCTTGGTCATCTCCAAAGAGACAATATGTTCTACCCATGACTATTGCCTGCTAAAAAAAAAAAAAAAAACACAAAAAACAAAAACAAAAAAAAAACAAAACAAAAAAAAACAAAGAAGCAAAAAAAGGAAAAAAAAAGTCTCAGTTGTCTTTGTGTACTTTAAGCCTTTGGGAGAACTTTCTACTAAGCATGGCTGTTACACTTGTGTATATATATTGAGCCTTGAGAGGCCCATGATGTAAAACAATTGTATTGATGGTGGTTTAACTTTTTTTTAAAAAACTTTTTTTTTTACAGTTACATCAGCTGTTAGATATGCAGAAAAAAATAGTTTGCTGGTTAGCTCTATTCATTTATGTTAGCTTTAATGCACATTTTTAAAAGAAACACAGTCTTGTTTTAACTACCTGCTATATATAAGTAATACAGAGGTACTGGCATGCTTTACAGTACCTGATCTGATACAGTTTTTTTCGTCTTGTACTATTACATAAATCCAGTCATGCACTTTTTTCATACACTACAAGGGGATGTGTAATAATATCCATGCTTTTTTTTTCCCTTAAACTATTGCCATACTTTCAGTAAGTGTCTTTAAAAAAAGAACACTTAGATAAAAGTGGTCTGGTCAATATGGGGCATGAATGCCAAACAGAAAGTATTAGTGTTTAGTGTTAACACAAAAGTGCCAACTTTGCACAAGTTTTCAGAAAAGAAAATATAACTAGGTACTCACCGTAACCAGAGGCTGTTATTTTGGCCAACAGAAAAATTATAGGGGGAAAAAATAAAGAACATTTGGTGCTGTTTTCAAGTGTCAAATATTATTAGAATCAACAGTTCATCTTTATTTCTTAACTGTTACATTACAGAAAAGGAAAACAGAATTATGTGGTGTGAATCAGTGGTGGCATTCCTCTGTTGAGCAAGGATAATATTGCAGGACATAGACGCCGAAATTACTTTCTTCAGAACTAAGCTAGTTACAGTGAAGCCATTCTAGTGCTCCTAACTGAAGCCTAGGCTCTTGTGTTGTTTTGTGGGGTTTTTTGTTGTGTTTTGTTTTTTTAAAGAAAGAAAAAAAATCTCTTAGCTCTGTTGTTCTGTAGTCTGATTTGCAATGGAAAGTGCTGTAGTATGATTAAGGCACGTTTTATAGAAGAGAACAAAAGACATTAATGTACGAAGCACTTAGAAACTTTGAGAACATGTTCTGGACTTTTTTATTTGGTAACCCTCCTGTCGGATAAATTAGAAGCAAAAACAAAACAAAACAAAACAAAAAAACCAAAATTCTAGTTGTGTTTTACCCACAATCATCAGAGAAGAATGAAAGTCCAGGAAAAAGAGAAAGGGAACAAGCAATTGAGAAAGACAGAGGGAGAGGCTGCTCTCCCAATCTTTTTTTGTTTCCGGTGTTTACACATGGTGCTTGAGCTGGTAAACCGCACTGGCAGCCTAAGCTACCACAACATACTGACTGAATGATGATATTTACTTAAGTTCGGTCTACAGCCAAAACCATTAGGGTATGTGTTATAGACTTTTTTTTTTTTTATAAAGCCAAGGAATATTTCAGCATACAATGCTCATTTAAAGACAATGTATATCCCTTTTCTGTGTTTAATGGCCTAGAACATTTCTCTTGTTACACTGAGAATCAGAAATGCTCCTTTGTTTCAGGCTTCAGGTTGTTTTGATTTGTTGTGTGTTTTGATCATGTTATCCACATAAGTACTCATTCCTGTTAAATTTGCCAGAACAAACTGTTAATGTGGATCCTCTCCCTTCAGGATTCATTGTACAGTGCATTTCAGTATTCCAAAAGTAAGAATCAACAGATAATTCAGTGTTGCCATTTGTAGAAAATAAAATTTAAAAAATCCTTTTAAAGAGACTGAAAACATGCTCTGATGGGATTTATTATTTAAGGCAAGCTTCTGGTCACTCCTTGGTTGTGTACAGTGAAAAAAGACTGAAAACACCTGTGGACTCTATAGAAACTATATGAAAAGTCCAGTGTGTCAGACAAGAAACATGTACAGCAAAATCCTAGTTTTTGCTGACTAATTATTTTACATTTTTCTCCTTTCCCCAAATTCCTATTTTTTTTCCTTGTCAAACTAAATGAAGAGATCTGCTTTGTTTTATGTTGTACTTGTCCAATATGTTTTTGAAAGAGGGAAGTTAGAACAGGAAAGGTTCTTTCTTCGCAAATATATGAAGCTTTGTAGTGTTATCTGTACTGAACTCCTGTCACAATCTTGAGCTATTAGGAACCAAGCAAAATGGAGAGTTTGAAAGACAAAACAAAAATAACTGAATGATATCTTCGGAAAACCACTGTTTCTGAAGTATGTATGGTATAAATAAATATCTTTTTTTAATGAAAAACATATTTGAGGTATATAAATAATTCTTTACTGAATGAATCACTGTTTTGCATTCTCATTTTACTCTGTTTCTGCTAAAGGTCAAATGGTTTTGGTAAACTAGTTTGGAAAATTAAACATCATCAGCAGATCAATTCAGCAAATGAATTACATAGAAAATGTCTGCTTATTGCACAAAATGAAACAGGATGTTAGAAAAGTATAACAGATCAGAGACAAACCTCCAAAAACTTTTTGAAGCCCTGCATTCCTGTTGTCACAGCATCTTAAATTAGTCCCCCATTGTGCTTAGGAGAAGACGACTGTTTATAGAACAGCTTCAGGTTTCTTTAGTATCACCCTCCACTCCTTGTAGAGAATCTGACATTGTGCCATATCAAAACATAATTAATGTACCTCCCCAACACTAGTGATGACTTATGAAACTGGTTGGTTTTGTGAGGCCATTTAAACTCTCATTGATTTAAATGGCAGCCCGCCCCCCCCGCCCCCGATGCACCCCTGTAAGAGTCCAAAATCATCAGAAATATTCCTGTGATACAACTGGCATTGTCTGAAATGTCTCCAATTGCAAGGTACAGCAGTGGCCTATGTGAAATGAGTTTGGTCTTAAGCCAGTTGCTGGTGGACATCTTGAAAACACCACCACAACTGGCATTTGTGTGTAGTCTCCGCAGAGGCCATGGATTGAATGAGGTCAGAGACTGAACCTGCTGTTTTTCCACGTCATTTGCTGTATTGGTGTAAGAAGTAGGCACTCCTGCCTATGCTATAGTTGTTCTGTGGCTACCTCTTCAGTTTCCAGAGCTGTGAATCCAGTACTTTTCATAGTGGAGACCTAGACATAGTGGAGAGGAGGAAAGAGGAACACTTCCATTTATTCATTTCAAGGAGAGATCTGAAAAAGCTATGGTCCAGTAGTTACTACACACGTGTGCTAAATAATTTTGATATGTCTCTTTTGAAATGAACAAAATATTTTTTTGTAATTATCAAAAGAGCTTATTGAACTGTGAGGACTAATTCTGCATCTCTTTCTTTAAAGAGAGTCACTTCTTGTCTGGAGCTTGTGTGTTTGTCGTTGTCGTCATCATCATCATCATTATCGTTATTATTTTAAGAAAGCACATGATACTAGGCAAACACTATGTTCCTTTTGCAGCCCTAGAAGTAACCCATTATAAAGAAAAGCAGTGTGGTCAAAAAGGAGTGCACAGGAACTGCTGAGGTCTAATTCCAGTTTTGGCACTGTCTGTCTTTGGTCTTGGGTAAATCATTTCACCTCTTTGTAGCTGAGTTTACTCATCTGTGAATATGGGGATAACAACAACACTTGCCTACCTCACAGGGGTGTTGTGAGGATTAATTAGTTGTTTGTAAAGAGCTAATATAAATACAAAGTATTACACAGATTACATATTTAAATAGTATTTTTGAACTACGTTTCGGCCTGATAGGTGTTGAAATGACTGAGATTCTAATTCTCCCTCCCGCCCCATGAAAAAGAGGTTGATAATGCAAAATCCACCTGATACTTATACTACAGCTGGTGGGGTGATTACTTTGGAATAATGAGCATGTAGTTCAAGCACTTGGTCATTGAATCGCAATTGACTAGGATAAGTTGTGGAAGGTATAGGTTAAAAGGCCTATTTAGCACTTACACATTTCTCTAAAAAAAATCTCTAAAAGGTTTTTTCAAGAACCCTGCTCATAAAAAATTGACTATTTCCCAGGGAAATGTAGACACGTTACAGTTGGAAATGGTGGACTGTTTGTACTGAGTAAAATTCACATATTTTCTTTCTTTCTCTTGTAGAAGTAAAATGCATCTCTTCCATTCATTTCAGAAGGATATAAACGTCCTTCTTCCACCTCACCCCTACATGCATCCCTAAATAAGGAATTTGGGAAATGAGTCATGTCATGCTCCAAAATGCAAAGAGTGTGCCAGGGCATCTCAAGCTTTTCACTCATTATCCAGTCTAATATACATAATGATGGCTGGGAAGCTTACATGACCCTTAACTGAGTTTACCCTGTCAGTCTGGGTTTTATCTCTCTCACTTATTAAATATAATTAAGTATCCACACCGTTGTTGTAGGGATCAAGATTTTGGTTTGACTCATTACAAAGATAAGGACCATCCATAAAATGAAAGATGATTATTTGAATTCCAAAACACTCTCCGTCAGTACGTGTGAGGGTTTTAAAGTCCAAGGAGTTGGGTCAGACCAGTTTTTAGCCATAGTATATGGGACATCAGCGATCTTAAACACACTGTACATCTTTTGAGAACTACATTAGCCTCCCCTCATGAGAAATTCCCAAAAGTTCTTCACAGTTCATAGAGAGGAGGATGGTAAAAATATAGACATGCTCCTTTAAATTTTAAATGCTAGCTATTTATTGGGGGAAAAAATGGAACCATTGTTTTTTCTCCTACCCCCAAAGCAAGTTTTCTTGGCTTCTCTTTGTTTAGGTATACTGACAGAATGATTTTTTTATTTGAAGAAAAACCAAGAAGTTCTCTGACATAGGTGCAAGGAGGCAGCTGGAGTTCTCTGTGGGGAGAAGGTGAGTGGCAAAATCATGATGGCAACTGGTGTGTGTCAGATGTTTTTCCTTTGGCCCCCACTTAGCTGCTATAGTACCACAACAAAACAGTGACTTTAGAGCTACTTCACTAGATAGGGATCAGGGATCCCCTCTGATGACCCATGATGCTTTTCGACCCACCCAATGAATAGGAAAGGAACCTTTTTCCATACCCAGTGTTTCTGATTTCCACACAGAGCTACAGCAGATGGTGGCCTGAAGCCTTCCCGAAAGATAAGAGTCATGTTTAAAATTCCTTCAATAACCAAGTGTTTTGAGAGCTGCAATGGAAGTAGACTCCTACTGGTGGGGAAGTTGGCCAAGGCACCTGCAGCCGGATCCCCTAGTGGGGGGAAGGCTGGAACCAGAAGTGCCCCCCTGTGCAGGGTCCCCCCAATAGCAAGGGGAACCTGACGTGGGCGTCCTACAGTGTCCCCTGGTGGCAGGAGGGGAATTGGAGCCTAAAGCTGCAAGGCGGCAGCCAAAGAGTCACATACAACTGCAGAGCGGCAGGTCGCAGACCCTACGTTAGCACAAGTCTGTCTGCTCTAGATCCGTGGTTTCTGTCTATGAAGCAGTGACTACCATGTGGGAGTATCAATTATTATTTTTCTAAGTCTCTACTTAATTATCCTCATTGTAGCTTGTTTCCTGGTCCATCATCACCAGTGACAAGTTAAAAAAAAAAAAAAGCCACAATTGTCCTCTTGGTCAAGATACTGGTCAAGAACTTCCCAATACTATTATTTTTGGCATTAGCCATCAAGGAGTTAAAAACAAATTAGAAACAGCTGCATTTTTGACAAGTCCACTGACTTGTCAGAATTATTGCTCATTATCATGCCACTGTATTTCTTTAAGCAGCAACATACTGTAGTTGTCATGAAACTATTTTTTCCATTCCTCTCTGAAGTGTGGTGTTGTAAATTCATGTGACCTTTACTGAAAAGAATAAATACTTTTTTTCATATAATATCTCAAGACAAGGCCTGGTTTGTAACAAATAGTGGCCCATTACAAAACAGGAAAAAAACAGAGCTGAGCAGCAAGAAGCTTCAGTTCAATTTCACCTCATATCTTTCTAATAACTTACTTGTCACTTTATTACCTTCCAGTAATGTGAATGCTGCTGACAAGACTGTCACACTAACAGCAGACAACACCCTCTCTTCCCCGGCCCCAGCTCTCCTGGCTACTTATTGCGCTGGCCCTGAAGGGACACAAACTAATAGTGTGCTTTCAAGTTCAGCACTTGGCCATCAAATATAAAAGGATGCGTAATTGCCTGTTTATCCCTTGTGAAGGGGAAATTGAGTACAAGAACTAGTCTTTCCCACTGAGTTGCCTGACATGCGCTCTCACTCACTCTTTCTCTCTCTCTCACACACACACACTCCTGCAGTGAGAGAAGTGAGGTCCCATCTGGAGTTCTTCGATTTGTCTTTGCGAAGCTCAAGGCTGCCACTGGCTGCTCTATCCAGCTATCAGGCAGACAGTAACAAGATGACTTCTTAACAAGGTCAGCTGAGAAATGCTGTCTATGACAGCACTTTTGTCTGCTTATGTAGAAACTAATTGCTTTGTATCAGCATAAAGTCACTCTGTGCCTGTTAGAAGTAGGCATACGTTGGCCATAGGTCTGACTGTAGAATTCAAATGATAAAGTGGATACATGGTTTTTTTGGGTTTTTTTTTTTTGTTTGTTTGTTTGGGGGTTTTTTTGTTTTGTTTTTTGGTTTTTTGTTTTGTTTTGTTTTGCTTTTTGTCTTAGTTCATTCTGTGGCATGATTAATTCAGGGTAAAATTCTCTCAGATCCATGCAATTCCAGTCAATCATTCTCACTCAATATGGACATTTCATGCTGAGGTTGGGATCTCCATGGACATAGGGAAAACCCAATGCTGTCTGAAATGAGATATTTACACTAGCTTTTATTTTTTTAAATTAAAAAAGCATTCGCTAAACCAGAGATTCAAAAAGTGCTTCTCAAGTGGGGGAAGGGGGTTGGAAAGAAAACACATTGAAGGAAATAAATTGGAAAGGTACTTTTTTTTTAAACATATAATTCTAAGCTGAGGAAGCAAATGTTCTTGGATACTAGATAAATCCATTGTCCAAGACTGCTGTCCTTTAGCACTGCTTGTTTTTTGTTTTGTTTTTTAATCAGAGCTAGACTTTGACTCTGAACAAACTCATGAAAGCTCAAGATGCTGGAGGAGTAATTAAAACATAATTTTCTCATAGCATAATTAGAATATATATTTTAAAAAGGTTAAGCCATACTTTCCTGTAGCACTTATGACCAAGGTTTCTAGGGGCAGTGACCACTGTAATTGTGAATGGTTCGTGAAAGGCCAGTGCAATACCTAAAAACAGAAGTTAGGAGTCAAAGAAAGAATGAAATGTTCAGTATTAGCATGTGTTGTGGTTTATCAGCATAGATTTATGTATCATTTGGCAGCTATATCATTTTAGAGGAACCTGTTGACTGGTGATGACATAGGAAGCAGCTTCTGTTTGTGGGTTCTTGATGCAAATATCTCCTCACTCCTATATTGCATTCTGATACTTGTTGCATTTGAGGCATTGTATCTTGCTGTAAATATGCTAAGGTCTTTTAACAATCGTACATGAGGTCACGGATCTTTTCCTTCTCCCTCTAATCAAGTGCATCAGAGATCATAATAAAGAACAAGTTAACAAGCATTTTCTAAAGGGATGGTATGGCAGTTGGGGGTGGGCTGTACATTTCTTAAATCAAAGGCTGAGTCCAAATTGTGTCTACACATCTGTCCCAGACTGTGGTTACGACAAGTCTAAAAGGAGACAGAATTTAGCCCAGAACAAATAAACAAATGTGTAATGACCAGTTCAGGCTAGAGTAGGATTCCTTTTTTTGGTAGCATTGTTGAAGGCTGTTTGTGGAGACCAAGCACTTTCTGATCAGAGAAACTTTGTGGATTTGGGCTGTCTGCGTGTATGATTAGTAATCCTTAGATTATTGATAGAAACATATCAACACATTGTTTTAGAATAGAAGCCTATAGACGGCCAAAATTGCACAATTCTGGCATATCTGCCTGAATGTTTCCCTCAAATCCTAAATAAGACAGGAAGCTTGAATGAATATATTTCTAATATGTTTAATAGAGAGGTTTCTTCAGTTGATAATCTTCCTGTTTCCAAATTTTGGGGAAAAAGTATTTTGGGAAAATGAAGAAGAGCATCCATTGTAAATATATTTCTTGAGGAGAGAGCAACATTAGCTAAGTGACGCATAAAGATTTTATAAGACGCTCATTGTCAAAAAAAAAAAAAGGTTGAGACTGATCAGAAGGTAATGTACAGTTAGGATGGCAAACTCATCAATAGTTAATCAGAATCTGTCTGTTTCTGTTATGGAGTGCAAAAGACTGTGAAAGGTGACTCTGGGGAAACAGTGGCACTGCGTGGAGATGGGGAGAAGGAAAAAGTTATGCAATTACCATTCATAGCCCTAAACTGTTTCATAAGGCACCTGTCTCCCTTTATCGCCACCACTTTTTACATTGGTAAGAGAAAATACAACCTTCCTGTCCCAGCTGTGAAATGGTACGGTAGTTGTGTGACTTGTGGCTCCCAGACAATACACTGGGTAAATAAGTTGACTTGAAATGTATAAACTAACTAAGGTTGATTTGTTTGTTGGGTTTTTTTTTTTTACCACTGTTTAATTGGGAGGTTTTTAATATATCTCTGTACAGTTGCCCAGACCCCCCCCCCATTTTCTCCTTTCTCCAAACATTTCATCTTCCTCCACAAAAAATCACTCAGAGAAAAATAACCCATCCTCCTGACACTGCTCTCCTTAGAAAAATTTGTGTGTTTTACCCATGCAGACATTTTACAGTTTGTAAAGTGATTATGTGAATGAAATGTCTTAGTATTATATGTTTATCTGCCATGGCTGTCTATAAATATAAATGCCAGTGTGCTGGTTTTTCTTGTGCAAACTTTGGTTCATGTGCCACACAAGGAGCTTTTCCATAATGCAGCTGTTTCCCGAAGGACAGCATAGTTTGTGTTCCCTGAGTCATGTGTTCTCAGTTTGTGCTCATGATCTCTGCTTCATTCAAAAGTTCACCATGTTCTGTGCTCCATTATAGCATAAGTACTACAGGTGTGCAAAACATTTGATTTGAAACTTGAATGTGTTCAGAACCAATGTTTAGTTCAAGTTCAACATGTTTTTTTTTAAATTCAGTTTTTTGCCCCTTTGGAACTTTTCAGCATCCGTGGCTCAAACCAGGAAAGGGGGTTTTGCTGTATCTGGCTACTTACAAGTCTTCTGAGGTTCCTACCTTCAGGCACATTTGTTGTTTGAGCAATGTTCACTAAGGAAGGTCACACAGACCATACTACATAGTCACTAGTTCTGCTTCCAGTTCTAGCAAACCAGAAACATTTGAAACTTACCTGTTGGTACACACTGAGATTTCAAGCACTGGTAAACTGGATTTGAACCTCTATGAACCTTGGGGCCTTAACTCTGTGCATACCAATTCAGTCAGATAAAAAAGCCCATGAACCCCTTTCTAATTGAGCTTAGAAGGTTTCTCTTGGCTCTGGTATATAGGTTCATTGTTCAGTAACATGCCAAGTACATTTGGGGCTGGAGAAATGCACTTCTTCAGTGTGGCAAAACCGCTGCTGTCTTTCAAAGTTAAACTGATTTAATGGACTTTGTCAAGGACTGGCCGGGCACATGTTCCAGCAACAGTAAAATATTTTGGAGGGTGAATAGTTTTGCAGTCTTTAAGATATTAGTCTTTTTGTTTTCACTTTTTGTTTTCTGTGTGAGTGAAACATGAATGCTCTGCTATCCTGCCTGCAGAACCGAAGCATGCACTACAGAATATAGCTGTACCAGGGGAATTGAAAAGCTTGCATCACGTTGATCTAATAATCATGACATTGGTAGCTTCATAAATACTGTATGTACCCTAAACAAGTTTTTTCCATTAGTAGTCTGAGGGAATTAGAAGTCCTGTTTTTAATTTGTTATTTCCTTTCTTGTATTTTCTGTATTATAACTGTCCTACAGTATGTCTTTTGCATAAAATGCATAAGGGTTTGGGGATGTAAATGGAATTTTATTCATATTTTGTCCAAATACCTCTTGTAATTTGTATCAAAATTCTTGTACAATTTTTATATTAAAGATTTATCAGTCACTGACCTCCCTACCTCCATCTGTTCTTCATTTTACTATGACTTACAGCCTTTTACAAGTGTATATGTAGTACATGCCCATTTAGGTATGCTTACCTACACACAAAACATGATCTTATGTTATTTTGAGATCTCTACACAACACTTAAAGGATTTGCTCATTTGATTTGGACAAATAAAATTCTATTGACCTTGAACAGAAAAAAAAATATATTTTTTTGCCATGAATATCTTGTTCTCTGGACTTACAAAGATATATCACCAATTAAAAACTGATGCTTTTTAATGGCCCCCCTGTTTCATCTGTTACTTTCAATATGTCCAAACTGTAGCTGGATGACTTTTTTTTTAGACAAATTTAGATCAATTCTAGTCTTAACAGACAGCTGTTCACTATTCACTGCTATCATTGACTATTCTCAGCCTACCATATCTATTTAAGGTGCTTATATGCCCTCATCCCATCACCCTTGCATCTAGTCTAGGCACATCACCATCTTTAATGCATTTATCCTCACAACACGCCTATAAGGTAGGACAGTGCTATTATCACAACTTTAGTGATGGGGAACTGAGGCAAAGAGAAACTGTGACATGCTCAGGATCATGCAGAACATCTGTAGTACATCAGGGAATTGAACGTAGGTCTAAAGAATCCTAGGCTAGTATTTTAGCCACTATACTGTCCTGCATGGAGCACAATGTGTGTTCAGTACTTGTAATATTGTTAATTAGGCCAGGAGCCTGAGTTAGAGATTCACTGCCCTTGAGGAGTGCCAAGTGGAGGAGGCATGGGGCCATGGCCATCTACCCACCAGCCATAGCACAGTAATCCAACATGGGGCCCTCAGTATTACTACCCGAGGAGTCTTCTCAGGCTCCTTGCCCCTGGCTTTAGTTCCAAATTGCAGAAGTGAGGCTGAGTCCAGTGTCAAAGTAAAACAAGTTAGATTAATTTTTCTTTCAGAGTCTTCTCCTTTTCTGCACTGTTGTGGACAGTCACAGCTCTTGACAGAATGATAATAGTCTTTCTGGGTAATTGCTTTTGTTTCAGTTTGTATCTTTGTGACTCTAATGATTTTGGCATATTGTGCTTGTTATCCAGAAGGAAACCAAGCAGGTGAAGAGATGTCTCATGATATGGTCTTTTTGTTTGTCTCTATATTTGGAGGGACATAACAGGCATCTGAGAGTCAGTGTATTTGATCGCAATTCACAGAAGTTCTATTTAAGCAGACCTAGCTGAGGAAGACTTTTCTTTATGAGCTCAATTAGACAAGCTGCTGAGCATTTTGGACTTGAGCCAACAAAGCATTTAAGTGTGCGCTTATCTTTAAGCATGTAGTTCAAATTATTTCAGTGGCACTATGTGCACGCTTACAATTAAAATATCTGTAACACCCTTCCTGGAGTGAGCCAGGCTGGTCAGCACCTACAAAGACACAAGATGTCCCATTCTGGCCACTAACAAAAGGCTTGAGAGGTTGTTTACTCACACCCTGTCTTCACTGATGCTTGCAAATTCACTCGCTTCAGTTCCATTTCCCAGATTGACTGAGCAGGGCATTTCCCCCTGACTCAGCCTACTGAAGACACCACAGTAAGTAGGCAGTAGGCAATCAGAAAGATATGCAAGATATTTAAAGTAGTTTGCATATCTCCCTTCAATTGCCACCGAAATTGTGTGGCAACGTGGACCAGAGCTTAGTTTGCCAGCTTTTCCATCGCTGCCACGTAAACAGCCCAATAAGGATCTGAAGTGTTTTCTTTTATTATTGACTTTCAATCATTAGCTTTTAGACCCCTTTTCTGTGAGCAATTCCCCATCCCCTCTAAAGAATGCTGCAAGCAAACACAGCCCTTTTAAATGTGCATACAAGGAGAATAAGGGGTTCAGAAAAAAATTCCTCCAAATTGCTTAATGTTTAAAGTCAACCTCTGTTGAGGCATGTGGTTATCCTCCCATGTTATTAAATGTCATAGATGTGTTAATGTAGTTTTGCATGGAAGCCAAGCATAATTACAGTCTTTTCATCTGTTCTAACACATTTATAATTGGCATGAATTCCCCTCAAACAGATTTTTTTTAAAGGTAAGATTTTCATAGTCAGAGAAGGGATATTAGCAGGCACCCATAAAGATGGCTTTTGGCAGAGCAGTAAGCTAACTGCCTGGGTGAGAGCCAGTCAGCACACACTGAGCCACTTGAAAACTTGCCGTCTGCTTGTTGACTCCTTGCAAGTTGACAACATGACAGTAGATAAAGTGCTACTAATTTGATAAAGCTACTCCTACGATCATGTTAATCTATCAACAATGGGGAGAGGGGGAGGAGGATGAGAATAAAAAGAGCATTGAAATGCCTGAAGTGATACTGAAACCCCCCACTATTGATCTTGCATGAAGTAGTTTATTTTTAGTCACCTGACTCATGTTCACCCAATCATTACCCATATTCATCAGAGACAGTATAATGAACAGAGGTATTGATTAGCCGAGGTAGCTAGAGAGATTTCCCAGCAGTGCTAGCTCACACTGATAGGTCTCCAATGGGACTACATGCAAGTGCAGCCCTGTAACATAACTTATTGTGTTCCAGGTCCTTCAATTGATTTTGTTTGGGGAAAAAAAAAATACACAGTAGCTCTCCCTTGACCTTTAGCTGAAACCTCTCTGGAAAGAAGAACATGAAATGACAGAGCAAATAAACATTACCACTTACATTTTCAGCTGTAATGTTAAGGCCCAATTGTGCTAAGAGCTGAAAGCACTTGACCTGCCCTGATTTCAGTGAGAGTTGAGGACACTCAGTACCCTGCATGAGTAGGCCCGTGGGCGCAAGTTCTA
Source organism: Podocnemis expansa (assembly GCA_007922195.1). NCBI lineage: Eukaryota > Metazoa > Chordata > Testudines > Podocnemididae > Podocnemis > Podocnemis expansa. The sequence continues at coordinate 3,200,222 of ML681982.1, forward strand.
AATTTCTGTCAAATAGTCCCAGTATAGACCATCTTGATTTAAGACAACTCACCCAGAATTTAAAGTGCCACTCATAGCATGCGCCATCAAAGATGACCTACATCCCCAAAAGGGTATCATATAGTTTAGTAAAATTTGCATGTTATACTAATTCCACTGAGCTGGCATGGTAAAAACTCCATGCACCCCAACAGTGCATTGAACTCCCAAATCCAGGGATGTCAGTAAGTTTGAAACTTTCCAAACGTATTTGCTCATGGCAGGAATTTTCAAGCAGCAGTCCCTTGAATGCTTGTTCTCTGATTTCCTGCATGGCCTATGCCTGCTTTGCCATGTTAAGTTCTTTTGGATAGTGTGCTGCTGATTACTAATTTGGGCTTTGGGGCTTCTCAGGAGTTCATTCTTAGCCACATGCCACAAACATTATAAAACTTCTGCTTTTTAACAAGCCACAGACCATTTAAAAATCCAGATAACTGTAAACTGGGAGGGAGGAAATGAATGAGAAGAAGGATGGCTATTTAAAACACCCAGGTCCCACATAAACGACAAAGGTCCTCCTCATTATATTGATAGCATGTAACTTTTACACGGTCAGCCCTACACCAAATGGCTTTCACACAAGAACTGTTTTTAGCACCCCTTCCATTGGTTAAACTCTTGAATACCTGATTTTTATTGCATTTTTTTTAGCCCGTTTCACAATTCTGATGAAGTATTTGTCTTATATGACAAGGCTAAATCACGTGTGCAATCAATTTGTATGTTAGAATCCATAACTCTGTATGTATTCATTAGATTCATGAATCCACATGCAGAATACCTGAAACGTTTTACATCAGACATGCTATTTTCCCTTTTGTCACTAACAACAAATACAGCACTTTGAGCATAGTGCCCACCTCCCACCCCTCGCCCAGCACCCTGAAAGTTGTCTGGGTCATGTGCCTCTAAATCTAGTGCTAAACTTGTATATTAGTGAGCCACTAGAGCAACAATGAGTAAGCCTCTTATAAATGTAAATTTAAAGCGCCTAGACATGCCCAAATGTCCTATAGTATAGTGTTTCCCAACCAGTGTGTCCTCAGGCCTGAGCAGGTGTGCCACAGAATTTTTTTTGAAAAACTGCTCTAAGAGGTCTGGACTGGCTCTTGCACATACATGAGTATATTTGGAGACTATATGGTGGTGTACCTCAAAAAAAAAAAATGAAAGGGATCAAGGTGTGCCATGGCAGAGAAGAGGCTGGGAACCGCTGCTATAGTATATATGCACTCATCTCACCAACAGTCTCCCAACTTTCAATGAGATACTCGCTCACCATACCCAAGCGTCATTTCTGTTTCATAAGTGCTTTACCTAACTCAGTAAACATATCCACCCTAGCAGCTGTCCTTTGTTTTTTAAGATGATCTTCTTTATAGTTTCAAACTTAACTTTTCCTTTTTTTAAAAAGCATAGCTTTTAGGACTAACCTAAGTTTCTTGCATAGAGCATTTAATTTAATCAGTCCAGTATATTTTGATCCTCCAGGTCTGGAATGGCATTTGACTCCTTTCCAATGTGCCGGGTCTCATTGAAAAATCTGAAGTGCTACAATTATTAATTCCACACTCTACACTGCATATAGCATGGCTCCATGTTATTGGAAGGTTTGAAAAATATATAAGCATATGAATTTGAAGTCTATTAGGACTCTGGGCATGTATAGTGTGAAGCAATTTAAAATTATTAGGCCACTATCAAGTTTTTAGAGCGGTTCATTCTCACAAATTTACGTGCTATTAAAAATTCAAAGGACTCATAATTTCACTTCCTTCTGCTCTGTCCTTCACCAGAACCAAAATTGCAGTTTTCACATTTTTCCTCCACTTTCCAAATAAAAAATTGTGTGCCTCCTTAGTTTCCCCATCATTTGCAACATAAAAACTCTGTACTAGTTTAGGATGAACTTCACGCCAGTGCAGAGGGCTTCCATGAGCCCTGTATAGCACTTACGCTGTTAACACAGGGTTTAAGTAGTCTATAAAGTCTGGGTTGCATTTCAGATAGGCACTGCCATATTATGCTGATAGGTGCCTTATAATTACCTAGGTGATAGCTACATATTCATCAGTTTAGGGGTGAAGTACATCAGTATTCCAGAATGGCATTTTTCAATCTTGTCTTTTAAAAAAAAGAAAAAAAACCACAAACATTTCAATTTGGAAATAAAAATATTCTTTCATGAAAAGATTACAGTTGAGGTATACGTGTTTTCCTTTTTCTTGCTCTGGTCATCATAGTATACCACGGCTCAACAAATTCTGAGTGCCAGGTAGCTGTGGCACCCAGAAATTTGACTGTGGAGCCTAGCTGCACTGAAGTACCAGAATGCCCCGGCACCTAAAAATAAATAAAGAGCCACCTGCACCAACACTTTCAACATCACTGCATATCGTCTCTCCCTGTGGCCACTGAAAGTATCCTGGGCAGCATTTTTTTTCTGCAGCAGAGGATCTTTTGCATACCACCCCACTGCTGAAATTGGCAGCAGCTTTTTTTCGGTAGCAGGGGCCTTTTGCATATCATAACATTACTGAAGCTGGTGGCAGTGTGTTTTGTTTTGTGTTTCCAGTTTCTGCAAAGTGGGCGTTCTGAAGCACCATAGCCACCTTAGTTTTCGGGTGGTCCTTAGGTGTGCTGCACATTTTTCAAAGCCTGTTTTAAACTCAGTTGCTTCCACTTTGCTTTACGTTTGTTTGGCTCACTGGTGAAGGAAGGGTCTGAGACACAGAAAAAGTGGTAAGAAACTGAATTTGTATTTCTGGGTTGTAGTCTTAGGATTAGAAAGTGTATATTGAGTGCACAATGTTGAGGGAACTCAAAAGGTCATAAAGGCTAATAAAACAGTAATAATGAGTGACTTAACAACTGGCAAAAAAATGGTCATGTGTCATGTTAAGGTTTAGAGATGCCATTTTTTGCCACATTCAATCAGGCAGTCTCAAACTCATGGCATCCTAAAGTTATTTCCTGTGACCCACAACGACAGTTAGAATTTCTCAAATAATTGATAATGCTCAATTTAAAGTGTGTTTACTTACTTATTCTTTGCCTTCCCGATGACACCTCCATCTTGAACAGAAGTAATTCTTTTTTACTTACTCTGGGCATATATATGTTTCTCTTTGTTTTTTTCATTTTGACTAGACTTTGTATCACTATATGAAAAGATTTCAGTGGTGTGGCCCTCGGGCTAACGTACTAGTCCTCATGCGGCCCTCGTGGTGATTTGAGTTTGAGACCCCCTGCATTAAATGATTGCTTCTTGGGATAGCTAGTGCTGGAACACAAAGAAAGAGAGAAACTTTTCAGCTTAGGTAGCACAGAGGAATTAGTTTAAGAAACAACTTTAGTTGTGCCGGTAAATAATAATGACACCACCAGAAGGTCAGTCAACACCTCCCCTCAACCCCATAGGTTTTGTCGTGAAAACTAGGAGTAAAGGCCTTCACATCAAACATGTTGCAACTAAAATCCTTAGCCCAGCCATGGAGGAGACTTTAAACCAGCATACCAGAGTCAGTGAAGCTGTGCAAAATGCCACAATGAAGCAGGCAGACGTGAAAAGGGTAAAATGTTGTTTTCCTTTGTAATTATGATGATTGCATGGGATGCTATGACAAAGAGTGAGTTACCTTGTTTTGTCTGAAAACTTCAGTGATTTCATTCTTTTAAGGCTTAAATTCTTCTTGCTACATCTGACAGCATAGAGGGCTCATGACACAATGCAAATGCCATGACTGTGCTGTGCTTGAGATGGTCATGACTCTAGAACCAGGCTCATCCTGATGCTCTTAAACTACCTCCTCACGCTGAAAGCCTTGGGACTCATTCTTAGCTCCATCAGTGTGTACACAGCAAATCTTACTGCTTCTCACCCTCTGTTTGATTTTTTACCAAATTTTACTTCCTGATCCTGGAAGGGCTTTGTACATAAATATCCAGCCATTCAAGCAATCACTCCTCAGTGGGACATCAGCCTAGTCCTTTGAATCCCTAGCTTCTTGCTTCCTGTCTCTTCTTTCCATGATGGTTGTTCTCCTGATGACTATCATGTCTGCAAGAAGGGTTGGTGAAATGGTAGCCATGATGGCAAACCTCCTTTTCACCACTTGGCATAAGGAAAAGTTTTGCTGAGTTTGCATTCCAAAGTTCTACCAAAAGTGCTTTCCCACTTCCACTTCAACCAGTCCATATATTTTCCAACCTAATTTCCCAAAATACTTGCCTCAAATGAGGAACAGCAGACTGACTCTTTAGATATCTGAAGAGCCTTGGTCTTTTACCGACAAAAGGCAAGTCCTTCCAAAAGTCCCCAAGTCTATTTGTCACTATAGTGAAGAGAATTAAAAGACGAGCTATCTCCACACATAGACTCTTGAAGATGGTTTCAGAGTGCATTAAATTCTGTTATCAATTTTCAGAGTGGACCCCACCACCTGGGATACAGGCCCATACCATGCAAACACACGATCACCTACCATTGTGCACCACAATCGGCCCCTTCAAGACATATGTAAAGTGGCCATGTGGAGTTCAAACTATGCCCTTTCTTATTATGCTTGAGTGCATGATTCTGAAAGTGATGCCCCTTTTGGCGAAGTGCTCCAGTACTCCCTGGCTCCATCATCTTCCTTGCACCTGCCTCCTAGCTAAGTATTGCTTGCTAATCACCCTTAGTGGAATACAATTGAGCTCACCAATGAAAGAAGCACAGGAGGTTATTTACCTGTAACTTGAGGTTTTTGAGATGTGGGTCCTCCTCTGCATTCTAATCCCATCCTCCTTTTCCTCTGCTGTGGATCTGGTGGGGCAGCGAAGGAAAGGAAACTAAAAAAGCAGTTTGTCCACCCTTTATCACCTGGGGCGAAACCAGGAGGTAATGAAAAGATGTACATGTGAACCGACATACACTGTTGGAAGCGCTTCAGTTTCTGGTGCATGACACATGCACGTAACCCTCAGTGGAATACAAAGAGGAACAACGCATCTCAAAGAACCTCCACTTACCAATAAGTAACCTCCCCTTCTTGTGGCAGAAAAGAGGAGTGAAACACCTTAAAAATGATAATTTCCCAACACTAGTCCACAAAGTTTGTAGGATGAATAACAAAAGCCCTTTTAACCTCAGCCAACCATAAAGCTGTATTGCCCATGTGTGAGACAGAGCACTGTGTGCTTCAAAGCTATCAAAAAGGCAATGCCTGGCCCCACATAGTCCCTATGTGGTTCTCACTGTGCGGCAGCTTGTTTATTATTACAGAACCGTGCAGGCCATGTGGCCTCAGCAACCATTACAGCAGTCAGGGCCTGTTCAGAAAGTCATTACAGCTAAACATATTTTAATCCATAATTGTACAGGATTTATTTAATTTAGGATTTTTATTTATAGTTCGATCAGGATTGTAATGGATTTTCAGCTTTCCATGCTGAGCACTGTCAATTTTTACTGTGTCTTTTAATTGTGTTCTTTCAGTCTGAATGCCAGCAGTTTCCCAAAGAAGGCTGTTCATAAAATGTCTTTTGCTTACGCAGGATGGTGAGAAGGGGAACTAAAGTATTAGCCTTCCCTCAAGCCACTCTTTAATGGAGATGGCCATATATTCTGTAGCCTGGAGAAAGTAATACTTTGAGATAGTGTATGCTACATATAGTGAGCTCTCAGATCAGCCCTGTTGGGCCGTGACAACCAGCAATGAGTTCCTTTCCCTGCTCCCTTATTCAAAAAAAAAAAAAAAAAAAAAAAGAGAGCTAGTTTCACTGCCCAGCTTCAGCGTACCATGATTCAGTGCAACACACCTCTATGCCTCTGACATATGTAACTATTAATAGGTCTCATTTGAGATCCTAATGTGCTTCTGTTGCTTTTCCCTCAGCTGGGGCCCTGGAGACTGCATCTTTGGATCTGCTGCAGGTGACCTGTGGGCCAGAGTGGAGTCTAAGGGCATGTCCACACTTACATGTTAAATTGAAATAACACTGGTTATTTCAATTTGAAAATGTTTATGTCCACATGACGTTTCCGTACTTCGAGATAAGGAGCTCCCTTATTTTGAAATAAGTAAAATCATTTAGATATAATAAAACCTAGTTTTCTATCAAAATGAGGGTTATCTTGAAACTGTGGTTTCAAAATAACCAGTGTGCCTGTGATAAATCGATATGACTCACATATTGATACAACACTGATCTTCCTCCCAGAGCGCCTGGCACCCTGGAAGGAAGTCCCCCCCCCAGCACCCTGGCCAGGGAAGGAGGGGAGGTGCAGGGGGCCCAGCCCCAGCCCCTTGGGCTAGTGGTGAGGAAAACACCCCGTACCCCTGCCAAGCGGGGAAAGGAGTCTGCGCACCCTGCTGCCCCCACACCTGGCGGGCAGCAGGGGGCAGGGAAGCCAGGCGCCCAGCCTCCCTCGGCAGATGCCAGGCGGCAGGAGCAGAGATGCCAGGGGCCCTGCTTCCCCCGCTGCTTCCAGGGTGGTGGATGCAGAGGTCGCAGGGCAGCCCGCTTCCCCCGCTGCTTTCAGGATGGCGGGGACAGAGATGCTGGGGGCCCTGCTTCCTCCGCCACTTCCAGGGCGGTGGTGGCAGAGATGCCGGGGGCACCCCGCTTCTCCTGCTGCTTCCCCGGCAGCAGGGCAGGGATCAGTTGCGCCCCTTTTCCCAGCCCCTTCTAGGGCAGTGGATGCAGATTGCGGTGCACCCACTTTCAGGGCGGCAGGAGAAGTGGGGTGCCCCACAATTTCTGCCCCCGCCACACTGGAAGTGGTGAGGGAAGCGGGGCACCCCACAATCTCTACCCTGGGGCCTTTTTTCCCCTTCCACTGGCTCTGGAGAGCCAGTGGCAGGGGATTGGGTGGCAACATGGCCCTGCAAGGGGGCCATGTTGCCACACTTCACATGTTGCTCCTCGCCTAAATCGAACTAGCAAGTACCGTGTACAGACATGCTAGTTCAGTTTGTTTGCTTTTTTTTAATCTGCCCTTATTAAATCGATGCAACTTGAATCGATTTAATGATTTTTATAACGATTTAGCTTAAAGCGATTCAACTTGAATTGATTTAAGCATGTACATGTGGACATAGCCTAGTAGTTTTGATTGTTGTGATTTTTTTAATCATCTGCCCTGCTCACAAATCCAGTTACAGCTGCTGAATGGGCACTCACAAATTGAGCAGTGCTGTGCAAGAAATTTGCACTGTTTGTGCAGGGTTGGAGGGGGAGGGCACTGTGAATGCTCAGACTCTCACCAACATCAGTTCCCACTGAGCACAGGAAAGGGTTACATCGGCTAGTGAATTCTTACAAAATAGCCCAGGAGGGCAGTTTCCTGACTCAGAATACAACGTTTTCCATGGCTTCATTGCTCCAGTGCTCTGTGCACGCTCTGACAAGTGTGCTGCATTTGGCAGTTCCCTGACTGCAACATAGCCAAACCCAAGATCTGACACATCCATCTGGGCTGTAGGCAGGCAGTTGTGGTTACTTTTCCCAGCTACGCGCTGCCACTGTGAAGCCTGGTTTCCTCTTTCTCCATTTTCCTGCTGCCACCAATCACTGTGGAGACTCTAGTGGAGAGATGGTGGCAGTGGCAACAACTGGTAAGAAGGGAGAAGGAGGAGAGGGGACATTAACTGGGGGGGGGGGAGGCTGGGAGTGGCTGAAAGGGTGCCAGAATAAGAGACATTCATGAGAAGAATGGTGCCCAGGTGCCTCAACCCCCTAACAACAGCCAAACGCCTACTGCTGCCAAAAAAGCATTCTTGATGGCCTGCCCAGTAAGCCCCCTAAACCCCTTCCTGTATTCACACCAACATTTCCTATTCTAAACACCCCCACAAACCTTCCCCTCCACCCTACCCCATGCCCCCCAGCTCCCACTGGATGACAGAGGATGGCAAACTGATTGGTGGCTTTCCTTCACTAGCAAGAAGTGTCACACATAGAGCTAAATAAATCTTGGGTATCTGTATCAGCTCACAGTGTACGCTTGGAACAGCAAGGTCTTGGTTTTGGCCTGCAGTAACCAGAAAAATGCTATGGCAAAGTTAATTAAGCAAGAGGCAAAAACTGTAAAATTTTAATAGTGACCACCATGGGAGCAGTGCGATATTAAATGTTACAGTGCAGTGTATGTGTGTGAAAGAGAGGAAGAGACAGCTTTGAAGTACTAACCAACACAGTCAAGTGCGGTGTAAAATTACTCAGCTTCTCTGTGCATATTCAGTATTATTGGAAGTAATGGAGTGAACATCCTTTCCTCATAACTTTTAATAAGACAGATCATCAGCTGCAGTCATTGCATCTATAACAGGAAGCTTGAAGTGGTGCTTTGTGTCAGGGAAGTACATCCAGTTGACACAGTGGCAGGTCCCAATAAAGGCAGCTGTGAAGTATTACACAGATTTTCCTTGTGTCATAAATAGTGCAAGCCAGGCATTCCAGGGTACACAGAAAGCCACCTCAGTTAAATGGCCATCAAAGTGATCATCCTGTTAATGGAATATATTTGCTGTATGCTGTTTATTTATTTAAAAAGGCTGTGTGCCTAGTGAAACCTTTCAGCCCTGTTAACCTTGGAGTGCAGTTCTTATTAGCATAAATGGTGACTTACATAGTCAAATCCTGGACTTTGAGAGGAGAAGGTTCATTTAAATTGGTATAACTGGCGAAATATCCGTTTAATTTGGCTTGCTACATTAATAAGCTGTTTAAATTAATGTTACAGTATTAATACCCTAGACTTAAATACTCCAACATATTCACAATCTAGATTGCTGCTTAGAACACTCTTTTTCGTCTCAGATAACTGTAAGGATACTGGGGAGCCTTCACCTCACAGCTCTTCCATTGTGCCCTGCCCTTCAAATACAACAGGCTCTGCTAGTAGAAACCTGGAGGTGACGTATACCACGGAGGTACCACGGAGGAAAAATGTCTTTCCTGATTTGCTCTTATTTGTAACCCTTTCAGGGCAAGGATCTTGGCTTTACATGCATTCAGTGCTGTAGCCCCTGAGTGCCACTGTGGTATTAACTGATAGTAAGTGCAGCATTTGTGTGTGTGTGTGTGTGTGTGTGTGTGTGTGTGTGTGTGTGTGTGTG
>ML681982.1:3209377-3330786 GCA_007922195.1 Podocnemis expansa
GTGTGTGTGTGTGTGTGTGAGAGAGAGAGAGAGATAGCGAGCGAGTGAGAATCTTTGTGTGACGTCAGGACAGATTGTGGCCTTTAGAATTTACCAGGGACCATTATTTGGCCTGCTTTGTGTCAGCTGCTGGTGATTTTTTCCTTTCGACAAATGTTCACCACCAGTGACTATGGTGAGACCACAAGATGCATTACGCTCGCCATTTAAGTAGCACTGACTGCTCTTTGACTGACATGCAAAGTCTTTGGGGTTTTTTTGTTTTGTTTTGTAATGATGTAGGAGAACGTTACACACTCCTGCAGTTCTTCCAGTCATGTTAATAGGAATGTTGCCAGAAAGCACACTGCTGGATCAGGCCCTTTAACTTCCTCATAAGCAGTGAACTAACCACACCTGTTGTTAGTTTGAATGGGTACTTTAAATAGTACAAGATTTTTTTAAATGAGTACTCCATTAGATATTTCATTTTAACCTATCGTGATGAGAGCAGTTAATATCTTCATTCTTTCAGTCACAAACAAACTGCTAGGCTCCTTGATTCAGTTAGTTCTCTTTACCTGTTTAGAAAAATATATTGTTGAAGTGACTCCAACGCAGGTGGTATGTAGCCTGCTAAAATGGTTGAGGCCTGGGCCTATTAGCCTGACCATGCTGTACTAACGATTTCACTAATGCCTTAACCTTACATGATTGAACAGGGTTTCCCTCAGATGACTGGACAAATGAGAACAGATGATCAGCAAAGTTCATAAAAGTGAAATATTTGATACTGCTCTCCCATTGCCTTTATGCTATGGCTGAATTTGCATGTGGGGAGAGGGGTGAGGAGAAGGCGAAGGGGGAGAGGAAGAGTTGTAAAACAGCTCCATAATGACTGTGTGAATAAAGCTATGCATCAGTGAAAAACTTATTTTAAGAGGTACATACATTGCCATAGGCATTTAGGGATAAATTCTGCTTTCAGTTACACTGGTATGAATCTAGAGTAACTCCATTGTCTTAAATGAAGTTACTGCTAATTTAAACTAGTTTAACAAAGATCTGAGTCCAGCCCTTAGGTAAAAAGAAATATACTGAGGCTAGGAGAATACTAGGCACCCAGAACAAACAAGGGGGACAAATCCCATAAACCACTTTTATTTCCTAAATCCTGACGCCTTTCCTTTCTTATTGCAAGCTATGCCTCTAGAGTGTCTTTTTAACTCCTCAGTATAGAGTGGACAGCATTTGTAAAGCCCTTTCTTTATTATTCTTTTAACCTGAATGATTATTTTATTTCTACCCAGCTTATACTGCACTGCCAACAAAACAAGAAGCAATAAATCTTAGTCAAAGCAACTTGGTGTGGGGTGAATAAGCAGCACTGACGCTGATTCCTTAAAAAAACTCATTTCTTGTAACGCGAGCCCTGCTGAGGATGGCCATGTCAACATATTAGACTTTTTACTTGGCTGTATTGATTCTGTTCTACACCAATGCGGCCCATAATGTTGGCTAATGTTATTGACGAGCCATCAGTCTTGCAGAGAAGTGTGGGGCTTGCAGCTCTTTCTGAACCACAAAAGCCTATCCATGGACAATGATGGAGAGAAGGAGGAAGATGCAAGCGAAGCACTCAGGCAGGCTTCATTCGGCCTGTGATACATTAATGAAAGACATACACTGTGGGAAGAGACAGATGTGGCTCTCCAGAAGCCATTTATTTATAAAATAATTATGAATGCACAGTCGACTCATGGATTTTCATTATTGTGTGTGAGTCCAACACCCTTTCTCTATTCATGTTTTGCTCTAGTCTATAAGAAATGCTGGCATAAAGGGAAAAGAACAGCAGAGGAGACCTAACCCTGATTACTCACCCCTTCTCTCCACCCCATTTCATTAAGGCTGCAGGGTGGGTGCAGACTAGAATTTGTCAACTAATATGCAACTTCATCTGAAATCTGCATGACCCAGGGTGCCAACTCCTTCATCAATGCTATACACCAATACAGTCTCCTGACTCAATGAATGCTGGAACATATTTAGCAATATTCAGGCATTGATTTTAGGCATTGAGTTTACGTGAGTGAGTTTTGTCTTGAGGACCGTTGAGCAGTAGGTCTATACTGCAAAAGTCTCAACTGTTCTTTTTTCTTAAACAGTGTATCTTTTTGAAAAAAATCTAGTGCAGAATCTTTGAAAGTTAGTCTGCCTTTATCCAACTGTGAAAGCAGAAGAAAGCCATGGCCTAGTCACTCGGCACAGTTGGCATATACATAGAAAGGGTAAAGGTTATGAAGCTACTAAGGAAGTTTTTATATTCTCCCACACCATTCTGCTTCTAGAATAATAAATGCAATATAAACCATTGTGCCATTGTAGTGAGAAATATAAATGAAGGGCTTGTAAATAAATCTTTGTATCACTTGTAGACTAAAGCTGTTGGGTAAATTGTGACTTTTCTTGAACATTTTCAAGTAAATTAACTCTAATTCTGGCCCTTTAAGAATTCCTCACCCATTCTCTACGTATTTTCTGTGATGCAAGAAAGGAAAAGAAAAAAAAAAAAGAGAGAGAGAGAGAGAGAGAGAGAGAGAGAGAGAGACTCCTTGAGGATATGAAGAATTTTAAAGGGCCAGGACTGTTTGTTATTAGTGGTACTGCTCTTAGCTTATCTGCTATGGAGGAGGAAGGAAATTCCCACTGCTCAATTCTCTTTTTTAATAGAAGAAGGAAAATAAACTGTCAAATAAACAAATCATCCTTCTCTGCCCTAGTAATAATACTTAAACTGTTATCCCCAGCACAGAAAATTGTGGGTTCAGTAGATACCAAGTTCTGGTTGCGCATGGAGAGATAACAGTATGACGCAGCAGTGTTGCCTTGCTAGGCTGGTAGACGTTGTCATGTCACAAGAAAAGTAACTGTAAGTTTAATAAGAAGCTTGGCATCTTTAAAAAAAAAGGAGCTAAAATGACATTTGCCTTATTTATGAAAAATATGCTTACAGCTGAAAGAAAAGCCAAAACTGCACATGGTTTCAGCTTTCATTATGAAATTGATATTCAGCTTATTTTCATTGAAAGGTTTATAATCTTTTCAAGCAAACCTAAGCCTATTTATGATTTTAACGTAAAATGGTCATTGATATTGAACTTTGGTGGTGGAGGTGGATGAATTTGCATGGTTTAAAAATCAATACAAAAGACTTGCAGAAATGTCTGTGAACCGCAAAAAATGGATAAATTTCGCACACCTCTGTTTCAGTACTCTCTGCCTCTCTAGTATTACAAAATAAGCTAACATCCATAGACTGCAAAGCTGAGGAACCCCCACTCAAAAAGAATGAGAGCTAGCAAAATAAGTGTCAAGGTAAACTAAATTATACCACAAGCCACACTGTTTGCAATGCTAACACCTTCTCACCATCTGCATATCATTCATATAGAGAATTTAAGCACCTTTGCAAATTTCTACATGATGAATTTTTCACACAAGCATTACCCAAGGATAATAGGCTTTGCAGAGTTACTGGAAGATTTAAAAAGTTAGGAATAGGAGTAAGGAATCTGTGCCATCTCAGGGACTTTCCTTCTGCCCCACAACCGCCACACATAAGATAAAATTCTGCGGTGACCTAGAGGTGCTTACTTTCGCCGTCTAACACTCAAAGAATATTTCCATTAACACCACCGATCAATGCACTGACACACAGATACCTTCCTCCAAACACTACAAGAAGAAATATTCTTCGTGGATTCCTCCAGAGGGTTGAAACAAGAGGCTAGACTTCTACATTGATTGTTTCCGCCACCATGCCAAGGCTGAAATCATGGACAAACATCCTTTACATCATAACTTCAGCCCTGCAGAACACAATGCCATCCACAGCCTCTGAAACACCTCTGACATTATCATTAAGGAGGCTGACAGAGGAGGTGCAGTTGTCATCATGAATACATTGGATTATGATCGGGAGGCTTATAAACAGCTCTCCAACACAGCATTCTACAGACCACTTTCCTCTGTCCCCACTGAAGAATACCAAAAGGAATTACAATGCCTACTCAAGAAACTCCCTAAGACAGCACAGGACCATATAAAGACAGAAACACCACCAGAACCATGGCCAGAGATGTTCTATCTACTACCTAAAATCCATAAAAAAAGAAACCCTGGATGCCCCATCATCTCAGGCATTGGCACTCTTACCACCGGCCTATCTGGCTATGTGGACTCCCTCCTCAGATCTTATGTTATCAACATCCCTAGCTATTTTCAAGATACCACAGAGTTCCTGAGGAAACTAGAGTCCATTCGTGAGCTTCCAGAAAACACCATTCTGGCCACTATGGATGTAGAAGCTCTTTACACCAACATCCCACATAAGGATGGATTACAAGCTATTAGAAGAACCATCCCAGATGATGCCACAGCACAGCTTGTGACTGGACTTTGTGACTTTGTGCTCATCCACAACCACTTCAGATCTGAGGATAATTTATACCTCCAAGTCAGTGGCACTGCTGTGGGTACCCTCATGGCGCCACAATATGCCAACATCTTTATGGGTGACTTAGAACAACATTTCCTCAAGTCTCAGGCCTGTTGTGGGCTCCCACCTTCTGCACTCAGAGTGCCAGAGTGGGGAAACAGCCTTGACAGGCCTGAAAAGCCACTGGCCTTGAAGCCTGATCTTAAAATTCTCCAAGGCCTCCAGTTCTTGGCCTTGGAGTGGTATAGCTGCCGCCACCCAAATGCAAAAAATCCTCTTGAAACCCAGGAAGGCGCACTTGGGAATTCCTTCCTGTGAGGTATCCTCAATCACTTTTATTCCTCCCTCAGGAAAGTGACTGGACCCCAGCTGCCATATGAGCTGGCACTGGAACAGAGTCCCCTTTAGTAGCTGCCTGGGCAGTCTGAGGCATGTGCACACAAACCTCTTGCCCTTCAGGACACAGAACCAGAGCTTACTTAAAAGGTAAAATCTTTAATTAAGAACAGATAAAAAACACAGAAAGTTGCTTCTCTGGGAATTAACTTAGATAGTTACAGGGTAGGGGGAGGGGGTACATGTGCTCTGCTCAGCACAGAGAAATCCAAAAACAAACCCAAAATAAAGAAAATACCCTGACCACGTCTAAATAAACATTCCCTGTTCTACCCACAGCTGGTCAGTAACAAACTTAACTTATCTCTGGTAAGGATGTTGCTGGATTCATTCTCAGGCCCCTCTGGCCTCCACCTGATCCTCCCAGGAGCTCTGCTGCATCCAAACAGGAATAGGCAAGGCTGCTGTTCCCATTCAAAAACCTCTGCTTCATTCCTATTGGCTGTCCTGGGACTCACTGACCAGAGTGTTAACCCCTTCCTCCCCAAGGGTTATTACACCTACATCTCTTGAGCTTCCATCCTAAACACACCACACAATCCATTGTCTACAGCCAAGCCCTAAGATATAACCACATCTGCTCTGATCCCTCAGACAGAGACAGACATCTTGAGGATCTCTATCAAGCATTCTTGAAACTACAGTACCTACCTGGGGAAGTAAGAAAACAAATTGACAGAGCTAGATGGGTTCCCCGAAGTCATCTACTACAGGAGAGGCCCAAGAAAGAAAACAACAGAACACCACTAGTCACCACATACAACCCTCAAGTCAGACCTCTGCAACAGATCATTAGGGACCTACAACCTATTCTAAAAGATGATCCCTCACTCTCTCAAGCACTGGGAGACAGACCTCTCCTTGCCTACAGACAGCCACCCAATTTTAAACAGATACTCACCAGCAACTACAGATCTAACAACAGAAACACTGAAGCAGGCACACACCCCTGCAACAAACCATGCTGCCAAGTCTGCCCCCATATCTGCACAATAGATACCATCACAGGTCCTAATCAAGCCTGCTACTCCATCAAAGGCTCATTTACCTGCTCATCTACTAATGTGATCTATGCCATCATGTGCCAGAAATGCCCCAACACCTTATACATTGGACAAACAGGACAATGCCTGCACAAAAGAATAAATGAACATAGAGCTGATATCAGAAATCACAAAACAAAAAAACCAGTTGCTGAGCTCTTCCATCTTTCTAATCACTCGATAAATGATTTGTTAACGACTGTCATCAGAGATGTGATTGGGACATCAAGACTTCAAAGAGAAACAGCTGAACTTGAATTAATATGCAAATTAAATTCTGAGAAAGTAGGATTGAATCGAGACTATGGGTTCTTTTCCCATTACAAAAGGTAATTTGATTTCAGGCTTCCCAGTGTTTGAACCTAACAACTTCTGTGATTTGCTGTTACTGTATGACCTGATCCTATGTTTTACACTCCCTTACATTTATTTTCATTCCATTCACCCATCTTTGAAGCATCTGACGAAGTGGGATTTTCTCCCACTAAAGCTCATGCGAAAAATAAATCTGTTAGTCTTTAAGTGCCACATGACTCCTTGTTTTTTTTTTTCTTTTGACATTTACATTATTAAAATTGGGCCTATAGAATTCAGTCTATCAAAACATTGGCAACTCCACTCCAGTTTGTATTTGTTTCTGTCTTCTATTAGTCTTTTTCTCTTCAGCAGTAAAGATTCTTGAAAACAGGAAGGTGGCTTCTTTTCAGAGGTGGTCATTCAAAGGCAGGTATGGGGACCCAGAGACATTGAGAATCCTTATTTTTAAGACAGTCCTAGTTAATGGGATTAGATGATGATGATAAGTACAGAACTTGAATGTGTTTGCTTTTTGTAAGTACAGTAAAACCTGCCTTAATGACCACCTCTGAAGAGAGAGTACTTTTGCTAACTCTCATGTGCAGCTGCTCTTGGCAGTACTGTAATCTGCCTCCCCACCCCCTCCAGTTCCTTTGCCATGCCCTCCTCACTACAAAAACAATTTACAGTGGGGACCTGTTAACACATGACCCATTTGCACGCGGATTCGGTTACTGTGCGGTCCAGTCATGTCCCCCAAAGCCATTAACTTAACGCGCGGGACTCACTAGCACGCAGTGCCTAAAGGCGGAAGTTGGCCTGGGCATGGAAACAGGTAGAGTGAGCCTTCTAGTGCTGCACTCTGATTTATTTATTTGCCACGGTCCCGTTTGCGCGCGGTCCATTTAACGCGTGGTCGCAGGGGCTTGTCCACCGACACCCCCACGTTAACAGGTCCCCACTGTATTATAGCAAACTATTCAGCCAGTGATTATATGCATAAGCCTGTAATGTAGAACTCTTTAGAACTCAGTGAGATCTTGAAGTAGGATCTGAATGTTTTGTGTGCTCGGCTAACTACACTCAATTTATTAGAAATCCCACCCATTAGATATGATATTCTTCATGTTATGATCTAGTATGCTATGTACTATGGTTGTGTGCTGTTAAAGAGCTGCTGTATTCCACCCCAGAGGTGGCTGGATTTTAATAGCGGGTGATATGATTCCTGCAGTTGTAGAGCTTTTTCTTGGGTCCTCTGAGGTGAGAAGTACTACTGCATATAGATGTTGCTAAAAGATGAGACAAACAAGGAGTCCTGTGGCACTTAAAGACCAGTAAATTTATTTATTGCGTGAGCTTTCATGGGAGAAAATCCCACTTCATCAGAAGCTTTGACGATGGAGGAACTTATGAAGTGAGCTTTTCTCCCACGAAAGCTCACACAATAAATAAATGTGTTAGTCTTTAAGTGCCATAGGACTCCTTGTTTCTTTTACTGAACTAGACTAACATGGCTGCCCCTTTGGTTACTTTTCATACCTAAAACTTCCTTAATTTTGCCCCTCAGTGGGCCAAGTTAATTCCAACCACTGACTTCAGGGTAGCCAAACTACAGATGAATTTGGCTGTTTGTTTATATTATTAATAAATCTTTCACAGATCTTTGCTTTGACTTCCCTTATACATTCCCTTGGCTATGTATACACCTAAAATCTTAGTTCCAACTTGATTAGTCCAAATTAAGTAGTTCGAAAGTTAGTTCAAACTGTGTTTTTTAGTTCAACTTAACTTTTATTTTGAACTAGCTGTCCTTTTTTTAGTTCGAACTAAAAGTTAGTTCGAACTAAAAAAAGTGCTTAGTTTAAACTAACCACTAGTTCAAACTCATTTAGTTCGAATTAACATGTATACATTGTGCTAGTTTGAACTAAATATGCAAATTAGTTCAACTAAGCAGTTAGGTTGAACTAACCAGCTGAACTAACTAAGCTTTAAAAAATGTTTACTTTGATCTAGGCAAAGCCTAGTGAAGACAGAGCTCAAATTATTTTGAATTAAGGCTCCTTAATTTGAACTAATTTGCTAGCGTAGACATAGCCCTTGAGACTGAAGAGATAGCCATCACTCCTCCCTTGTTCTGCATTCTGTGAAAACTGCTATTCATACATTTTACCCCAAGCAAACTGTCTGCTGCCACAAGGGAAGAAATTGTCCTTAAGCACAGTACATTCTTGGACTGGTGACGCACAACCTCATGCCTGCCTATGCATGCAAAGCTCACATGATGCAACTATATTATCATAAACACAGTTCTCCATCTTTAATTTTATACTTCATGCTGAGCTCTTTGTGGCACCATATGACCAATGACTATGGTACATTTCAGTTCAGCAGTCCTTCCGCATTCCTCTGCCAGTACGCTATATAGTACCACATAGGACTCTACTGCGGCAGCTGTCAAATCAAGTCCTGTAAGACGCAATGTGAAGCAATGAAATCTTTGCTGACACAGGATAGCATCTTTCACTGATGCTTCTCAGAACAGCATTTTTAAGTTGCTTCCTTTATTATTATTAGTATTATTATTATTATTTTATTATTATTATTATTATTATTATATTTTAATTTTTGGCCAGGCAAGAGAAGTCAAAGATATGTAAGGATGATGATAACATGATAATAAAATATTCTCTTTGTATTGTAATAGTCAGAGAGTTCACAACACACTTCAATTTCCAGCATGTGACTACAGAGAAAATGCTCCTGGGCACTCCCTTTAAAAACTAAATCAACAGTATTTTAATTTGCAGTCCCTGCTTCCTTTTGCACAATGAGGCACAGGGCAATAAGGAGGAACATATTTCTATTGCAAGTTAACTCAACATGCAAGTAGGCAGAGGATTACACTGGGCTCACTCAGTTCTAAGAGTACATGGGCTTGGAGAGTTCTATTGATCTGAGTTAAAATGCTTAATTTTCTTCTCTTTAATTTTCTTTCCTTATTTGTTCATTAAGTTGAAATGGGAAAAGGACTAGAAAATGATACCTTTTATAGTTTTTAGGTTGTGCTGGAACCGGAAAATCAAACCAGGCTTTAGTAAATAACAATTCATAGCACAGACTACGAGGCACTATGGAAATATTCAGCATCAGCTCACAATCCAAAAAGGTGCCGTTTGGATGCAAATGTGGAGATTACTACTATGTAACTGTCCATTTTACTCTGGGGAGAGAAGCGTTTTCACTGTCTCCACATTTTAACCGATTCACATAAAACAAGGAATATTACACTCTTATTTGTTACAAGGAATTAAAGAAAAAAAAAGGCTATTGCCCCTATGTTTGGTCTCCAGCACAATTATACCACCTCCCAAACCCCTGGCACTAAGCTGTGTTACAGATTAACAGAGTTGCATCATTTGTAAAAGAGGCAAACTTCTGTATATTTTATTACAATTATGAAAGCTTTTTGCTGGATCATGAAGTACCAAACAAGCTTCCTTTCAAAAAGTGGCTTCCTCCGCTGTAAAAAATGGCAGCTTTTTATATTTTCAAATGAATACCCCAAAGAAGCCACTTTTAGTTGCCCACCATTTATACGTAGTTTGAAAAAACAGTTCCTATGGATGCTAAGGCAGTAGTTCTCAGTCTTTCCTTATCCTAACTCCATATTACAACAGAAGTTGCAGGACCCTCTCATATAAATTTCTAGTCATAAAGAAATGGAGGATGGTTGGGAGCCCCCTGAAACCACCTTTTCATCCCTCTGCAGGGTGTGCACTTAGGTATGCATTATTTGACGGCATTTGTCATATGTTTCGAAGAACAATTTTCAGCCTTTGAGTTACTCAAACAGCTCTGAGAAATTACAATTTCTTATTTCTGCCATAAGGAAAGAAGTAGATGGTAAGACAGTAAATATTATAATACCAAAATATAAATCCCTGGTGCCCCCACACCTTCAATACTACTTTCAGTTCTGATGGCCCTGTCTCAAAAAAAAGCTATAAGAAATTTGAAGAAAGATACACAGAAGAGTGACAAAAACAATTAAAGGTATGGCCCAGCTTCCATATGAGCAGAGAATAAAAACCCTGGGACTGTTCATCTTAGAAAAAGAAATGACTAAGGGAAGGTTTAGAGGGCAATAAAATCATGAAGGTGAAGAAGGCAGCGTTATTTACTCCCTCACATAACTCAAGAACCAGGGTATGATGTAACTAGGCAGCTAATTTAAAGCAAACAAAAGGAAGTACTGCATACAAGGCACAGTCAATGTGTGGAACTCATTGCCGTGGGATGCTGTGAAGGCCGAAACTACAAGTGGTTTAAAAAGAATTAGATAAGTTCATAGAAGACCAGGGTATCAATAGCTATTAGCCAAGATGGTCATAGATGCACCCCTGTGCTCTAGGTGTCCCTAGCCTCTGATTGCCACAAGCTGGGAGTGGCTAAAAGGGGAAGGCTCACTCAATAATTGCCCTGTTCTGTTCATTCTCTTTAATGCACCTGGCATTGACCACTATTGGAATACAGGCTACTGGACAAGATGAACCATTAGTCTGAAGCAGTGTGGCCCAAGTCACATGCTGCTATTTCCACTCCCTAGTTGAGGGATGCAGACTTTCTGAACTAGAGAATAATGAATGGCTAATACTAATTAACACATAAACAGCCTGAATTTTCAGAAACATGAACTGTGCTAAAATGAATTAAACAACTGTTATGATGTGCAAATATCTGGTAGTTTTCTGCATTCGTCAATGTGTGACTCCCCAATAGTAGTGAGCATAACTTTTACTAAGCAAGATCTTAAATGATCTTTTGTAGCTTTTGTTTATTTAAAAATCTTTGGTAATTGTTGTTTTATTATTGATAGAGCTCTAATAGCTCTCAACCTACTTAAGTCCACTTTATTGGTCACAAAGGAAAACACAGCACCATTCTAAACGACCCTTTTCTGCCCTTTGAAACGGACGTAAAGTTGGAGACACTACAACGAAATGGGAAGGGGTTACTTAATTTCTCTGTGGTCTGCTTTTTAGTGAAGTACCTCACAGCATATATAACTAGAACAGCAAGTATATATCTTGGTGTGGTCCAAAACAGTTTATGTATCCGATTTCCAGTTCAATCCCATCTTACTGTAATAATGACACTGAACAGAAGAGATAAGTCTCAGGCTTGCTCCTTATTGTGTTATATCTAAAATTAGGCCCTGATTTTGTGTATAAAGATAACCATGTGTTTAAATATTAGCAACACTCTGTCTATGTCCATACTTACACAGTTAAATCAATTTAACTTATATCAATTTAATAAAATCAATCTAAAAATCATTAAATTGATTTAAGTTAAATTGATTTAACAGGTCCACACCAAAAAAACCAAAATCGAAATAGCATGCCCAGACACCAGTGTTATTTTGATTTAAACAGTGTGTGTGTGTGGACATACCCTCTATGTGAGGTCTGTGGGGGAAGGGAGCTCTATACTTAATAACTGACAGTTTGTAAGACTTACTTTAACATTTCTTTGCTCATTTTTTCCCAGCGCTAGCTTTGATCAAATTCTAGTGAAAAAAAACCCACTATAAATATGTGTCTTCCAATAATAAAAATCAAATACTTGGCACTCTACATGTTCAAAGTGCTTTAAAACCCTCAACTAAGAAAGCTTCGTAACAAGAACTCATCAGAAAATGTTTTTATTTGCCTCCCAAGTAAAGTTTCAGTTAAAACATTTAATTTTTGACAAACCTTGCTCCCACCCGCCAAAAGAGAATTTTGTCCAAAATCAGAAAACTTTTTAGATTTTAAATGGTCTGTGGAAATGGACATTGTTGATGAAGAATTTCAGTTGGTTGAAAACTCAGTTTTTTCATTGAAAAGGAGTTTTGATGGAAATTTTCCAGTCATACCTCATAACACTTTTGAGAACCAAAAAAAGAATTATTACTCGTATTCTGTAGATAGGGAAGCTGAGACAGAGACTAAGGATGGCATGCTGGTACCAAATAAATCAGTACCAAAATTCCCATTGACCTTAATAGGGCCAGGATATCACCTGAAGCGATTTACCCAAATCCACACAGATCAGTGTGTGAGGCAGGTTTAAACCATGGAGTGCTGGATTCATAACCCTGAGCTTGATTGTGCTACTCGACCCAGACCCGTCTGACTACACACATAGGTTTTATCTGAATGTTAATACAGTTATCATCGCTAGTGTTCTGTATTCAGGACTTACCACTGAACAGCGAGTGATCAGGAAGCCCATTTGTGAAGCACTGTGGCTATGTACAGCTTCATATAAGAGCTGGTTATGAATCTGATTATTATCAGTGTATTTTAAGCCACTATGCACTAAGGATGTAAATATAATAAGCGAAAATGTAGATTTTTACATGGAAACCAGGATTCAAAATTACCATAAATGTGCAATGTGATTTAATAAATCTTGTGGGAGAAATGTCAGTTAGTGGCATTTCCTGTCCTTTAATTGCTTGATTTTAACACTTTACCACTGCGATGATATTCATTTTTACATTATGTTTTCATGTTAATGTCTTCTGCTTTAAAGGGAAATGGAGGGGCAAGAGGTAGAAGAATTATTTCTCATCACATCTCAAAGGTATGTCTAGTCCCTTTCCCCATAATCTAGATGCTGCAGGTTGAACCACACTACTTTACTGAGCTGTTTTCAGAAACTGGCACACAATTTTATACACTCAAAACCTTTTTATACCATCCTCTCCAAAAGGTCCTGTGCTGCTCAGACCTTTTCTCTATTCTCCCAACCAACTGCTGTGGAATTTCCCTGCATTACAACAACATTGTTCTCCAGGTGAGTATCACATACAGATCTGGTTTTCTGTGGTCTGATCATTTGTACATATTGCTATGATTCCTTTCACGGATAGAGCAGATTTTTCTTTCTTGCTGTTGCTCCTGCTCATGAACAATTTCCACTGCCACCTTTCACCTGTCATGTTCTTCAAGACAAAAACACAAACCTAGCAAACCAAATGTCAGACCTGGGGCCTAATGGAAATGTTCTCTGTTCTAAATTTTCTTGCCGAAAGCCTGGGCTCCACCTCTTGCTCCTGGGCTGTTACTCAGGGCAAAAATGAATAAGCAGGTGCACTCATTACCTTTCCTAAACAGCGCAAACTATCTTCTGTTGTGCTACAGAGGCCCTCCCCCCAAGACAAGTAAGGAGAGCCCCCATACTGTCCTGAGTCAAAAGCATGGGTTTAATGAAGTGGGGCGAGTGTGAGGGAAATCTCAAGGTTTCACCACCAACGTGTTAGAGGATCCCTTGCCACTCTTTAGACAAAAGTCAAACTGAAACCCTGGGAGTCCAGAAAAAAAGTAAAAAAGTCTAAATAAAAGTGATGGCTTTGAAAAACTTCAGAGAAATTTCTTCTTCTCATGAGTCAGGAGTATATTTGTCTTGGATTAAAAAGAAAAGTGTTGTCACCTGGGCAAAAAAACCCACCCACATTCTTTCCAAGTGTGTCCTATTAAAAAAAAAAAAAAAAAAAAGAATAATTGTGCAGGAAGGGAGAGCAAATTCAGGGGAAAAAACCAAAATCTTGTAACATTTTAGGAGGGCTTATTAGCGTGAAAATTAAGTGTCATGCAGAGCTTTGTTCAGTCCTGATGTCTTTTATTCAAAGAGCCCTCACCCTGTAAACCCATTTTAACAACTCCCTTCAGATGAAATATAAAAATTAAAGACATTTACAACACAGCTTAGTAGCAGATGTAGTCTTACTGTAGGGATTTATATCAAATAGTGATGTAACCCCATCAGAAGGATTACAACTCTTATGAAAAATCACACCAGGAAAATCTTGGCCAGCTGACAGAACGAGAGGTTCTTTTTTTGTTTCAGATCACATTTCCCATTGTCAGAGTAGCTTGACTTTTTATTTACACCTGTAAGTGTGGGAAAAAAATCTTATTTCCTTCCTGGAGGCTTTCCCTGTTTCATTATCGCTCTTCAACTGTGCTTTTGGGTGCAGCATAAACAAGGGAGATTTGCAGTGCTCTACCCTGGGCAGGATCATCATTGCCCCAGGAAACGATCTGGGGCCCGAGCCCAAGCTCCAGCCCCAGCCCCAGCCCCTGGCCCTAATCCAGCGTTGTGGCCCCAGGCTCCTGCCACTGCCAGCCTGGCCCCGATCCCCGGCTGGGGCCAGGGCTGGGTGAGGCGAGGTGGTGGCTGCTGTGGGTGGCCCAGACCAGATTTCAGAGCCGGGAGAAGCAGGTGCCACTGCAGCCAGCCTGGCCCCAGATACTCAGCTGGGAGAGGCAGGCATTGCCACGGCTGGCCCTGCCCCAGATACCTGACCAGGGACAGGGATGGGAGAGGCAGGGTGCACACCAGCCATTCGGAGTACTGGCGCTGGGACTCAGGGTGAAGGGAGCCAGGTTGTGGAGGCACATACAACCAGATGGGAGTCAGCATGGTTTCCCAAAACTTCCAGAACAATTTAACTGGTTAAAAACCTTGTTATGCTGTTTTCTTTCTCCTCACTTGAGTGATTTAGACTTTGATTGCCATACGCAAAGCCTTTCAAAGAAAATCCTATGGAAAATCAAACCAAAAAATCAAAGGTGAGTAAAGTTATGACTCTGCATTAGCCTCTGTCTGAGTGGAAGAGATAATATGCTGTCTTTTCTATCTGATGCAGATCTTTTTAAAATTATGAGTGCAACTGTCATCTTGAGATTAGACTGCTGCGATGCTTTCTGCATAGGTCTAAATTTCAAGGGCAGTCAGAAACAGAAGCTAGTGCAGAATACTGCATAAAACCTGTGTCAAAGGGATTGCCTGTTGGGAACATGTTAGATGAGTTCTAATAGGCTTGTGGGTGGAATTCAAAGTGTTGGGTTTAACGTGCAAAAGCCCACATGAATTGGGACCTGTGTGTTCACTTGTCTCACTGTAATATGCCACCACACTAGAGATGAGAAGTTCCGTTCAAATGAACATAAAGTGAGCAGTCTCTAAGAGGAGGCCTCAGTTTTGGAACTTGCTCCAGAAAAGGCCTGATTTGTTAGTCTTTCCAGGCATGCTGCAAAGTCCATCTGTTCTCTCTTTTCTAACATGGTTGAGTAGCAGGTGAGCTGAAGTGGATGCATTTAAGGGCAACTCTTTGTAAGTTGTGTGTTTTGTAATGTATGGGATAGGTAGCCAGAACACAGGTTGGATGCGTTAAGTTACTTTTTAAAAGCCCTAAGACAGAAAGAAAAATAAAATACCCATTTCAGAGAATGCCCTTTTTGTTTCACCTGAAGGGGGCAAGCATAATCTTAGATGTCTTAATTCCTTCTGTAGCACTCAGTGCTATAGTTCTGACACACACTTGGGTAGCTCCCAGAAGGGAGATGAAATTGTCTTATCAGTTGTGGATTCAGGAGAGGTCCGAAGTGACTTCCTTGGCCGGTGCTAAATGTTTGTCCTGAGGACAGGGAGCACATCATAAGCATACTTAGCATTCTACTAAATAGAAGAATTCACAGGAATCTAGTAGAAGGAGATGACAACTGAAGGAGCAGTCGGCATACTTAGGATACAGACAAGTATTATTATGAGAGTCAGTTGCCCGGGGTCTTAAGGGTGACAAAGTTGTTATTGTTGAAGCCAAATGAGACTACAGTTTATAAGCTTCCTTGAAGACATAGGCTTTGAGAGGGGACCTGAAGAAGGAGATGAGAGTGGAACTGTTGCATATAGAGTGGTTCAGGGGTTTCAAACATAAGAGGGATTGGTGAAGGCATAAAGGAGGCAATCAAGCGGGTAGCTTGGGCTATGTGAAGGGAGGGTGTTCAAGAAGGAGATTAAAAGAGATGAGAGCAGAGCAGCAAGAAGTGATCTGAGGGTAAGCACATGTAGCTAGACCTGCGGCTCTAGAGTCATATGCGGCTCTTTGGCTGCCTTCTTGTGGCTCCAGGCTCCCCACCCCCTACTGGGGAACCTGCAGGCAGCCCACTCCTGGCTCTAAACCCCCCTGCTGGGGAGCCCTCTGGCAGATGCCCTGGCCCAGTTCCCCTCCCTCAAAAGGAAGCTACAGCCACTGTAGCTCTAAAAACACTCGGTTATTGAAGGAATTTTAAAAAAATGGCTTTTCTTAACTTTACAGACCCCTGAGCTAGACTCTGATTCAGAAGCCAATGGGGAGTCTGAGAAGGGACTGTCATAAAGACTGCACCGTAATGTGAGGCAGATGACTTTGTCAGAATGACTGTCCAGAGATTGCATTGTCACAGGAGAAGTTGGTGGAATAAACCAATAACCTAATGAGAAAATGATAACCAGGACCTGATGGCTTCATCCGAAGTGTTCTGAAGGACTTTAATGAAGTGGTTGAACACTTACCAAAGCGTGTAATTATTCCAATAATTTAGACACTGAAGGGTAGCAAAAGTTGTACCTATCTTTTAAAATGGCACAGGGGCTTTTGGTAATTAGAGGTCAGTGAAGCTTATTCAGTATCAGGTAAATAGGTTAGAGCAATACTTAAAAATAGAACTATGCAACAGGTAGAGTAACATCATATAGTAGAGAGAAACCAGCACACCTGCTGTAAAGGAAGAGAGTGTTTCTCCAATTTGCCAGGACTCTTTGAGCATGTCAATAAAATTGTGAATGAAAGAGAACTCACTGACATAATTTATTTGAACTTTCAAAAATCCTTACAAGAAACTGTTAAGGAAACAAATAGTTAGGTGTCTGTGGCAAAGTGCTGCCATTGAGCGGAAACTGTCTAAGAGAAGGAAAACAGAGTGGGAGTGACACTCAATTTTTCAGTATGACAAAACAATGAGATACTTCAGGGCTACGTACCAGCACAGAGATATGCAATATACTCATCAATAGTATTTTAAAAAATGAGTGACAAAATGAGTAGATGGTGTATTTTAGGATGCAGCATTAGAGAGGACTAAGAAATTTCAGGGTGTGAATGGTGAGCACAGAGGCAGAAGAAATCAAGTGTTGACAAATGCAAAATAACGCACACAAGAGGATTAATACATTGCTGAGTTCTATGTTAATTGAAAACAGAAAGAAAAAAATGAACTGAGTGTCACGGTAGACAGCTCAATGAAGACCTCTGCTTAATGAACAGTGGTAGAACAATATACTATAAAGCTCTGTATTTCAAGAAAAAATGCTATTCACAGTGTGTTTCTTCTGGATGCTCTATACATCCTTTCTCTTCATTTTACCTGCTCACGCAGCCCACAGAATATATCTCTTTCTGCTTTCCCTTACTGTTCACACCAGTTTTCTCCAAGAAAATAAAAAGTGAATTTTTCTTCCTCACTTAGTGTAAAATATACTGGTGAAAATGTATAAATGATATGGATGGCTGTTGTCACAGGACTGATCTCTGATCAAATAATGATATGCAAATGATGTTTCACAGCACATTGTGGATCAGTTGCCAGAATAAGCCAGAAGGCTCTGTCCTTGTCAGGGCTCTGCTTAGTGCAGTGGATGAGTGGGGAAAGACATGTGGGGGGTGAGATAGCTCCCTCTAAAACTCCTTTACAATTCCCTGATCATGGGAGGTCAGACAAAAGGCTAATTTAGGGGAGCCCCAATGTTTGGTTTAACTTGCAACAGTTATAGGGATTGTGGCAGGAAAGGAAGGGACCACCAGAATGCACGATGCTCTGGCCATTATCCATAATCTCATGGTCAAGCCCCTGACAATATTTCCCCTGTACCAAGAAGATGTGAATTGGGGTGCCATTTGCCCCTCAAACACACTAGCTCTGGCTATTCTGCCAAATGAAAGAAACTTTCAGTTGGATGGCCCAGTTAAGTCATTTACGCCCCCTTTCCATCACCAAAACAGTGTGAAAGGGCTATGTTGGACCCAAGGAAATACCTATGAAGTTGCTACAGAGATTATACTACGTCCATTCAAAATGTTCAGCTTCTTTAAATAAGAAAGGAAGCCTGCTGCAGATGATCAGTGGTAGAATGCTGGTGAAACAGTGAGGTGTGTATAAATGCAAATTGTCACATGGCTATGATTATCATATACGTACATAGTGTATGTTTGTCTATATCACATAAACACTGGTAGCTTTAGGCTACTGCATCATCATCTTTGCATCTGGTGAGAATGTGCCAAAGAGAAGAGGCTGCTAGGCTGTAAAACCTTTATGGTACTGCCCTACGCACCATCATTGCTGCTCTACTTGCTTTCCTCTGGGGAGCACTGATCCAGCATGGAAAGGAGCTTGCGATAGATCTACTTAGTTCCTTGTTCCTGCCATAAAGTGCTGCTGCAGCTCAGAAGAGGTGTATTCTAGTCCCCCATTGTATATGACAGTAACAAGAAGAGGATCAAGGATGGTGTAGGTCCCTTACTGAATGGGGCAGGCAACCTAGTGGTGGATGGTGAAGAAAAGGCTGAAGCACTCAATGCTTTTTCTACCTGTTTTCACAGCCAGGGTCAGCTCCCAGGCTACTGCACTGGGCAACACAGAATGGGGAGAAGGAGAATGGCACTTGGTGATGGAAGGCCAGGTTAGGGACTACTTAGAGAAGTTGGACATGCACAAGTCCATGGGGTCAGATGAACTGCATCTGAGGGTGCTGAGGGAGTTGGCCAATGTGATTGCAGAGCCACTGGCTATTCTCTTTTAAAACTCATGATGATTGGTGGAGGTCCTGGATGATTCAAAAAAGGCAAATATAGTGCTATTTTCAAGAAGGAAAAAAGGATCTGGGGCACTACAGACCAATCAACCTCACCTCAATCCCTGGAAAATGCATGGAGCATGTCCTCAAATAATCCATTCTGAAACACTTGGAGGAAAACAGAGTGATCAGGAACAGGCAGTATGGATTTACCAAGGACAAATTATGCCTGACCAACCTGATTGACCACTATGATGAGATGACTGGCTTTGTGGATATAGGAATAGCCATCAACGTGATATGTCCTGTCTTTAGCAAACCTTTTGATATGGTTTTGCACAGCATTCTGGTCAGCAAGTTCAGAAAATATGGTTTGAATGACTCGACCAAAAGGTGGAAAGAAAGCTGGCTAGATCATTGGGTTCAGCAGTTAGGGATCAATGGCTCAATGTCTAGTTGGCAACCAGTAACAAATGGAATGCCCCAGAGGTCAGACTTGGGGCTGATTTTGTTCAACATCTTCATTAATGATCTGGATGATGGGACAGATTGCATGCTCAGTAAGTTTGTGGATGACACCAAGCTGGGGGGAACAGTAGATAATGCTGGGGACATAGGGATAGGGTTCAGGGACCCCAAGAAAAATTGGAGCAGAGGGCCAAATAAAATCTCATGAAGTTCAACAAGGGCAAGTGCAAAGTCCTACATTTAGGATGGAAAAATCCCAAGTACTGCTACAGGCTGTGAACTGACCAGTTAAATAGCAGCGCTATAGAAAAAGGACCCAAGGGTTATGGCAGACAGGAAGCTGTATATGAGTGAACAGTGTGCTCTTGTTGCCAAAGAGACCAAGGGTATATTGGGCTGCATCAGTAGGAGCATTGCCAGTAGATCAAGAGATGTGATTATTCTCCTCTATTCAGCACTGGTGAGGCCACATCTGGAATATCGTGTCCAGTTTTGGGATTCCCACTACAGAATAGATATGGACAAATTAGAAAGAGTCCAACAGAAGGCAACAAAAATAATTAGGGGATAGGTAACATGACTTATGAGGAGACACTGAAAGAACTTAGCTTATTTAGTTTGCAGAAAAGAAGACTGAGAGGGGATTTGGTAACTACTTTAAGCTACTTGAAGGTATGTTCCAAAGAGGCAAGCGCGAGGCTATTCTCAGTGGTGACAGAGGACAGAACAAGAAGCAATGGTTTCAAACTGCAGCTGAGGAGGTCTAGGTTGGATATGAGGAAAAACTTTCTCACTAGTAGGGTGGTGAAGCACTGGAATGGGTTTCCTAGGGATGTGGTGGAATCTCCATCTTTGGAAAATTTTAAGACCTGGTTGGATAAAACCCTGGCTGGAATGATTTAGTGGAAGTAGTCCTGCTTTTAGCAGGGGGTTGGACTAGATGACCTCATGAGGTCCCTTCCAGCTTTACTATTCTATGATTCTAAGGTATTGCTCTCTGACTCTCATCAGCAGAAAGACTTGACTACTATGGCCAGACTGAGTCTGTTTCCTAGACTCTTTTAAAGCTGCATCATTTCAGGAGAAAGACCATAACATGCTAGAAGGAGGGCTTTGGCATGTATGGTCACTGGGAGGTGCTTATGGGCAGAAGGCTGTTCTCCTGGGATGGACTGCACCTGAGTAGGGAGGGAAACACTCCTGGGAGGGAGATTAGCAGAATTGATCAAGAGAGCTTTAAACTAGGGAGTTGAGAGATGCCTGAATAATCTCCACACCTGATATTAGTGTTGAGAAGCAGGAAAATGAAATAAGAAAGGACACAGAACTAGGGAGCAGCATGGAGGTTAGAAGGAAGGTAACATAAATGGCAGTCTAGCAAAGATATTGGCCAGAGAACAACTCTGCCAAATCAGGCAAAGAATGTGAGAGAGACAAGCAGCAAAAATGAAAATGTTTATACACTAATGCAAGATGCCTGGCTAACAAAATGGAGGAACTGGAGCTACTGGTAGAAGAAGTGAGACCAGATATTATAGGGATAACTGAAACATGGTGAAATAGTAGTCATGACTGGCGTACTGGTACTGAAGGCTATGCGCTCTTTAGGAAAGACAGATATAAAGACAAAGGTGGAAGAGTGGCATTGTATATCAATGAGCAGGTAGACTATAGGGAAATTCAAAGTGATGGAACTAACAAGTTGGAATCAATCTAGGTAAAAATCACATTGGGGAAGAAAGCTACTAGAGTTTCTCTGGGGATAGTGCCTGGGGTGTGTCACGGACTACAGGGATCTGATTTAGACATGGACAGGTACCTCTTTAAGGAAGTAAATACTACTGGGAACTGTGTGATTATGGGAGACTTTAACTTCCCAGATATAGACTGGAGGACATGTGCTAGTAGTGATAAGAGAGCCCAGATTTTCTTGGATGTGATAGCTGATGAATTCCTTCTTGAAACTTACCGAACCAATGAGAGGGGATGTCATCTTAGATTTGGTACTGGTGACTAATGAGGACCTCATAAAGGAACTGGTTGTAGGTGAAAACTTAGGTTCAAGTGTCCATGAACTAATTCAGTTCAAACTAATTGGAACGATAAACAAAAATAAATTTGTAACCTGGATTTTTTACTTTACAAGGGCTAACTTTAGAAAATTAAGGGAATTAGTTGAAGTGGACTGGACTGAAGAACTCAGGAATGTAAAGGTAGAAGAGGCTTGGAATCTTTTCAAATCAAATTTGCAGGAACTATCTGAAGCCTGCATTCCAAGGAAGAGGAAAAAATTCATAGGCAAGAGCTGTAGACCAAGTTGGATGTGTAAACCTCTCAGGAAGAAGCACAGAGCCTACAAGGAGTGGGCAATGGGAGGGATTGGCAAGGAAAGCTACCTTTTGGAGGTCAGAACGTGTAGAGATAAAGTGAGAAAGACAAAAAGTCAAATAGAGCTGGACCTTGCAAAGTGAATTAAAACCAATAGTAAAAGGTTCTTTAGCTGTATAAATAGGAAGAAAACAAAGAAAGAAGAAGTGGGACTGTTAAAAACTGAGGGTGGGGTGGAGGTCAAGGATAATCTAGGCATAGCTGAATGTCTAAATAAGTACTTTGCATTTGTTTTTAATGAGAGTGAAGACGAGCTGGGGGATAGAGATGGGGTAACTAATGGGAATGAGGTCATGAAAGTGCAAATTACCATATCTGAGGTAGAAGTCAAACTTGCTGGATGGGGCTAAATTGGGGGGGGCCTGGATAATCTCCATCCAAGGATATTAAAGGACTGGCTCATGAAATTGCCAGCCCACTAGCAACAATTTTTAATGAATCTGTAAACTCGGGGGTTGTACTGTATGAGTGGAGAATTGCTAATATTGTTCCTATTTTAACGAAAGGGAATAAGCATGATCCAGGTAACTACAGACCTGTTAGTTTGACCTCAGTAGTATGCAAGGTCTTGGAGAAAAATTTTAAAGGAGAAAGTACTTATGGATACTGAAGATAACGGTAACTGGGATAAAATACAACATGGCTTTACAAAAGGTAGATTGTGCCAGAACCTGATCTCCTTTTTTGAGAGGATAACAGATTTTTTAGCTAAAGGGAATGTGGTGGACATAATTTACTTAGATTTCAGCAACGCATTTGATACAGTTCCACATAGGGAATTACAGTTAAGTTACAGAAGATGGGTATTAATATGAATATAGGAAGGTGGATAAGGAACTGGTTAAAGGGGAGGCTACAGCATGTCATACTGAAGTGTGAACTGTCAAGTTGGAGGGAGGTTGCCAGGGGAGTCCCTAGGGGATTGGTCTTGGGACTGATCTTATTTAACCTTTTTGTAACTGATCTTAGCACAAAAAGTGGGAATGTGCTAATAAAGTTTGTGGATGACACCAGATTGGGAGGTATTGCCAATACAGAGAAGGATCAGGATACTATACAAAAAGATCTAGATGACTTTGTAAACTGGAATATCAGGAACAGGATAAAATTTAATAATGGGAAGTGAAAGGTCATGCATTTAGGGACAAATAATAAGAATTTTTCCTTTAAGTTGGGGGCACTTTGGTTGTAATGGACTGAGGAGGAGAAGGGTCTGGGAGTACTGTTTGATCACAGGATGACTGTGAGCTGCCAATGCGATGTGGCCATGAAAAAACTAATGCAGTTCTAGAATTAAGTGTTAGTGCCACTGTACAAGGCAAAGTAAGACCCCATCTGAAATATTCCATGTAGTTCTGGTCCCCCATGTTTAAAAAGGATGAGTTCAATTGGAACAGGTGCAGTGAAAGGCTACAAGGATGGTCCATGAAGTGGAAAACCTGCCTTATGAGAGACTCAAGGAGCTCGATTTGTTTAGCCTAACCAAAAGAAGGTTGAGAGGTAATAAAACTGCTCTGTATAAAAACATTACATGGATAAATAGCAGGGACGGAGAGGAATTTTTTTGAGTACAGAACCAATGTGGACACTAGAACAAATGGTTATAAACTGTCCATCAGGAAATTTAGGCTTTAAATTAGATGCAAGTTTCTAACCATTAGAGGAGTAAAGTTCTGCAATAGCCTTCCAAGGGGAGCTGTTGGGGCAAAAAAAATAACCGCTTTCAAAACTGAGTTTGATAAGTTTATGGAGGAGGTGGTATGATGGGATGGTCTACTTTGGAAATTGACTGATCTTTGATCTATGGCTACTGGTGGTGGATATGCAAGTGGCCTAAGAAGGGAAGGTAGATGGTGTGGGTTCAACTTATTACAGATAATTCTTTCTTGGGTAACTGGCTGTTGAGACTTGCCCACATGCTCAGGGTTTAAGTGATCACCATATTTGGGATCAGGAAGGAATTTTCCCCCCACAGCTGATTGGCTAGGGCTACTGGGGTTTTTCACCTTCCTCTGTAGCATGGGGCATGGGTCACCTCCTGGTGAATTCTCTGTATCTTAAAATCCTTAAATCATGATTTGAGGAGGTAAATAACTCAGTCATAGGTTAGAGACTTAGTGCTGGAGTGGGTGGGTGAGGTTTTGCGGCCTGCATTGTGCAGGAGGTCAGAATACATGATCATACTGGTCCCTTCTGACCTTAGAGTCTATGGGTACATCTACACTGGAGCCTTAGGTAAAATTAAGGAAGGTTAGGTC
This sequence comes from Podocnemis expansa, assembly GCA_007922195.1. Classification (NCBI taxonomy): domain Eukaryota; kingdom Metazoa; phylum Chordata; order Testudines; family Podocnemididae; genus Podocnemis; species Podocnemis expansa. The sequence continues at coordinate 3,233,380 of ML681982.1, forward strand.
GACCTACAGACTTCTGTGGCCACACTGGGCTTTTATTAAGTTGACTTAAGCTCTTCCTTAAGTCGACTTAATAACACCACCACTTAAAGTTGACTTAACACTTAATTTGACCTTTTAAATCAACTTAAACCAATGAAGATGGGGAAAGCCCTTAAGTTGACCTAATTGGCCTCTGGCTACCCGCAATGGACCACTCCTCCGTTGTCCTAGCACTTGCCAGTGTGGATGCAGGCAATCGACAGGAGTTTTCAATGTGGATTCTCTCAGTTGACTTAACAAGGTCGACTTTAAGTCAACTTAAAGTTGACCTTGTTAAATTAACTTAACAGAGCCTTCATTGTAGACACACCCTATGAGTCTATGTACGTTCCCAGGGGAATGGACGAATGATGGATCTTGAAGCACCTGGGAAGATCTCTATTGCTGGACATAAGACCTGAGAGAGTAAAGGGAGTTTGGGGAAAAGAATATTTTTCCCATCCCTTTGCCCAGGAACATGTCCAACCTTTTGTCTGATCATATGTGTTAGGTTATAAGCTCTTTGAGATAAGGGCGGTCTCTTCATACAGGGTGTAGTGCATCATAGCACAACTGGGCCCTGATCCTGATTAGTATAGTTGAATAATTATAGAATAGTGAGCCAAGAAAAATTTCCCTATCCCCAGTTATGCTCAGCAGAAGAGGGACTGCACATGGCTACTGCCCAGAAACCAGCATGACCAGCAAATGAATGGCCATGCAGCAAAAAGTGTTAAGACAGTGGAGTTGATTCAGTCACAGGTACTGAAAATCCTCTAGCTCCTCACAGACCAGAACTTGGAAGCATAAGGTAGTGTTTGTGGGGTGACACTGCTTCAGGCCTAAGAGAGAAAAGAAGGGCTTCTAAGGTGGAAGAAGAGGTTTGGAATAGAACTGGGTTTTCAAACTTAGGGTCAGAACCCAGTACTGGGTCACAGACCTTCAGGTAGTGGGCCATGGCACCCCTTGCTGCTGCCGCCAAAAGACTGGAATGCATTGTTCAAAGATGTAATTGCTGGACTGTGGGCATAAATTATTTTTTTCAACTGGGTCCTGATGGAAAAAGTTTGAAAACCACTAGAATAGAGAATCTACACGGAGGCAGCTTTTGGCTACAGGGAGCCCTAGGCAATGACCCATTGTGGAGGGGCCTATAGGCCTGCTCCTCCATCACTGGCTCCAGCTCTGGCCTCAGCCCCCTCCCCACTGCTGGCCCCAACTTCCAGCTGCTGGCCCCAGCCCCGGGAGCCAGCTCCTCCTGCTGTTGCCTGAGGGAGAAGCAGCTTTTGTGGAAGGCGAAGCAGGCAGCAGGGCTCCTTTCTGCTTGAGACCCTAGGCATGCGCCTGCTTCGCCTATACCAAAAGCCACCTCTGCATCTACTAGCCCATTACCTTCACCCAATACCCCACAAAATTAGAAAATTTCAGACTAAAGATAAAGAAGGAGACCTAGATTCTCTGCTTGGTTCTGCCCCAACGAAGTATAACCATAGGTAAATCATGTAACCATTCTGTGCCTTGGTTTCCCCCTCTGTGTAACGGGATAATAGCTTCCTCCATTACTGGGTATTCAGGCACCATTCATTAATGTCCGTGAAATACTTTGAGAACTTTGAATGAAAGTGCAAGATACTAACATTCTTCTTCTTGTCTCTTAGACACATGGAGCTGCAAGGATAAAACTGGCATGAGGGGCTGACGCTTCTGTTCCACTCTTCCACAGCATGGAAATAAAGTACACAGGTGAAGATGAGTGTCTTAGTTGGTCTATAATGTGCATTAACTTGAGACTGCTTTTCCTTCTTGTTTTCTGAAAAGTGCAAGCAAGCTGCTCTTTTTGCTAATAGGTTTGTTAAAAGTGGAAGAAGAAGATGCTCAACAAGAAAATTGGAAAGCTTTTTCTTGTGCATATTACACCGTAGCAGAACTAGCTTCCATCAGCTCCCTGTAAGTCTCTCAGTTTAGGATTAAGCATCATTGATGATAAGTGCTGTGTTTTCATTCTTTTTTCATCTTGTATGTAGACAAATGTTCTTTCCTGATGGAGCATCCCTCCCTCTCTCTATTTGTTTCAATAAGATCTGCTGTGCCTGGGCCTCTTGGGACAGTCATCAGAATGCACTCTAACCTGCACCCCAAGAAACAGTAGATGCAGTTCCTCTGTGAAAGATGAAAGGGGTTGTTATTGTAAAAATGGCAGTGCCTATGACACTTCTGTGTTGAAAGGAGAGAATGCATCGTATACAGTTTCCAAACTTCAGAACACGCAGCGACTCTTGTAGGTCTGGGAGGCAGACTGAGACTGAGACAAATATCTCTGATCATCTGCCTGCCAGTGAGATCAACTTCCCTGCCCCTGGGAGAGATTTTTAAAAAGTAGCCAAAACAATTAGCTGTATATCTAGTCACTCCTGACCCTGAAGCGACATGCCTTTTCCCCCATTCCTCTGCAGCTCTCACATGTTATCGGAAGAAGCAGAAGAATGTTTTTAAAGCACATTTAATTTTAAATAATCTGACATTATTCATGTTATTGGAAGAAGCAGAAGAATGTTTTTAAAGGACATTTAATTTTAAATAATCTGAAATTAACCTCTGAAGTGGAGAACTCAGGACCTGCTGTAGCATTTAGAGTTAATGTGGGAGCAGGATGGAAAGTTCTCCAGTGGAATGTTATATATGTTGACTTTAAAGTTATTTATCAGATGACTTGAAAGATAAAAAAATTGACACACAAATGTTGCTTGCATTTATTGTGCTTGAATGGAGAAATTGATGGAACCAGAATGTGAAGTACTGCTGAAGTGCTTTTGGATATGAGAAACACCTGAATAGGTGAGATCAGGGTACATTAAGGTGGGTGAGAGGAAACTACATATAAGTCCAAAATAATTCCAAAAGTCAAAGAACTGCCTGCTCTTTTGGCCTCCTGGGTCTTCAAGCCACCTGGATTTGTAGGTTTTTTCCTTCCTTCCTTCACATCCAAGGGAGAAAGAGCTCACCCTCTGCTCAACATGCCGAGCACCACATTTAACGGACACTTGCAAGACCTATCATATTAAGTGGACACTATTAAGATAAGAGGCACATTTAAGCACAGACATGCACTTGCCTAATAGCAGAACAGTGTTTATAACTGTGAAATAAAGCCCTCCAAAATGGTATCTAATGTTTGAATTCCATTTAAGAACTGACATCATCACTATCAGCCAATTCTCTTCTTGGCCTCATTATTATTATTTCAGCTCATTTTCTTCATTAAAGCAGATGTGGTGTAAGTGAGGGCTGTTAACACACATATTCCACACCTAATGATTATGTGTTTTACTACCTTGAGCATCAAGCTGAAGGGGGCTGGTGTCAGTTGATGCAATATAATGTAAAAGACAGATTTCAATCACTACCAAGCTAAGAAAGAAAGTAAGAAAGAAAAAGCCCCATTTTCCCAGATCAGACGCTCCATGTGCTAATGTATTCTGTCTGAACATATGATACCAAGTGCAGGAACCTCAACCCAGAAAACTCAGTGGCTAGAAGAAAGCTGACTACTTAAGACTCTTGCAACAGGTTCAGTACCTCTCTAGACACAGCCTGAAGCAATAAAGAGTAAAAGAAAAATTCTTTTTTTAGATTAGCTACCTAGTTTGATATTTAGCAGCCTTTTGAGCAGTTGGAGACCTTAGTTTATAAATCTGTGATACCTATACCTTCCTATGTGTTTATTCAGCTAGTAGTCTGCAAAATTCAGAGGCAAGTTGTCAACCCTGGGTGCAAGATAAACCCACAAAAATGAAATCTCTCTATTTCATGTTTGCATATGCAACACATGTGGTAATTAGGGATGTATGCACATCAGACAATTGGACACATGAACGGGGTAGGTATTTTGCTCCATGTTTGTGCAGAACCATCTATAATGAGCCCTGACTGGGAGCACTAGGCACTAAAACAAAGACTCACCACCACAATCAGAGATGCAAAATACTCAATTTATGTCAGCGAACACCACAGTGATGGTATAAATGCAGTGTCCCTCCTGTGTAATGGGAGCATGTGCATTTCAATATTGTCATGTTTGTAGCTGCAAATTTGGCCCATATGACTAACCTGACATATCTCCTATATAACTAAGAGGGAAGTAAATTGCTAATATTTGAGCTGCAGCAAAGGACGGAGCTGGCAAAAAAGATCAGTCTAGTCATAAATGGTATGACTGGCAAACACCACTTAGCAGAGACACAATGGAACAAATCATGTGAGACAAGGCCTTTCATATAAGAAAGGGTTTGTAGAATCCTAGAGCAAAAATGAAGGGCTGTGAATGAGGCATGAGGTGCAACAGTGCTAAGGGAGAAAGTATGTCCCTCCTCTGCTTGCACCAGGCTGGGTGCCACCTGGGGTTTATCAGCCACCAATTTCACAAGCACTACATATTTGCCCACATTTAGCAAACTAAATAATACCAAAAGTGGGGTAACGTGAGTTTTTAGTTCAAGATCCAGTTCATACAGTTCTGAGACAGAAGTACTGAGTGCCAGAGCCCAGCAACAATACTAAAGGTAAATGGATTTGGGTTCTTCTCTCCATGTATAGTAGCAATAACAGCAGTGACAGGACATTTGTATCCACACATCACATCTGTTGAAAATATTTAATCTAGGAAGCATGACTTTTATCACATAAGTTGGTCCCCTTGGTTTACTGCTTAATGTTTTGGATTGCTTGTGTTCATCACTGGAATCCTGGTTGGAAGGCCTCATTCTACTTCCGATTCAGGAAGGCAGGATATAAATTGAAGCCAATACATTTCCTATTGGAGAAACATGTATTATTATTAAAAATCATACATCACACACTGAAGTAAATACCTTGCATGGGGGAATTGGAATCATTCACAGTGAGCTAGATCCATCACTTTCTAAATCAGGTACATCAGCTAGTGAATCAAATGCATCACCTTTGAATTAGATGGACTCCCCGTTGAATTAGATGCATCACCTATTGAATCAAATACATTACTATTGAATCAAAAACTGTCCGTCACCCAGTAAATCATGTAAATATTATCCACACTGCCCGTTGAACAGCTGCATCACCAATAAGTTTAACAGCTGACATGTTAAAGCTGCTGTAACATTTAAACAATTACCTTAAGGAAAAAACTCAATACATCAGTCACTAGTCCTGGTAGATAACTTTGCAAAGCCAGGAAAAAAAGCACACTGAAGAAGTTTGTATTTTTAAGTTAATATATTTTTAGTCTATAATAGCTGGATGGAACCAGCCAAAATAAGGAAAAATCTGTCTCAACCAAAGTGCCATCATCTTAGATTATGCTAAAGGTGATGTTTAGGGAGATATTTTTTTATGTTAGTATATAAGGTGCTGTGATTGTGCTAGGCATTTTAACCATGGTTGTATGTGTGCATAAGTCTGCTCAGAGCAGACTGAGATGATGTTTAAAGTGGTGTGGCACAGCAGGCAACAACCCAGCTATACCGAGGCCTTTCCACCTTTGCTAACACCAGTGAAACTGACTCAGTGGTAGGACTAGGGGAGGTAATTTATGCAGACTGGCCCTAGTGCAGGCCAGGCTTAGGAACCCTGCCTTTTGTTTTCATGTCAAACACAAAACACAGCCCAGTGCTATCCTAAAGGTGAGCACCTCAGCTAAAACTGGATCTCAATTTTGGTTTCAACACAAAGCTGCAGGAAATGTAGGCGTTCACACAGGGTGTTTGTATGACACCAGGTGACAGTAGGTAGTTGCAGATATGTTACAGTTTGCATTTTAAGCTCTATTCAGACTTGAAAGGTATGGCATCTCTTGAACTGAAAAGAAAAGGAAGATTTTTTCACTGACACCAGTGAACTCAAATGGTCAATTTTCATATCATGCTATTCAAGGCTGGCTTAAGACATGATGAGGCCCTAAACTATGTCACAATTCAGAGGCCCCATACCATTAAAAAATGAGCAAAAAAAAAGTGTATGACATTATAACAGCAAGAATAGTGAATAAAATAAATGATACTGTTATATTTCCATTTATACATAGGCAAAGATGCAATGAAAACCAATTAACTAAAGCATACATCTTGCAACAAGTCTTATTTGCATTATCATTTTAAATTATGATACATTTTTGAGTTATCTCCAACATATTTAGAGGACCTTCATAATGTGAAGCCCCACTCAGCCCACGACTTACTTGGCTGGTGCCTAAATCCAGCATTGGTGCTATTAATAAAATCCTGCATCTCTTTAACAATTTTAGACTGGCATTTTAAACACACTAATATATGAAGCCTCACAATTGCACTGTGAAGCAAGCCTTGATAACCCCATTTTGCTGGTAGGAAGAATGAGGCAAAAGGCAATTGGGTTATATCTGTTTCTCCTTCCAAGGTCATACAGTATCTTTAGCAGAACTACAAGTAGTACTTGTAACTCCTGACTTCAGGTGCTGTACTATAGTCACAAGTCCCTCCTTCGGCATCTTTGCAGCTATATGACAAGTTATTAGAAAAGGATTAGATCTTTTGCTGTCTGGCTCAGGCACATGAATAAAAAACAACTATAATGATGCCTGCGACAGTGGGTCACAGCTGACAGATCGACTGAAGAAGGATCCCGGGGCTTTGTGCAAAGTAATTAGAAGCTGAGCTCAAGCACTCTTCTCCAGCAAGAGCTAAGTGCCTAATAAGAATGGCTCAGTTAGAGGGATTTCTCAGTGTTTCATGCTAGCTGGGGGAGGGAACGGAAGAATGAAACAGAAGTAGAGGTGGAAGAGAGCTCTGGGTGACCTGCGTCAGTCCATAATTGTCTCAATGAAGTATGCCACCAGGCTATTAAATTATGAAACCTTGTCAGTACATATGGCCAAGATCAGCAGATTCTTCAACCACATGGGATAGAAAAAAAAGCAAAGAACATGCAATTAAAAGGCAAGAAAGAGAGGAAAAGAGGCTGATCATATCTAATTGAACCCAATCTGCAGTGGTTCCTCCTACATAATAATCTCTTTTGTACTAGCTCAGATCTTTGCTGCAACATTTTGGCTATGTCTACACATGCATTGGTATTTCGAAATAAGGATTTCGAAATGAGTTATTTCGAAATAAGTTAATTCGAATTAACAAAATGTTAATTCAAATTAAGGGAAAGCCTGCAATCCAAATGGCTGTTATTTTGAAATGGTGATTTTGAAATAAAGCCATTTGGACCTGTTGTTTCGAAACAGTTCTTTCGAAACAACAGGTCTACACAGTGTTGTTTTGAAAGAACAGGTCTAAACGGCGTTATTTCGAAATATCCCTTCCGAAATAACGGCTGTTTCGGGGTCGGGGGTAGGTTTTACTTTTTCGAAATGATGATTCTTCTTTCGAAAGGACGGGATCCTAATTTCTTTTATTTTGAAATAACGAGTGTTATTTTGAAATAAAAGAGCCATGTAGACATAGCCTTTAGGACTGCCCTTATTGCTCTCCTTCCACTTGGGAAAATGCCCATAGTAGTCTAACCTACACTGAGAGAGAAACACAGGTTCAAACCTGCATGGCACCTCCCATCACCATGTCTAACTTTGGTTAGTGCTGTTAGTAGCTCATCTTTCCAAGCACACTCATAGTGGAGAAGAGAAAGGAAAATGGTAAAACAAAACAAAACAAAACAAAAAAAATCCAACAAAAAAGCCCTTAATGAGAATAGCCTGACTTTCCAAGCCTTTGTCATCCTTGTGACCATCATTGTAAGAAAGTATTGGAAATAAGACATCTGAATTTGAAAGCCCAATCATCCATAACAGACAGAAGTTGCATGCTGTACTCTTTAACCTTTGAAATATTCTGTATTTCTGAGTGGCTGGTTGTTCCACCTTTTTTTTCTCTCAGGTTCCTAGGGCTGTAAAAGGGGAGAACAGGAATCAGTCAGCCAGTCAATCCAATTATGGCACATAGAGTCTACTGCTGTCTTTCACTGAGGGCATGAGTGAAGAATGAAAAAGTCTCATTTGTGTGACAAAGGTTCCAGGGAGAAAAGAGAATGAGCACAAACAAAATATATTCCTCTGCCAATTGCTTGGAATGAGAATGGGGACAGGTTAAACCTCCATCCATCATTTTCTTAAGGGAGGTTATCTTTTTAGTCTTCTCTTGATGTAGATTATGCAGAGCTCCTCAGCCAAAAAAATATTACTACTTGTGCCCTCGTTCTGTTTGTGTCTTAATCCTGACACATTAGGTTTACACAATGGTTGCCTGAGCTTCAAAAGCAGTAAGGGTACCGTCTGTTTCTGGTCTGGGAAGTAATTTCTTTAGTAGCCATTGCAGCACCTTTCCAGCTACAGCTGGTGTGTATAGCTATTCACTTTGCAAAGTATAGCATTGGACTCAATATGGAGATAATTTACTAGATGATCTGCCTGTCTAATTCACAAGGGAAGCCATCTGTTTCAAAAGGTGACTTACAGGATAGGCATCAATAGATGACATATCTGATTTAGAAGGTAAGCTCAACACTTCAGTATGAAATAATGTATATTTAGTGCAGTTCCTTGTGCAGTGTATTTACTTTGGTGTGTGTGTGTGAGAGAGAGAGAGAGAGAGCAGGAAGGTGCCAGGGGGTTTGGGGAGAGGGTAGTGAGTATGGAAAGAAGGCTGGGATCTAATCAGTACTGACCCCATTTCTATTGTTAATAGGCCCAACTCATTCTTGGATCAGTGTTTCCAGTTCAGTTTGTACAGTGAATACCCACAGAAGCCTTTGTGAGTGTTTGCCTTTTACTGGAGCTTTGCTGGAAGAGCAATGTTAAAAACAAAACAAATGAACAAACAAAAAAAAGGCAAAAAAAAAAAGAAAGAAAACCCCAAAACGGAAAAAACTCTATGAACATCAGTCATGGCTGAATCTCAAAGGGCATGGAGTAGATGGTCAATTTTGGAAGAACTGGAGCTGGTGAAAGAAGGTAGTTATAAGTTCTCAGTGTCCTTTTGTTTGTATTAGCATGATTTTACAGCTCCTAATCTCACATATCATTGGTACCTATATTTCACTGGGAGGGGAAATGTGATTAGAGATATTAGCCTGGAATTGTTCATTTCTTCACAGCAAGAGCAGGTTTTCCTTTCAGCTCAAAAGTAATGCTTCTTCTTATGCAGGGCCGGATTTTGGTGTTCGTAGGCCCTAGGCACTTTCACTCCAAAATGTGCAAAAAGAGGGGTAAATGCCAATTGAATTATGTTGATTGACATGCTGCACTTTAAATTATTCTAATGCTAAACCATGTGATTTTCCTTATTTTTTCTTTTTTAATTTTTTTCCCTCCTTTGTAGACCCAAAAAATTTCATAGGCCCTAGGCACTGTGCCTACAGTGCCTAATGGGAAATCTGGCACTGTTCTTACGCTAGCCTCTACTGTAGCTGATAATAAACATACCTTATCCACTCACACCCAGCTGGAAGACAAGGTACGGAGCAAGACTCAGCAATAGGTTTCCCTCTTTCTTACAACAACTGTCACATATACATATTGCTGGTATTTCTTCATGGGATGTTTCAGTGTGCTAATTTGGTTACAAATATTGGCAAGTGTCAATAATCTCACGCCTGATGTTTCAGCAGTAGAGTTTTGGGCTGGCGGATGTGCAGAGAGGAAGGAGCTGTGGGGTGGTGCTTTGACCCTGCTCAGCTCTTTCTGTCACAGTGCAACTGGGATAGAAAACAAAATGGAGAAGCAAGACTAGAGTGCTATGCACGGCTGGAATAAGGCTCCTGGGGGCACAGGGCTGTCCACTTTTGTGTCCCCCCCCCATCATCCCCACTGCTGCAGTGCCCAGCCATGCCTGAGAAATCAGCCAGTCTTGGGGGCAGGGCAGGCCAGAGCTTGGTGCTGGGGCCTGGCTGGCACTGCAAGGCTGGACGACTGCAGACTAGCCAGCTGCAGGGGTAGTGCAGCATTGCTGCCTGACACACATGGACGTAACATGGTACAGGCTGGCGGCACCCGCGTTGGCTGGGTCTGATTTATTTTTGTGGGTGTCAAGTCACTGGGGTCCCCTTGAGCTTGGGGCTACAGCCCCTAAAGTGCCTTTGTTAATCCAGCCCTAGTGGTATAAACGGTATATTCGGAGTCAGAAACTCCTGAGTTCTAACCCCATGTTTAAGTATCATTTCTTTTGGGCAAGTCACTTAACTGCTCTGCTTCAGTTTTTCTGTCAACGTAAAAGGAGAAAGACAATACAGACCTTACCTCACTAGAGCATTGTGAGACTTAATGAATCAGAGGCATCAGGGAGTAACTATCATGGAAAAGTCTGGGCTGAAGCTGGCATTGACAAAAACAGTGATGTAAGAGGCAAAGTAGTGTAATTTGTACTCATTTGGTATCCTGCAAACCTAATTTAATGTAAGTGACAAGATCTAGCTTCTCATCTCAGTTACACTAGTAAAATTGGTGGATTTGCTCTAGAATCACATGAAAGTAATTGAGGACAGATTCTGAAACCTATCACTTTTAATGGAGTCACTCTGGGTTTATGCCAGTATAATTAAGAACAGAATTTAGTCTGGCATGTGCTATGTAAGTGCTGGAAAATAAATAGAAAACACAATGTTCTAATAATCAGCTTGCTGCCTTTTCTACTTTTTCACTCCATACACCTTTCTCATTTATTGGGTGCTGATGTGATTTGTAGGAGAAACTTGAACTCATTCACAACATTATACATAGTTATTACCAAAAGAAAAACTAATTTTAATTTTCTTTAGCTATTTCTTCTCTATCACCAGGCACTCCCAGGAGGAGGGATGCAGGAATCTAAGTCCTCTCAATGCTATCCCCCTTAATACTGCTTGAAAATGCTTCTCTAAATGGGATCAGCCATCACTTCCTATTAGTACAACCAGCCTTTCTGTGATGTTATGCAATATATAGCAGCATGATTACTTAGACTCATCAGAGTACAGTAGGGCTGCTCTCACAGGCTTAATGTTTACTAGCATACCCCTGTATTGCATCTGCCCTCCTCTGTGTATGCGTGTGACATGATCTGTTGCACTGAAATCAAGAGTGAAAGAGCTGAGCTCAGTGCTCTTCAATACAATACTAGACATCTCCCTTTGCAGAAGGCACACCAATAACAGCTCAGCTCCTCAGCTGACTCAGACTGATGTCACTGTACAAAACTGACTTCAGTGGAAAGACAGTGCTTTATGCCAAATGAGGATATGATCCCTGCTATTTCATTCAGTGATAGCCAATAAGGGCTGGCCTTGTTGTTTTCTGAAAAAATAATTTTATTGTTTCATAGTTTGAGCTTGGGCATCTTGTTCAAATACATTGGAATAGACTTAGCCAGCAGCAGACCCACCTATGTCCTCCTCTAGAGCTCTCGGTTGTTTTGGTGCTGGACCTGTTAAACCACCTCACTTTAAAATCTGGTATTAGTACAACTAACTAGCAAAGGTAGGGTGCTTATTAGCAATTATCAGACTGAGCTGCCCCAGTGTATTAGTGATAGAGTTCTACTGCCAAGCAGGCGACCTGCATTAGACCTCTGGTCTGGGCTCTCTTTCCTTTAGCTGGTCATGGGTACAGCAGCAGAGATCAATGCATGGACAAGAAATTCCTCCTTCCCCTGAAGGGCCTTCCCCAGGGCAGAAGGCCAGCATAAATCCTGTGCAGTGCATAAGCCGCACCCACAGCCTCAAAATATGTTGTAAGTGGGACATGCATGATACCTGGGTCTCGTTCTAGCTCTTTGCACAGCAGTGAATTTTGGTTGAAACATGACTAGAGCTTTCCTGATGGGTTTCAGACAGTCCTAATTATCCTGAGGCAGAACAGTATGTGTGACTGATTCTAGTAAGAAGGAGTAGGATGAGGTGGAGTCATGAACACTGTGCAATAAGAACTATGACAGGAATATAAACAACATTCTCCCCTCAAAATACTCCACCAATAGTGAAACTAACTTATTGTAATTTATTGCATTGCACGTGCAATTTTTCAGTTTTGATGTAAATTCCTTGTGCAATAGAGAAATGATTTAAAAACAAGCAGACCTCCTTACAAAAGCTTTATTTTGATCTCATTTATCCTGTTGTAAATCAGAGCAATGCTATTGAAGGCAGTGTTGTCACAATGGGTGTAAATGAGTTTAGAAAAAGGCCCACAATAGCATTTGGGTTACAACGGGTAACTCAATCATGGACGTGCCTGTATATACTGTTCTTGAAACAAGAACATAAGAAAACATATGTGAGCTGATCACTTCACAGAATGTATATGAAACCTTCCTCATAAATATTTAAGCAGTCAGTATTGTGGTGCAGTCCCTTCAGCAAAAACAAGTACATTAGCACAGAAGAGTACGGCTTGAACAGAGCAGTATTCCCAGTTTCCCATTGCTCTTGTCCTCTCCCATGGTTGCAATAACCTTCCACCTCTTTATTCCTTTGTGCTAATTTCTTTTTAAGGAGCACAACACTGAGAGAAAAAACAAGCTATTGGTTTAAGTCAAAAACAACAAAAGATAGGAAAACAAAATTCAGTGAGCCCCATTAGAAACCCCAATCTCATTGCCCCCAGAACCACAGCACTCGTGTATTATGAATAGGAGAAAACACACTGCTATAATTGCTGGCCTGGCTGCAGCTATTGAGTTTTTCATGAGGCCAACTGTATGTAAGCTGTATGGAAGCACTGTCTCTGAAACCAATAATTACTAGCTGAGTGAAATAAAAGGAATCACCATGAAATCACACTTTTATAAAAAAAAAAAGAGGGCTAGCCTACTGGTTCAAGTGCTAGTCTAGTGTCCTGGCTTCAATTCCCTGGTTTACCCCAGAGTTCCTGTGTTACCTTGACCAAGCCATTTAATCTCGCTTTGCGTCAGTTCTCATCTGTAAAATGGGGCTAATTCTTATTCTTCTAATACCACTTACTTACCTTCCAGGATTGTTGTGTGGCGAAGTACATTAGCAATTGTGAGGGGCTCATAATACAGGAAAGGATGTCACATAAGAACCAAGGCTAGAGAACTTCTGTGCTACCTCACTGATTGTGCCACTAAATGACATTGCAGGTGATATACTGCAGAGTCACGTGGTTGTCCATCCCCTTAGCAGCTAGTTAATCCTGGGTGCGTAAGGGGGGCACCCAATATGTACCCCTGCAATCAATTACGACTGCAATAGTAGGCATAAAACTGAGGACAGTGAGAACTAGAACAGCTCAGCACACCAGGTCCCTTGTGCTGAGGTGCATAAACATAAAATACAGATACAAATGCCCACTTTTGGGCAACCAAGTCTGAGCAGATTGACAAGTCAGGGATGACACTGAGCATCTAACCTAGTCCTCCTTGCTGTTATGCCTGTGTCTGCACCACATGATGTGTGCTACAGTAACAGAAGGCATATTACTCAGAACTATTAATTTTGTATTAAAAATGGGGCTGATCTTCTGCATGGACTCTCGTTTAGGGCACCACATCAAGGGGCAGTGAAATAGGACTGCAGTCACTATGGTCTTTCAGCCACAGATCAGTTCTTTACTGCTCTCCTCAGGCTTGTGGAGTGTTTGTCTAGTAAGCTGCTCCCCTCCTAAATGAAGGTGTCTCAGTTCCTGCTCAGGCACATAGGCCTAGGAATCCTATGTAATGGCTGAACTAAAGCATTACTGTAGATGGTGTAAAGGAGTCTCGGCTCTTTGGAAACAGAAGTTTCTTCTTCGAGCGCCTCTCTGATGCATTCAGTAATAGGTGTCTCCGTGCCAGAGTGCTAGATTGGTTGGAAAAAACTTGTCCTAGCCTGTCAGAAGAGGAGACGCGGCCACCGCCCCTCGTGCCACCTGTGGCTATATACACAGTCACCTCCCCGCCCCCTCCTCAGTTCCATTTCTTCCGCCTTGCGCGTTGGATCTGAAATGTCCGCTCCTTGCGAATCACAAGCAGCCTGTCTCTTTGCCTTGGATTCATTGTCCGGTGGGGCACATCTCCTTGTGGATTTAATTTCACTGCGAGAGCCCAACACCGGACCAGAACATCGCATCGACAATGCCAGGGTTTAAACCCTGTGCCGAGTGCAGCAAGGCCTTCCCCCGGGACAACCCCCATGGGAAGTGCCTCAGGTGCCTGGGCAAAGACAACATGGTCTCGGCGTGTTCCATGTGTCTCTCCTTTAAACCACTAATGATTAAGGAGAGGGAACAGCGACGCCGCGCCCTAGCCTCGGAGGAGGCTCAGCACCATTCACCCAAAGCTTTGGGTTCAAGCCCGGCACCGAGACCCAGCTCAGCGCCAGAACCTACATGGCACCGTGCCACCAGTGGCTGCTGCACCACCTCGGTGCTGACTCCGGAACCGCAGCGCCTACCTGGCGCCACGGCACCTCGGCACCGATAGAGGTCGCCCTCAGTCAGCTCGGCACCGCACCATATAATCTCCGGTGCTGACGACGCGGTACAGCCCAGTCTCACCGGTGCTGACATCACCTTGGCACTGGCTGACTCTACCCTCGGCACCGTGCAGCCCGGTACCGAAGGAATGGGAACTCCCCCGCCCGAGCAGTCTTCCCTTCCCTAGCGAGGACTTGCCTCCAACTCACGCGGAGTCATTTCTTGTCCCGTCCACGGAAGCGGTGGAGGCAGCACGACCCCTGCTGCTCCTCCTGACTCCCCCCGGCCCCATTTCCAAGCAGAAGGGGCAAACTGGCCTTCATTTTGAAGGCCTGGGTTCATCTCGGATGCTCACCTTCGCCGTCCAGCCCCCCATTTTCCACCCCCCCGGGGGCTGACATCACTCCACTGATGGCACCAGGCCAGGAATCCCAATCCCCATCCCCCGCCTCCAGCCCAGAAGAGGGACCTTCTAGGGGCTCCAAACAGCCCCGGCGCCGCACATCAGCACCATCACCCTTCTGGTTTTGGTAGCAAGAATGGTCCCCTGAGGGAACTCCCTCCCCTCCGCAGCAGATCCTCAGTGCTGCGCTGTCCCTGGCACCAGAGTCCTTTATGGTCAACTTCTCCATGCACTTTGATCTTCTGCGCTGGGCCACGGCCCACTTAGGTATGAAGGTGGAGCCCCTGAACCTCCCCCGTGATACCCTGTTTGGACCAGCACTTGCCTCCATGGTGCCTTTAGCAATTCCGCCCCAACCGAGTGTGTGGTACCTTGCACGCTCCCGGTGGCAGAGTCCAAACTCCGTTCCCCCAGTTTCGGATACGGCGAGCATGAAGTATCGGGTACCCGAATCGGACTACCCCTTGTTCGCTGGCCACCCAGTGCCCCCCAGGGATGTGGTCCAGATGGCTATGGGGGCCAGAGAACCCCCCAGGGACCCCAACCCTCCCTCCAGGGAGACCAGTGAACTGGATTTTTTTAGGCTGTGAGGTGTATTCCTCATCGGCCTTTCAACTGTGGGTGGCAAACAACTAGGCTATAACCAGTAGGTACTTGCTGGATGTCTGGCAGTCCCTAGGGAGATTTAGAAATATGCTTCTGCCCGAGGCCAGGGATGAGTATGATGCCTTCTTGGAGACTGTCTACAGCCAAGCCCTAAGATATAACCGCATATGCTTTGATCCCTCAGACAGAGACAGACATCTTGAGGATCTCTATCAAACATTCTTGAAACTACAGTACCTACCTGGGGAAGTAAGAAAACAAACTGACAGAGCTAGACGGGTTCCCCGAAGTCATCTACTACAGGAGAGGTCCAAGAAAGAAAACAACAGAACACCACTAGTCACCACATACAACCCTCAAGTCAGACCTCTGCAACAGATCATTAGGGACCTCCAGCCTATTCTAAAAGATGATCCCTCTCTCTCTCAAGCCTTGGGAGATAGACCTCTCCTTGCTTATAGGCAGCCACCGAATCTTAAACAGATACTCACCAGCAACTACAGATTTAACAACAGAAGCATTGAAGCAGGCCCACACCCCTGCAACAAACCACACTGCCAAGTCTGCCCACATATCTGCACAACAGATACCATCATAGGCCCTAATAAAGTCTGCTGCTCCATCAAAGGCTCATTTACCTGCTCATCTGCTAATGTGGTCTGTGCCATCATGTGCAAGAAATGCCCCAACACCTTATATATTAGACAAACAGGAAGATCACTGTGTAAGAGGCTGAATGAGCACAGAGCTGATATCGGAAATCAAAGAACAAAGAAACCAGTTGCTGAGCACTTCCATCTTCCTAATCATTCGATGATGGATTTGTTAACTACTGTCATCAGGGATGTGGCTGGGACATCAAGACTTCAAAGAAAAACAGCTGAACTTGAATTAATATGCAAGCTAAATTCTGTGAAAGCAGGACTTAATCGAGACTATGGGTTCTTTTCCCATTACAAAAGGTAATTTGACTTCAGGCTTCCCATGGTTTGAACCTAACAACTGCTCTGATTTGCTGTTACTGTATGACCTGATCCTATGTTTTACACACACTTGCATTTATTTTCATTCCTTTCTGTAAATTCACCCATCTTTGAAGCATCTGAGGAAGTGGGATTTTCTCCCATAAAAGCTCATGTGAAAAAAGATCTGTTAGTCTCAAAGTGCCACACGACTCCTTGTTGTTTTTTTATAATCTCCCAAGACCTCCTTCTTTCAGCCCGTGATGCAGTGGACACTGAAGCTCACACCATGGCCTCAGCGGCTACCCTCCACAGGGTAGCATGGCTCAGGGAGGCTAGAGCGCCCCCTAACGCTCAGCAGGCGGTCCTTGACCTGCCCTTTGAGGGGAACATCCTGTTTCCCCCGGAAACCCTCTCCATGGTGGGTATGACCCAGGATCCTCGGGGAGACACTAAGTATTTCAGCGTTCTCCCTCCCAGACCCACCCCCGCAACTTAGCTTCCCAATTCCCCAGACAGGACAACCCCCTCTTTTCCTTCCCAGCTCACTCACGGCGGAAAGAGGGCCTTCAATCACCTCTCCCTAAGGAGAGGCCCCTCTGACCACCACTACCCTCTTTACCCTTGGGGTGCAGGGTGTCCCTGAGGCATCGCTGTCACAGAGGGACAACCCTCCCCCCCATAGGGAAGATAGGTCCGATGGGAACCATCCCACTTCTTCCCCGTTCTCTCCCTCCCTCAATTGTGGGACCAACAAGTCGATCGGGATGCTGGAGGCTGATAATATAATGACGTCCACCTGTGGTGCTGGCACCCCAATACTGTAGCTACCCCCCCACCCCTCACTCCTTAAGCAGCGACTTCCCTGAGGATGGAAACCGCCCCTCACCTATTCCTAACAGCCCTTCTCCCTGACTACTCCTCACCCTAACCCCTTGTTGAGGGATGGAGACGCATCTCGTTGTAGCCCAGCTACGGCAGGGCTCCAAGATGCACACATCCGAAGCCTACGCACAACAGGACTGTGCCTGTGACCATGATGCGTGTCCCAGGTAGGCCCCCATTATTCTGGGTTAGGGGAAGGGGAGTGGATGTTCTGGGTCACACCACCATCTTCTGCGCTGTGACCCCCCACTCTCCTCAACAAGACTTTCCTCTGCGCACTAAGGGGACACATCTCTGTAGTAATTTAGCTGCCTAGATAGCTACTTCATCAGAAAGGGACCTCTACAGTGGGTTTTACCCCTGCATGGGCCCTAGGTACGGCCCACCCCCCCCTTCCTACCCTCATATGGTTCCTCGTCTTTGCCCTATGGTCATCTAGTGGGAACCAGGGGGCCAGCTCAGGAACCCTCATCTTGGTCTACCCCCTCCGAGGTAGCCCATGCTTCCCTGACCTCACCGAAGTACGGCCGGGGGCACCCTTTTTAAACCCTGAAAGGGAGATGCCTTGCTGTGTATCATAGGTCGGGAAACTGTGAAAGGTCTCTCCCTTCAAATGCCCTCCCACATGTGTCTCCCGCCTCGGTATCCACTGCCTCCCGGACAGTTGTCTATAGCAGACAGAAGGTTCCCTGCTTCCAAGGCACTTGCGTAATCCCTTGACCTATGGTCTTATCCCCCTTCCGCCCTGCCCCCCCCCACGGGACCGTCCCACTACGCCACGCGTAGCCCCTTGGTGCTAGTGTTTTCCCCATGTGCGTTGGTGGTGGGCACCTGAGAGTTCTGCAGTTCCCCTTTTTCCCTTCTTACGGACCCGTTACACCCTCTGTCGTTATGATGGCGCGACACACAGAGAACCCAGTCTGTACACCATGTAACAGTTTGGGGCTGTACCCCTTTATTCGCCATTTGGCTCCCCCCGGGCAGAAAACTTCATTGGGTTCTCTGACCCCAGGCTGTCCTTCGGGCGCGGTAGCTGCCACCTTGTTACGGCTCCATTTGCTAGCTTAAGAAGGACCCTTCCTTGGCAGTGGAGTTCTTCACTATCCACGTATTGAAGAGTTTTCTGCCCTGGTGTAGCAAAGTGGTAGCGTTGTGCCTCAGGGAAGCACCTTAGATACTGAGTCCATGGTCTTTCATGGCCCTCCTTCAATTTCTCGGTCGCCAAGGGGCTGTCTAGAGACGGTAGTAAGAGTTCTCTGCCGTCCTTTTTTCTTCCCCCTCACTCTTAGTGAGAGCTTCAAGGGGCAAAAACCCCATAAGCTTAGACCAATGGGGCCCCTACCTTACATTCTAGCTCCCCGCGGCCTCTAGTAGGCAGTTTTCGCCAACATTGCCTCAGGCCACCATGCGGTCAGCACCTTTCCGGGGCCTCTCTCCTGCGAGAGCCTGGTCGTGGTACCAGCTTAGTGGAATGTGCGCTCCTGTGCTACTAGGTCGTGAATTAGCATGCCGTAGACCTGTCCTGCTTGGTTCAACTCTATACATCACAGCTAAGTTCCCATGGTCTTCTCAGTCACCCTCGAGCCCATCTCACAACCTGGTATCCTTTCCTCTCCTTAGCCAGATGGCTTGCTTGGCCGCATCCTAGGTAAGGGGCATTGCCATTCCCTTGCTTCTCCTTGCATACTCAGTAGTTACCAGATCAGTCTGTGACTACGTGACTCTTGCAAAAGTCTTTGGGTGCTCTATGTCTGCCTTTTCTTTGTTCTCGCGTGAGATGTGGCCATATGGCTAGTCTCATCGGCCAGTTTTCAGTGTTCTGCTCCGAGTCCACATGACACAGCCTAGGCCAGACATTGTGGTCCATCGATTACATTCCATGTTTTTCCTCCTAGGTGGGGAACCTGCGTAACCTGTCTTCTTAGGTTGTGCCCCTTTTCTCCAGCTCCGGTGACTTCGCTGACATGCGTATGCGCTCTGCCTTGGCGGGTTCGGTTTTGCCCTGTTCTGGTTGACCCTCAGCCCTTGCTTCTTTCAGGCCGCCAAGGCCTGTTCTTCTCTTGTCTTCAGCTAACATCTTGCTGCAGGGCCTCCACCTTACAGGGCCTGTTGCTGTGCTGTAGGCGGAAGTACCAACTCCACCCACCGTCCTTTCAGCATGGCTTGTAGTCACCTATTACTGAATGCATCCAAGCAGCGCTCGAAGAAGAATGGTGGGTTACTCTCCAGTAACCGTCCTTCTTTGAGATGGGCTGCTCGGATCCATTCAGGTCAGATCAATCAATCAATCAATCAATCAAATCATAGGGCTGGAAAGGACCCCTCCCCTCCATCCCCACTTTTGAAGTTGGCGACTCTAAGGAACCGAGGAGGGGGTGGGGAGGCAGCCATATATATAGCCACTGGTGGTGTGAGGGGCGGTGGCCACCTCCCCTCTTCTGACAGGCTAGGACAAGTTTTTTCTGACCAATCCAGCGTTCCGGCACGGAGACATCTATCACTGAATGGATCCCAGCAGCCCATCTCAAAGAAGGGCCGTTACTGGAGAGTAACCCACTGTTACTACAGAGCTGTAACTAAAGAATTTGGTGCCTGGGGCACATTCCAATTGGAATGTGCCCCTTACAATGGCTGGCGACTGGAGTGAGCTACGAGGAAAGCACTCTTTAATGGAGCGGCTCAATTGAGCCATTCCAGTGCACCCAGGGAAAACCCCCACTCACCACGCCGTAGTTATGGCCCTGGGTGACTGCTACAGAAAACTGAAAGCACGGTGCCATTTTGGGAAGAGGTGAGAACACAGACAGGCTGGATGGTCCCATGGTTAAGGCGCTGGCTGTGATTCAGGTAGTCTGGGTTCAGTATTTGGCTCTGCCATAGCCCTCTTGTATGACTACTGTCAAGTCACTTAAGCTTTAAGTTTGTCATTAGTAAAAAGGGGATAACACCTCCCACCCACTGCCTGTCTGATTAGACTGCAAGCTCTTTGATGCAGTGGGTGTCTCTCATGATGTCAGACATAACAGAGTGCTTGATTCTGACTACAGCTTCTAATTAGTGTCATTGTAATACTAATAATTAACAACAGTAGTACCTGGGAAGTGTAGCAAGAGGTGAGTGACCAAATATGTCATTGAGGATATCATTGCTACTGGGTTTGGGCCTTGTGAAAATCATCACACAAATGAGAGATGGGTTTGATCCATTAAGGTTAGACCCGAAGTTAGAATCTCAATCAAGTTTGAATTTGGGATTCCTGTACAGGATTTTCTCCATAAGAAAAACAAAATATATTGCCCTTTTCACAAATGTTTCCCTGTTTTTGTTTCAATTAGCTTAACTTCATCTTTTTCACTAGTGCCACACATTTCTCTCTCTCTCTCTCACACACACACACACACACACACACACACACACACACACACACACACACACACACACACACACACACACACACACACGAGCGGTATATAAAATTTCCCCTTAAAATAAATAAATACACACATACCGGTATATAAAATTTCACCTTAAAATATATCTGCTCCCCACTGCAACTGAAATGAGTGAGCAAGTTATGTGGTGCCACAGGGAATTCCTGAGGAATTTATTCAATTCTACTGGGATCCATAGTCTGAGAACACAAGTGCTCTGAAACCTGTTTGTGAATCAAACCCAGACAAGAAAGAGAGGAAGAGAAAAAAAAATTAGGATCCTATTTTGTTGTGGGGGTTCTTAAGTTTTTTTTTGTTTTGTTTTGTTTTTTAAGTGAACGCTAATGGAATCCAATAGAGCTGCTGAAACCTCGTCATCCTTACTATCAGTGAGAGCCTTTGAATAAGATAAATCCTTAATCAGTATAGCCTAAGACCCCAATGACTATGTGTAGAAGTGTTAGTCCAGATAAATCCTTGAAGGTTTCAAAGATTTGAAGAGCACTGGCACTTCTCTGTGTAGTGCCTGCCCTTTGTCCTTTTCTCCATGATGTCATTATTGAAGTTTTACACTCACTATGCATGGTGTAAGTTGACATTGACAGTTTCAACACTTTCATACTGACTCTGGAGGATTGTTAGCTTTGAAGCTATTTGGCCTTGAGCAGTGAATTCTTTTTTTGAGCTCACATTGGCTTACAATATCTGAGAAGGTTTGCTTCAGTGTAGCGCAGCTTGAATTATGAAAGGAGGCTGTTTTCCAAGTTGGAACTAATGCCAGCAGGATAGGAATAGGAAATATTATCCTATTTTGGATGGGCAACAAAGTTAGCGTTCTAGAATGCCCCTGGGACTGAACAATGAGTTTTCATTTTAACATCCCAGTCAAAGCAGCATAAGAAGCATGGCTTTGCTCATAATCAGAACTCTGAAGAGCAGTTGGACGTAGAAGTGCTTGTAAGAATATGTGGTTTTCTGCCCTGCAATCTGTTTGTTATTAGGCTTTTTTGGAAACATCCGCACAGAGCCGGAGGCGTGTTTTGGACAAGTGTAATTCAAATATTTTATGAAAATAAAAATAAAAACTCCCTGTGACAATGTACATGCTCTGAATATCAAGTCACACAAGTGCACAGCACAAGGGGCCCAGGCCTGCAAACACTTAGTCACATCAGTAGTCCTTGATCATGAAAGTAGTCCTGTTGAGTTCAAGAAAGGACTAGTCATGGGAGGAAATGTTTGTAGGCTGGGGCCAGATGATTTGTGATACTCAGTAGGGACCTAATCCTGGGAGCGACAGATAGAGTCCATGTAGCTGTTCAAGTTCAGTTAGGACCAAAAGGGCATGCATTAAATAAGAAAGAAACCACTAAGACCCTTGTGTTAATTCCATCCCTGTAGCTAAGAAAAGTTCTGTCTTCATATGAAGTTTTCCTAATGAAAGTAAAACATGAAAGAAAGATGCAAATACTGCAGCTAGTATCCAGCTCAAAGAATTTTCCTCTCACAAACCGCTCTCAGCAGGTAAAGTGTCCTCATTTGGTAGCTTAACTGAGTAACAATGGGTACGTCTACACCACAGGCTTAAGTTGACTTAAGCAACTCCCTGGCCACATCTGGAGTTCATTAAGTTGACTTAAGCACAATGTGCTTATTTAAGCCCTAGTCTACCCTTGCAGGGTTTTGCAGTGGCAGTCGAGCGACAGATATTCAAGGCACGTAAAATGCCTTGCATATCTGCCAGTGACTTTCTAAGCCACTGGGACACACTGTTGAAAGCTGACCACAAATGGCTTGTGGTTGGCTTCCCCCTACACCTTCTAGGGGACAGGACTTCCCGTGCCAACCTTCTGGAGTGCAGCAGTGAGTTCATACTTCCTGCTAATTGCACCTGGAACGTGGGGCTGACAGCGGCAATTTTGCTGCTATCAGTGAAGACATACCCACAATCGACTTAATAAAGTCGGCTTAAGCCTGGGGATCCATTTAAAGTTGACTTTATTAAGTCGACTTTGAATGGGTCCTTGGGCTTGTCGACTTTATAAAGTCGACTTGAACAAATGAGGCCTCAGTAAGTCGACTTAATAAAGTTGATTTACCTGAGCCCTTTAGTGTAGACATAGCCAATGATATGGCAGAGTTCAAAATACAAGTTCTAGTTCTTCTCTTACTAGGTGTAATCTCTGTTTAAAACTGATATGAGTCAGAACAGAATTAGACTCAATTACTTTAGAATATTTGTTTTGATCTTTTAAATGAGGAAAAATTTTTAAAATAACTGAACCAGAACAAAAAATATTGTTTTGACATGATCATTTAGTTATCTATAATCCTTCTGTCAGCTGCTGTCATCAGAAAGAAGAGGAGAAACAAGGGTTCAGATAGCTTGGAGTCTCTCTTACCACTAACAAACAGCACTGTCTTGAGCCCTTACCCAGAATTTTTGGCATCATTAACTCTGTCTTCTCTAGGAGCCTTACTAGGCAGTACTTTCCAATTTGCAGTCTTTGTATGAAAGGGAACACTGACTCACCAAGGGAAAACACAGCTACACTCTAGCTAAATGAATCATAAATAAAATTCTTGCCAAAAGTAACTTTGGCAGTAGTCCATCAGCTCATTTTGTTGGTCACTGATGTGATTGTCCAGAAGGCAAAGGTCCTCTTACCATGTCACTTCCTCCTTCCCCTACCTAAGCCCCATCCATTAAACCTTATTAATCACAGAGCCTCAAGGCACACTTGGGAAAGCCTGCCTCAAATCCCTTGGAAAATGCTGCCCAAGAGTGATTTAAGCTTTATTTAGTGGACGGAAGTAACGTCCTCATCCACGTTTACTTAAGTTTTCTTCAATCTTTTGCAGCTTCAGCAAGGAATACTAACTGGGCTAGTTCTTCATGGGGCTTAGGTTACAGAACTGTTGATCATCTTAATATATATTTCTTGCCATAAAATAAGAATCCTTTTCCCTTCCCACTTTGTTTGGTTCCATTAGCTAACCAATTTTGAGTTTATTTGTGGTTATGGCGACTCCCAAAGTGTCCACAGAGGAATTCTGGATAACTCTCTGTAATGACTCATCTGCATGTATGCCAGTAGGTGGGATCAGATACTGTCTTACCCTCAGCTCCCTCTAATATGCTGTCCACCTCTGTTTGAATCTAAACAACTGTTTTGATTGGCTATAACGGTCTGACCTGATCCTATGATTTATACTTCTATGCATTTATTTTCCTCCCATTTGTCTGTAGTTCTTGATCTTCAAGTGTCTGATAAAGTGGGATTTTTTTTCCTACAGAAGCTCATTTGATAAATACATTTGTTAGTCTTTAAACATGTCACTAAAATCCTTGTGGGCTCTCCTTACCCTGTGGTGCTTTTGTCCACCTGGAGTTGTAGGTAAATAGTTTATACAAATTAAGCAACCAGGTGGCAATTCCTTCTCTTGGTCACCAAAACACAGGGAAGCAAAGAGCTCTTCACCATCTAGCGCAGCGGTTCTCAACCAAGGTATCAGAACACATTACTGTGTCACCACACAGTAGTAAGTGCATCATGGGGAGATGGCTGGATTTCGCCTGGGGGCTGGTGTGTCCTGTAGGATCGTGATACTCTACCAAGTGTGTCACAATCTGCAAAAGGTTGAAAACCACTGTTCTAGAGCAGGCGTGGCTAAATTGCGGCTTGGGAGACGCATGTGGCTCTTGACTGAAAAAGTGTGGCTCACGGAAGAACATCAGCAAATCAATTTAGTAGGTAAAAGTATATGGCTATATGCCTCAGTGCAGCTCTTGAAGGTTTAATAATCAACTTGTGTGGCGCTTGCGTTCCATAAGTTTGGCCACCCCTGTGAGCTTCATGTCACAGGACTTATTTCCTTCTGTCTGAGAGTCAATCTTTCAATATATTATTTATGTAGATGCAACTTTTATAACTATTCTTAATGACCACATTTATTTTCCATATATACACACTTTAAAATAAAAACAAACTATAGGCCTTCCTATTATAACTAAAGAAAACTTTCTGACTGGAGGGAGTAAATATTTGTTACATCAGAGTAAAGACAGATAGTTCCAATCAGAAGTAACCCCACTGAAGTTAATGCAGGTAAAATTATGTAATATTACTATGAACCAAATTCTGCTCTTGTCTAGACTGTTTAGATCTGGAGTAACTGCAATAATGTCTGTAGAATTATTCTAAGTTTATACTAATGTAAATGAAATCAGAATCCTGATTAAAGTATATTTCAGTGCAATTACTTCTGATTTATACTATAGTGGGTGAAAGAATCATTAGGCCTCTTGTGGAATGTTTAGGTGAAATTTTTAAGGTTCCAAGATTGTTTGCTTTGTGAAGAGATACTAGCTAGGAGGAAAATTGACTCTGGACCCGTTATTATGTCATTAAATTCCTTAAGAATGACAATACGTATTTTATTATTCCAACTTGCATGATCTGATATACAAGATAAAATAGAATTAAGTCTAATGCCAAAAAAGACTATAGATCACATTCTCAATGTAAATCAGCATAACACCACTGAAATAAATAAGCCTGTATGAGGTTCTGGTTGACTATTTATATAATATTTTTACATTGTATTGAATTATCCTTGGTATTTGTAACACCACCTGGGCAGGCCTACACCAGTGTTGTAGTGTTTGTTAGTGATACTGTACCTAAAAAGTGCTTTTGTCTTCTCAGTAAGTCACTGAAAAGGTAACAAGAATCAGTATGAGGGGAAAAAAAACCCTACGTGTTGTGATAATTTTCCTCCATTTATATACCAGCCTTAAAAGGTCCATGGGAGGAATACCAGCGAGGCACCAAATAATCATTTTCTTTTCAAGAAGTAAGTAAAACAATACACACGTGCACCTTTAGTTTTAAGCTACACTGTTATAAGGGACAAATCTGGAGTTTTTTTATATGATTCCATTTTGCAGAAAGATAACCAATTGTATTGTTGTGCTCTGATGAGATTCATGGCTTCAGCATAGTAAATGGCAGTGACTCATTAAATGGGAAGGGTCAACATTTGCTTTAGGATCCGATCCTCAGCTGGCATCATTTGGCACAACTTTGTCCCTTGATTAGGAAAGGTGTTTATTTTACACTCTATCTTTACAAGAGAATAAAATTCAATACAATACAGGCCTAATTCTGCTGCCATTAAACTTAATCAAATTTTACCATTGACATCAGTGGGAGCAGAGGCGCCTCATTTTGCAAGCACTACCTTATATGAGTGATTCCTACCTTTGTGCCAAAGTGAGTCTCACCCCTGCACCAGTTCGATGTATTACATAAACACTGATTATACTATGTTTAAAGAGCTGACTGAGGGTTTCAGGTGTACACAGACTTTGCATTGGCTTTCTGCGCAGGGTGAATTACACCTCAGCCTGAGCATAAGAATTACTTATATTAGTGTTTGCTGGATCAGGGTCTTGCAGAGGGTTTGTACCGAGGTTGAAGTCAATGGTAAAATTCCCATTGACCTTCAGTGCCACAAAGGTCAGGCCTTTCACAGACTGTACCACTAATGGTCACAGATTTTTAAGTCCTCCGTCTGTCAAAATGCCCACTGGACCACATCCTGAGATACTGAGAACTGCCAATTCCCACTGAACTCAATGAGAACTTGAGGTGCTCAGCTGGCTATCTGATCCCTTCATCAAATAGCAATATGCAAAGCTACCATGCCAGTTCCCATATTACTAATGTTCACATTCAGAGCCCAAGGTTTCTGGGAACACGATTGAAAATTGGTGAATCCGCAATTGTGAATTTTTCTAATAGCTCATAGGGATTTTCACCATCAAGGCCAAATGAAAGATAGTGACTTTTCCATAGAGTCAAAATCTTGTCATTTTCCCAAAGACATTTTCTTTCCCAGAAAGATACAGTACTTCCCTCTGTGGCAAAGCAGCACATCTTTGTGATAGGTCTAATGATGAACAAACCTCCAAAAGATCGGATGTCAGTTTGGTTGAGTACCCCAAAACCTAGATACTTTTCTGAAAGGTATTAGAATTATTGGGACATGGGCACATTTTAGGAAGTCAGAAAAACAACTTGAAGTAAACATTTAATAGTAAAAGACCACCAGCTCTGTGCAGGGGATGGGGAAAAGGGAATGAAACTTAATTCTTATCTAGCTTTGAAACAAGGCAGGACCTGCCTGATGGTTGGGTTTTCCATCAATTTGCTTAAAAAAAAGGAATGTTAAATGTATTTGTGTCGGGGAGGGGATAGCGAGATATCTGAAATATTTACAGAGTTTGGGAATATTAAAGGGTGTGATGTAGTATGGAAGGTTAATGCCATCATTAATATGGAAAAACTACTCTCTCAGTATGACATATGCTTGTGGGATAAGCTTGATATATGTGTGCGCACATTCAAAATGTCAGCCAGAGTTTCATTAGTTTCAGCCTCCCCCTAGAACACTTTTCTACAGTTCTAAAGTTGCATGATAAAGGCTGGAAATGGATAAGATCCAGATTACACAGACATAGGGGTACATTTTTTGGAGTGGACTGTAAGAAATCAGTCATGTAATTCCTGCGCAACCCTTTAATGCTACTGAGAAGTATGGGGCTCATGCTGTAGCTCTGCTCTCTGTAGCTACGCTATACAGGGATGTATATTATTGTACCAAATCCTTGAATCCAAGGCAGCAGCCTGGCAAATGCTGATTGTCAGGCTATGAAGAAAAGCAGACTTAAAAAAAATGGCATTAAATATAAGGCTTTTATTCTCCCACACCCCAGCTATTTATCATTCTCACAGGATTGTTCCACTCTGGAAGGTAGTTAAGGACATATTTGTTAGGAAATACGCTGTACAGAATAAGGTCTTGCTTTTATGAGGTGCTTGAAAGCCTCATGGGATGGCCTTGAGCATGCTCAGAACACAACCTTCAAGTCTCACTGATTTTAGTGGAAGTGGAGGTCTCACAGAGAGGCCAAGCGGCAACCACATTAGAATAGGGCACAGTGGCTGTTTAGTATTTTACAAAAGTTTCCCCCCTTCTTGATGCGAATCTGCTCCACTCATTTGGTCCAGAATTTGTGTGGTGACTCATAAATGTATCTGAATTCTGGGATCATACTTCAAGGACTCCTAACAGGGTGGAAGGAAACATCCAAAGTAGGCTTCTCATTAAGCCTGTCAGCAAGATGTGTTTTACATTCCCATTCTGAACACTAACAACCCCAGATGAAATATTATTGGACTCCTTGAGAAATTATCCACATTGCTTCCCCTCCCCCAGACTGTCAAGGGCTCAGCTGAAAGAAATTCTGTCAAATAAATAAATACAAATGTCTCTCAGAGCTTGGTAATATTTATAGTGCCAAATTCCTGAGGTTTCCTTAATCACAGACCTATTTGCAGCCACTTACGGAAAAATAAAGATTTTCGTATGTGTTATCTGTTCCGGATCCTGAACTGGCATCAAATCCACATTGCAAAAGTCAGCCCTTCACATGTCAGAGCAGTAGGGTAACATATCTGGAGTTGCATGCTGCACTTATTCAGCACGTGCAGCTGCCATTGGAGTGGGTGAATTATATGTTACTATTAATTACTATTTCTAGCTGATGGCCTTTTACACAGAGGAAGACACAGTCCTCTCCCAATGAGGCCTTGGAGTCTATCAGAGCTTTCACACTTAAGTCAGACAATAAGCAGACTGAGAGAAGGCAAAAGGCACTTCGAAAAGGAGAGTGAGGATCTCTAGCCCACCCAGGATACTGGAGGGAATTTCAAGTTTGAGGGGTATTGTGGGAAAAGGCAGCACCTCCAGTGTAGCAGTAGAAAAATGAGCGAGTCTGGCAGAGTTCACAAAGCAGGAGCAGGGCTGAAGCAGAAGGATAGGGTGGAGTTATAGGGTCAAATTCATTGCTGGGGGCAACTCCAGTGAAAACAAAAGAACTGTTTAGTCTTATGCAATTGGGGTGAAATCCACCCCCTTGCAGGGGGCATGGGTAGATTTATATGTACTACTCAAGACCCATGTAAGCTCTGTTTTGAGCAATAAAGTTGTGGAAAGGCCTGGTGCTAGGCCTCTGTGCTAGCATGAATTAAACCCATGGTGAATGTTGCTGAAAGCATGAATTTAACCCATGGTGCATGTTGCTGAAAGAGAGAAGTGACGGCATGCAGGTCATGAAGTTTGAATGTGCTTCAGAATGAGACTGGAAGAAAGTGGAGGTATAGGGTGATGATGTAGGCAAGATATCAGCCAAGTAAGCTAATGTCAGCCATCCCATGTTGCCTGGATTGGAATGGGGTGATAAGGGGAGGAAGAAGGTGGAGATGGAGGAGGATGCAGAATTTTAGTGGTGAACAGATGGATTTTGGAAATGTTGCAAAAAGAGTTCCTGGAGATGAAGGAGGTATGGGAGAAGAGGGTCCATGATAACCCGAAGACTGCAAGCATAAATGATCAGATGGATAAAAGAGATGTAGTCCTCAGTGATAGAAATAAAAGGGAGAGGAGCTTCATTAGAAAGAAACAACAGGGTATCAAGGACCATGTATCAGGAATCTGTATATGAAATGTGATGTGAGAACATGGCTCTCGGTAGTTACGACAGTACTGTAGCCTAAGCCAGCATTTGACATGAAAATAGCCTTTTTGGACAATAGCAGGGACAGTAGGCAGAGAGTTACAGGGCATTAGTAAAAGAATGAGTTATTTAGAATAAATTTCTATGAGCTGCAACTAAAAACAAGTATGGGATCACATATTTTTCACAATAAAGCAAACAGGGCAACTGGCAGAGTACTATAGGGAAAATGACATCACTGCAGATTTTTAGGGATAATCATTTAACTGGATTAGCCCCAAAGTGCTGTGTCTAAAATCAGCATCCCTGTCTCCTTATGTACTCCAGATGAAACACATTAGCTGAAATATGGCAAGGGACATTCACAATACACTGTTCTACATTATCAGCATTTTTTGCAAATCTGCAATTAGTCTAAAGGGCCTGGGTAAATTAGGCCTCTTGATAAATGAAGCACCTAGACAGGTCTCAGATTTATTGGATCTTGCTGTCCTGCTGTCCAGAGCCTATCGCCTATATTGTGGAGTGGAGATGGTAGTGGGAAAGACAATGAAGCCAACAGACCTGTGAACTGCTGAGCAAATAGTGAAAATCCCTGATTAGCGCTGCTGACGGATTAGTCTTAAAAGTTTCTGCCAGGAATGTTGTAGGTGTTCTGGGAAACACTTGTCAAGAAATGAGTGGAGTATTTAAGGGGGCCTTCTTCAATCTCTGTTTTTGCACAAGTATATGTAATACATATGTGTGCAAGCATGCCTTTATGTTATTATGTGATACACACACACAGGCATTGCACATATACGATACGTATGAATGTGTGTACATGTTTATGTGTGGTTTCTAGGTGAAGAGAATGTAGTATTTCTTTTATTGTGTGGATAAACGGAGAAAGAGGCACACTGCTTGTAGCTCCCCTCCTCCTTCCCCATAAAAACCATGTCATTGGTAATTGGTCACCTTGTGTAACAGGAATCTGATTGTTTCTGTTGTTTGTCTCTTTATACCATTTTAAAAGAAGCAATATATCTCATCATGCATGTGCGAGCATATGGAATGTTACACATGCAGCACACTTAGAATAAGAATTGAATAGAATCATAAGGTTGGAAGGGACCTCATGAGATCATTATGTCCAACCCCCTGGGAATTGAACCCAGGACCGTTTGCATATTAAGCAGACACATGTACATGCACACACATATTTAGGGTCACTTTTTAGGACATGCTTTGGTTGGGGTGAGGGAAGCGTGGGTTGCTGTCCAGATTATTTTGATTTATATTTTAAGATCATCCGCAATAATTTCCAGCTAAAGTGTGGTGACACCTGCCAACTCCTCCGCTGTTGCTGCTGCTGAACTCAGCTGAACAAGCCAGTCAGGATTCTCTAGCAGATGTTCAGATGTTCCTGCTCTGTGTATTTCTTTCTTTCTTACCTTCTATTTAAAAAACAAAAAAACAAAAAACCCGCAGAATGCTTGTAGAAACTTTCAGCTCTCCCATTCTTCCAGGGACAAATCTCAATCCAAAATTCCCAAGTCTTATTGTTCAGCGGCATGCTCAGATCAGCAAAGCAAATGCTTAGATGCAGGGGTGTGTTTGCGCTGGAGAAGAGGAGAGAGCCCTAAACTATCTAAACCTGTTTGTTCACAGAAAAAGTGCACTGTGCATCCCTTCCCTCTCAGTGCCTTATCTCATGTTCTTCAGTAAACCCATTTTGATTTTCTAATTCATTACATTCCTTCCAATCACAAAGAAATTGTAGGTACCAAACAAATGACAAGATTTTTCCTGCATCAGTGCTTACCTCTCCCATACTCTAAAATATTCTGTTCATTGGGATATGAGCATGGACAAGGTTCCACTCCCTTTTCCAAACAAGTTCTCATTATCTGACCTTAAAAAAGAAATCTTCCATGCATACCAGGGACCAAAATCTCCATTGGAAATGCATAGTATGTCCAATTATGCTACAGTTTGATCCTGCTACTTTTCAAGGCCTTCTAAATTATGGAATTAAAATGGTTAAGTGGAAAAGGACTGGTGACACTCGAAGTGTTAAGAATTTAGAATGTGCCTTCTCATATATTAAAAAAGGCTCTTTGAATACCATCAAAGAGATTTAACAATTTTTATTCCTTGTTAAACTCATTTTAAAACTGATTAGACTTTTTTAGAATGGAAGTTATTGTCTCTTTCTCTCTCTCTCCCCCCTCTCTGGTGATTAATCAAACATTTCGTTTGTTTGTTTTGTTATCATAGCGGAAGTGTGCCAAAATACTATCACAGTGTCAAACAACATGGGCAGGCCAACACTGAGTCCTGGCACTGTTTTGTACTAAGGCGTCCTAAACATTGTATATTTAAAGACGGAAAAGAATCAGCACTTTTCCACTTACTCTTTCCAACAACAAAAATCCCAGCCATTACTCTTGTACGGCTGTTACAGAACCAGGAGCAATCACAAAGTGAAGCTGAATGTTGCAGTGGCCTGAGCACTTGAAAAACATATGAAAGCCTACACGGGAATGTTGGTGGATGTTTGGAGATAGGTCAGTGGGAAATGTGTGTGCATATGAATATGTACATATGGGAGTGAGTCTTGGGTGTGAGGGGTACGTATGTGAATGGGGCTGTGCAGTGGGCACCATTAAATTGCTGATAATCAACATTTGAAATAGCACTTCTGTGGCATTAAAAGCATTTGCTGTGATGGGAAGATACACCATAATGCAACAGTGCTTGCTTTATAGTAATAAATTGGAACTATGGCATATGAATGGTGTTATCACTGGTATGTATGTTTGTGTACACATGGGTACACATCTAAAATATATTGTGGGTCATTGTCTGCCAGAAATAGTGGGATGATACATAAGTTACTCCCATTCAAGAAGGAAAAGAAAAGCGAGAAGGTGACTAATGCATGGCCT
The DNA here is from genome assembly GCA_007922195.1 of Podocnemis expansa. Classification (NCBI taxonomy): domain Eukaryota; kingdom Metazoa; phylum Chordata; order Testudines; family Podocnemididae; genus Podocnemis; species Podocnemis expansa. Next base: position 3,265,597 of record ML681982.1, read on the forward strand.
AGAGGAAGAGAGATTGTGCCCAACACGATCTCTTCTGTTACCTGAAGTGGGAGCAAGAATAAGCTTGTGAGTAAGGCACAGGCCACTGAGTCAGGACAGCTGGGTTTCATTCTTAGCTCTGTCGCAGCATGACTGTGGACCTTGTACCATCATCTGGGCCACCATGTGTCTCAACTCAGTCCTCTGTAAAATATGGATAACAGGCCTTACTTTTTAGAAAGTAACTAAGAAAATTGGTGTCTTGGTTTCAGCTGCCCAACTGCAGAGATCTTAAAGCAGCTTGGTTTTCACAGAGTGGTGGCTTGGCTCTTTCTGAAAAGGTAAGGCTCCTTTAGGCTAGGGTGTCTCATGTTGCTTGCAATAGGTGATGTGTGTGAATCCATGAGAAGATTCAGTTTCACTGTAGTTCTACATCTATTCTATTCTATTTTTCTAACCAAATTTGTCTTTTACTTGCCTTCATTAGAGAATCATTAAGACTGTTGTCTCCTGTGGTATCTTCCTCGATTCCGTCAGTGTGGTTACTTGTTGCCTGAACCTAAAGAAGAAAAAGAATATTCACTGGGCCTAAACTATGCCCTCATCCCCCTTGAGTTTAATAAAGCTTCAGTGTGTAACTGAGTGCATCATTTGAGTCACTGTGTCTAACACCAAAGTAATTCCAGTTCACCTGTGCTTGACTTTCAGCAATGTTATATGGTTGGCATTTGAACAACAGAGAAAGTATAATATGGTTCTCTCCACTATTATGGTAAAAGGAAATCAATGGGAATAACATGATGGGTAAAGGCTACAGTGCTTTAGTTTATATCAATAGATGGGGGAAAAAATCTGGTAAAGCCTTACCACACAGGAATGAGAATACACCCTTCAATCTTTGTTTGATAATGGCAAAGATGTGTATAAAAAACATTTTAGCACTGTGCTTTTCTGCTCTGACTATGTGCATCTTCTTCTAAGAGTAGGGAACTCCAAATGTCTGAGCTTGTCACAATCCCCATGAATATGTACTTGTTTCCTTCTTGAGCTTCTTGTATCGTCACCAGCTGCCAGCACTGCTTTTAGATGCCAACACCAGCAAAGACTTTATATCTCTCTAACAATATCCTGCCCATCTGAAGTACCATAAAACATGACTGAACAGGGACTATCAGAGGCTGTTAAACATGCTTTAAAGTTCTTTAATTTGTTGTGGCACAGTAACTGCACTTTAATAAAAGCAATCTCTTGTCTTAATCGCCATACAATAAACTGTTATTTATATGAGTCAGCGCACAGGACTCAGCCTTCCAGGTGTGCCCCAGATTTTGAATCGTCCAAGAGTGCCACAGGGATGAAGCTGTCTGATGGAAACCAAACAAGGCTTATAAACAGGTGCCATTTTGCCTAGTCACATCTAGTGATGTGCCGGCAGTATTCAGCTCCTGGCAAGACATGGCACTTTCAGTGCTTTGATATATTTCAGTATTCCAGTTAATTGTTTCCTTCTTGTCGAAGCTTTAACATGCAATGCTTGTAAATATAACCTGAACCCTCCATATGGCACTCTGGTTTTCCATTTTCAAATGCAATCGCCCTGGAATAATGACTGTGGTATAACTCAATTTGAGCTCTGCTGCTGGGGACTTTATTACATAATGCTTTCTAATTGACCCTCCTAGTTTAATAAGACAGAACATTTCGCCAGAACATTGACAAAAGTTATTAATTTTCACTTCAGCAGAGACCAGTGTCCCAATTAAATCCCATGATAATGCCTGACTGACTGACTGACCTCATTATGGCTAATGCTTATTAGTCCTGCAGAGAGGATAACATCACACACTGTTAAAATGCCTAAATGAGCACATACAACTATTCAGCGTGATTATAATTTACATACATGGCTAATTTTACTCCACCAGTCCTTGTCTGGTGAAACTAATGCAGTAAAGGCCTGTCACACAACAAGATAGCTGTTGAGAATTTCAAGCTTGTCATAAAAATAGTATCGAAGTGTATTAAAAAAACTACACCCAGTTAAATTATACCTCCCTTCATGAAAAACTATTATAAATATGCATGCCATGCTTCCTCAAAGTGGTAATGTGCTTGTGCATGTTTCTGTTAAAAAAGTAATTACTTCAGTTCTTTAATGAACTAAAAAAAAAATAGTTAAGAGATCTACCTTTGTGCTAGTATTTTTATGTGCTCTACAGTTTACCTTTTCTTTCTCGTGCAGTGGTGTATTTTCACATTTTCACAGCAGGTTTTTTAATGTACCATACGTAGAAGATTTTATGTTAATCAGAATCCACCCCTCCATTCCTCTAATAGTTCCTCCACAGGAAAACATTTAAGACAAAATTCTTTATTAACAACTACAGTAACCACATGTTAAAAATGTCACCTGTTTCGACAAAGCCTTTCCAAAAGGTCAGCCAGCACAGCTGTATTTTCATGTGCTTTTAAGTAAAAGCAGGTAGTGGGGGGTAGAAGAAGTAAATTTTTATGGGGCACCTGAAGTTTTTACACCTTTCTTGTTACATTTTAAAGTAACTTTGAAAACACACACACACCTCACAGTATCCAGCATTTCTTTTTCCTGATACTTCATGAATTTCTGTTGGTGATTGTATCCATTTCCCACAGGGGTGTGTGATTTCACACATGACAGCAGTGTAGCAGCAGATATCAAACTTCTGTTTGTTCAGATGAAGTGTGGTGTCAAGTTGCAGTCGGAAAAAAAAAGTAAATAGCAATATACAAAACAAGACCCACCGACACAGGTAGATCAAGGGAAACCAGCAACTGCCAGTGCCACATACTCACAGGTTTCCCGGGCTGGGCAAAGATAGGCGGTAAGGCTAAAATTTCCAAAAGCACCAGAATGATTAAGTAACCTAACTCATATTGATTTTCAATAAGATTTATACTCCAAGTAGCTTTTAAAATAATGAGCATAGGACTGTGGCTGTGCCCAGAGCACCTGATTTGGACATACATGATACGATCAGAATCCACAGTTTTCCTTAAAAATTGGTAAATTTTTTTTTGTCCTCATGGATGCTCAGCCAAGCTTGAAAATGTGAAGCAAGTATAACAGCTGCTTGTCTGAGTCTGCAGATAGTCTAAATAAAGAACAGCTCCAAAAGATGGTGAACTGTCCTATTCATATTAACTCCGTACTTTCTTGCAACCTCCTAGGTGGAACAGGCCAATGATGTGGCTATGGGTTTAAGGAGTTCCTCATGTTAGGAATGCATAGAGCCCTAGCTTTCTATAGTTAGACTCTGTGTCATGCACACATAGCGTACCTCTCGTATATAAATACAGAGCAATGCAGACCTTGAATCCTTGTATACAGAAAAGCTTGATCCATATACCTATCTAGTTTTTATAACAATCCTAATCATTATAGTATCTAAGAACTCACATGAGCTCCCTACACTAGCAACAAGATAACCTAGTCAGTGGGCTAGCAGGTGCAAATGACAAGGTTTATTCAAGAAGAAAATGCATGGAGGAAAGACAAATGTCTAATGCCGTACATTAGATATGTTAGTCAACCACAATCAATTCAAAAAAATCCTTTTGTCAAGATGACATTCAAAACTCTGTTAAGGTAAGGGACAGCAATTGAATTACCTTCTGCTACTGTGTAAATTCTGGATTCCTGAATACAATGTCTTCTGAAACTGCCCTGTTTCATACACAAGTCTTTTCTTTCTTCATTGACTGACTGAGATTAGGGTTACCGTCACATCTTCATTTTCAACCACATTTTTGTTTTCCATTTCTTCCAGTCACATATCTCACAAATATGTCTCCAACACAAGGCCCTATTAACCCTCATGTCCTAGATCCTGGCATATCTCTTTGAAGAGGTGCTTAACAGGTTTTTCTGCAATTTATTAACATAACCCAATAGACAAAAATGTAGTTCTTGCCAGACCTAGTACACTTTAGTAAGTTATACATGGTTGTAACTGAGGGCAGAATTTGGCCCACCATGTTTTAAAATAGATCCCTGCAGGTCACTGTGCTGATAATGTGCTAATCAAACTGATAAACTCTTGATCTAAAAAAAATTATTCCAATTTATCATTTAGCTATTATGTTCCATTTTCAATATTAGGTGCCATATTTGCCAACACCATGATGAGACATAGTGGAACATTCATCTTTGCGATGTAAGACAAATCTAGCCATTGCAGCTATACACAGGAAACATCTTTGTACTGTACACATATGAAGTATAAAATTTGCTTGCTAACCATAAAATAAGCTGAAAACCAGGTATTTAAGAGTAGGACAGATCTTAGTCTCTATTATGTTTGCCCACTATTTTTAAATCAGTCTGTGAAGGGGCCATTCTGATGCTGCATTCTGGAGTAGGTGGGAATAAGGGTGCAAGGTTATTTTTCCAAATTTAAGGTGTTGACGTCTATATTGTTATCAATATCATCTTGCATCTTCCATAATGCCAGAGGATATCTAAGGGTGTTAGTAGCTAAAACGGAATCCTCTCAGTCAAGTGAAATAACACAAGCTCTATTGATGATTCAAACTTGTTCTTTCTGAAATTGCTGAGGAGAAAAAGGAAGGGGTTAGAAATACAGATCAAGTGTATGTAAATGTGTATATTTCTAATGCCAGGCAAAGCTAGCCAAATTGTAAATAAATAAAAAATGACTATAATTTGTAGCTCTGCTAGCACATTGAGACCACCAAGTGGAGGGTGTGGGACTGAAAAATTGATGCAGAAGGTTTGTGAGGTGCTTGAGGGTTTTGGTTTTTTTTAAGCATAGTGGGTCAATATAAGTGAGAAGACTGATGGGGAACTGCTGTATTAGAGGAAAAACAAGACTATGGGTTAGAGTTCATACTGGTGGATAGAAGAGCCAAAGGGTAGGCTGGTGGAAGGAGGAATAAAAAAGCAGCCAGAGTAAACAGATGGTTTAACAAGAAAATAATGTTGATGTTAAGCAATGACACAGGTAACATAAGGCCTAGAGAGACAAAAGGAGAAAACCCTCAGGAAATAATTCTAAAATCATAGAAAGCCACTGGGCAGTTCAAGTGAAGAAGTTCCTCCCCTGTCATATGTTTGCTTTAGACTACCCTGAATAGGAGGAATAACCACATGAGGCAATGTTAACAGAATCAGCATGATTTGTAAAGTGGATGAAGAAGTAGGGGAGGAAGTATTTAGCAACTTAAGTGTCTGCTCAACCAAAGAAACCAAAAACTGGACAAAGAGTTTGTGTATATTGATAAAGAACCATATCTTCTTTTAGTATGAGTCGAATCCAGTCCTATTTGTGCAACAAGAGCTGTGAGGGTGTAACCCCTACCCTGTTTTAAGAGACCTGTTCAACCTGGGTTATGTTGCTGGGCAGATTTTGTGGCCCAGAAACCAGAACTTTCTGGTAATAGGGTGTGGTAGCATGTTGAGCATGCTCCAGAAAGTTTTTCTAGTGTGCTGGAGTGAGATGCCCCAGGGAAGCCTGAGAGCAGCAGTAAGAGAGTAAGTAGAGAGAGGTGCAGAGTCCACATGCTGAGTGATTGAGTGAGAGGAGCTGAGCCAGGGGTAGACTGCAGGATGCTTTCTCCCTGCTTTGGACTATTTTGCAGGGGAGTTCTCGCTTGTGGGACTAAGAGCGGGATAACCAGTAACCTGACTGCATGGTGCTGGTTGAAAAGATGAAAGAAAGGACTGCATGGATTCTAGTTGAAGATTCCTGCAGCCAGAGAAGAAGAGGATTGCTTCTGTTTGCATTCAAGCCTCAAGGACTTGAAGGCTGCAATTGGGCTAAGGGTGACTCCACCTGAACTTTGAGACTCTTGGGTTTCTTACTGTTCCTTTTAAATTTATTTTGGTTTCTTAGGATAAGATTTGTTAAGTTAGCAGTTAATAAAGGTCATTATTATGTTTATGCTGAGTGGGATGGGAATGGTGAGCGGTCCTCTCTGTGAGTCCTGTACAGACTAGATCCTGGCTCTCCAGCTGCTTTCTCGAGGGGTTTATCTCTCTTTGGCACTGGAGAGGGGGCAAGTGAATGAATTCTAGCCCACACTTGCAGGTTACAAGGGTACTTATAAAGGTGGGATTTAGGTTTGCGTAATGATAGGAATTCAGAAAAGGGGCAGTCATCAATTTTTGGGGGGTAACTGTCATGGGGGTTGAACCCAGATCAGGTGCTTTCTTACTAGACATTCAGTTTCAACCTGCTGGGACACTAATGCACACATGGAAATGTTTTTTTCACTGGTTCATTTAATCTAGAGAGTTCACATCTAATGCCCATGTGGATCCCAGCAGCAGTACAATGCCTTTTTCCTTGCTATGTGGACCACTAGCATGACTTCTAGTGCTGACACTATGGTCTCTGTGCTACCTGGCCTAATTCTTCTAGAATGTCTCCTGTATGTACTGTGACATCAGGAGGCCAGGGGTCAAAGTCCACTTTGAACAGATAAGTTGTTCTTTAGGCACTGGCAAGCGGGGATTATTACAAGAAGTCCTGGCTGAAGTTGTTGGTTTGATGCTAGAACTAAGCAACCATGACCCTGGTCTGGTTTAGTTTGTGATAAGACTAGGATGTAAAGAGGAAAATATGGAAGGTTAATTTCAACAGTGCAGAATTTGGTAGAATACAAAAAGGTTTGAGGTCACCAATCATAGGAAAGAAAGAAAGGGAAAACAGCATCTACAAGTAAATTAATGGATGTGCAAGGGTTAGGATCAATTCTAGAAATGAAACATCGGTGCAAAGCAAAAAATAATAATGACTTGCAATTAATACCATTCATCCTAAAATGTTTTAAAAATGAAGTAGAAAAAGTACATTGACAGATCATACTAAAAAAAATCTCTTCAGCCCATTGCTTTCGGGATAGAACCTGGCATCTATTTAGCAGCTGATGATAACACTGTATAACGGATTAGGATCCACAAAAATTATTAATATACATCTAGCTGAAACTACAAGGGGAATTTAGGTAAGCAGAATGTAATCTCCCAAAATGGAATTTGGACATGGGATTTAACACACCTATTCTTGCAGAATGTATCATGAGCTTTTTAATGAGCATAAGCAATCAGAACCCCAGATTTCTATCTCATCTGAAAGGTGTCACAGTGTCATCCTGACTTGATTCTGGGGCCATGATTCAGCGCTGATTCAGGGGAGAAGTGCCACCTACTGAATTGCAAACACTTAATGAAGAATGAGTAAGGGGGAAAAAAAAAAGTAACTCGAGGTGAGGAAAGGCCATGTGAAAAGTTTAAAATCTTGTGTCTAAAATGAGCTGGAAAAAGGATAGAACAGAGGTGCAAAAACAAATAAGGAAAGAAAAAGTGAAGAATAGAGAGAAAGTTAACACACAAAGTAGGATTTAAAATACATCTTTCAAGCGTATAAGAAACATGACGATTAGTGAAAGAGAATATTGGGCCTTTAAGAAATGGCAGGAATAATATATTGACAGAAGATGGGTTTTGGTTTTGGTTTTTACCTTTCTTTGTTCACAGTGGAAGAGATCTAAATTTCCCAAGGGTGGGGAAAAAAAGATATTGAAAGATATCAAGATTATGTCATAACAGGTGATCAAGAAATTAGAACATCTGAAGATTGACAAACCTTTACAGTCAGATCAGATCCAGCCCTGAATTATCAATAAAGGAGGAAAAGAAGAAGTGAAATTTTTAAGTGGTATTATGGTATAGAATCTAAAATTGTGCTAAAACACTTCACAAATACAGTATGCAATGCTCCTTACTCTGTTCAGTTCAGTCTTAGAGAAGCATTAAGGGGGAGCATTCAGAAGAGATTCTCAGTCCCTCAGATGTCATTTTGCTTCTTGTCTAAATTCTGAATACTTAGCATTCTGGTGCTGTTGGTGGTCATTTCACTTGGCCTATATGCTGGGCCAATAACTTTATATCCCTGGTGTCAGGCAAAACTATGCTACCCATTCTCCTTAAATCAACATTGTAAATGTGTCAACATCATCAGGTAGAGTCATTAGAAAGTGTTATTTTAAAGCATGTAGGAGGCAACTTCGATTTTTTCCATATGAGTTTTGTTTAGGGAGGGGCTCCCGGTGACAAAGGGTTACTGTTAGTGGCACCCAGCTATGAAGAAAGAAAAAATAGATTAATAAGCATGGGGCAAGTCCAGATTTAGAATAAACAGGTGCATTTCCCATAGGTGGTTCTTAGACAAATTCACCAGTGGCCATAAATGGTGATGTAAGCTGGCCAGCAAATGGTTGTACAGGGTTAAAGTATTTGTACTGATTTAGCACTTATGCTGTGTCTACACTGGCAAATTAATCTGGATGAAGGACACACAGTCCACACTAATTTAGCCCTTGGCTACACTAGGCAAAGCTTAGTCCAAACTAATAAGTACCAAGCTTAGTTTAGACGTCCACACTTAGCTCAAAATTTAGTTCAAACTAAGCGCAGGCAAGACCTGAACTAAGGCTTAGTTGAAACTTTAAAAGTTTGGAATAAGCCATTAGTTCAAACTAGCCATGCGGTCTAGTTCAAATTAAGATGTTAGTGTGAACTAGAACATGTGGTTAGTTTGAACTACAAAGTCCAGGGTTAGTTTGAACTAGCCCAGGGACCAGCAACCTTTGCCAGCCCCCGTGCCAGCCCTGCCCTGGCACCCTCAGCAGGTGCCAGAGGCAGGGCCAAAAGGGGGCAGGACCAGGCCGCTGGTTCCTGGCCAGGGCTGGCTCCTGACCTTGCCAGGAGGCAGCTTCTGGTTCCAGGGTTGGGGCCGGCTCCCACTGGCAGTGGTGGCACCGGGTGGGTCTCCCTGCCCCACTCACTTCTAGCTGTGCCCAGCAGGAGCCAGGAGCCCTGCGAGCCTCAACTTCTTTGTCCCTGCTGACCGCATTTCCCAGTTGGGAAGCGCAGCCAGCGGGGCCTGGAGCCACGGCACATGGCTCTTGTGGCCATAGATTGTGCAACGCTGGGGGAGCAGGGCCAGTGGGGAAGCCTGAGCAGTGCCACGTGCCACTCAGGCTCGGCCTGTGTGCCACTTTTGGCATGCATGTTAGGGGTTGCCAACCCCTGAACTAGCCCAAGGTTACTTCAGACTAACCTCGGACTTCATTCAGACTTGCAAATCTGAAGAATAAGCAACTAGGAGGGAGGTAGATAACAGAGGGTACGGGGCAAATTAGTGCAGGTTAAGTTACTTTGCTAGTTACTTCTTTTTCTTGACCAGCTGACACGCAGTATGTATTCGACTGCTATTTATTTCTCAACTGAATTGGCTCTGTGATTTGATTGGTCCAATAACTTTAACAACAGAACACCCTTTGAAGTTAACGTGAGCTACATGTGGCAAAAGACAGGATAATTAAGGTCCTTCAGTGAGGTGGAGTGGGAACTGTCTGCTTTTGTTTATTTAGTCTCTGGTGTGTGACATAGCTGTGGTTCTTTAGCTATGCATAAACAAGAATACTGCAGATTGATAGCACAGTAACTTATAATACTGATTATACTGTTGTGTGTCCTCCAGACCCCAAGAAGGTTCATCAGATACCAGTTTAAAGACTACAGCCTGCAAACATATCTGCATGTGTGCTCCAGTCTTCAGCTCTAAGTAAGTGTGAATGTTCTCCTTTGCTAAGGAAGGCCAAGTCCTTGGTATTTCATACTATAGCATTTCAGTAAATTCTTTCAGCGCACTTCAAATGTTTACATAAAAAGTAATGTAAAAATGTCATCCCTACCAATGTATAGTCTCACTGAACTAGACATCTTTTATAATTAGTATGGATTTCATTTCTGGTTTATTTTACTAAACTTAAAACATATTATAAAATAACTGTCGTTCAGTAGAGTTAGAGATCCCAAATTTTACAGCCTGGCTTTTCAAGCTGAGTCTCCACTTTTGCACTTACAAACAGCTGAGCAAAGACCAAATTATCTTTTCTAAATCTGCAGGGTCCCAACTAGCTCCCATGTTTGCATAAGTGCTCCCATCTCTTTGTGTGTGCGCGGGTGTGCAATGGCAAAAAGTACAGGCAAAATTTTTTAAATCAGGGTGTGAACCTAACAACTGCTCTGATTTGCTGTTACTATATGACCTGATCCTATGTTTTACACCCCCTTGCATTTATTTTCATCCCATTCTGTAAGTTCACCCATCTTCGAAGCATCTGACGAAGTGGGATTTTCTCCCAGGAAAGCTCATGCGAAAAATAAATCTGTTAGTCTTTACGTGCCATGCGACTCCCCCCTTTATTTTTTTTTTCAGAAACTTCATCAAATACCAAATTAAATGGTGTACTTTCCCCTTTGCCATGGCAATCAAAGGCCAGGAGATTTGCATGTTAGAGCACAAATCTTTAGCACGAAGGCGCAAAGCTTCAGAAGAAATTGTTGCAAACTGGACAAAAAAAACTTGTTATTTTAACCTTCGTCAATGTAGCCTATAAGTCAAAGATCAAAGTTTAAAAAACATTGGCACTCAACTACTCAATACAAGGAATTTTTTTTGCTTTCAAGGAATTTTTTTTGAAACTATAATTGTAGTGTTTTATACACAGAAACACAAACAATAACTATTTCCACATTTGCAGAAGGTTAAACCGTAAGGTCTGTCTCAGTTGCTGGGCTTCCCAAGGTTCTGGGGATTCTTTTTTTTGTCATATAAAATCCCTTAAGATAGGTAATACCCACATAAAGAGACTTACAAATCCAGTTTTCAAGAACTGGTATTAAATATAGATTTAAACTTTGACCTTTATTCCCAAGCCAGATGATGAAAATTTAGCTTTGCAGTGAAGAGAGTGCAATAAATTAACCAAATTTAGGAAAGAGTTTAATTGGCAGTGCCTGGGATTAATAGTGTAAGTGTGAATGTGAGGGTATTTGCGCAGTGCTCTAACTTATTATGCAGTTTAATAGTAGCTGCATGGGGAAAAACCATCTTGATACTTTTGGCATATTAGGAGAGTTCTTTGTTTCCATAGCAATGTTTTAAATGTGCCAAATAGAACAGTCTAGAATTTGGTTTTAATTAGCATATTTCTTATTCATAAAATGCATTAAAATAGTGAGTAGTGCTTTTCATGTATTGGCAGGGAAGTAACTACTGTGCAGGAAAACTTGGCAGCCATCTTGTTCACAGATAACCTTGAACATTAGATTCGGCAGTGTGTTCCAGAGGTATAATGTGTTCTACGGTATGTCTACACTGCAGGCTCTGTTAAGTTGACCTAACAAGGTCGACTTTAAGTCAGCTTGAAGTTGACCTTGTTAAGTCAGCTTAGAGAGTCCACAATGGAAACTCCTGTTGACTGCCTGTGTCCAAACTGGCAGGTTCTAGGTTGACAGAGGAGTAGTGCATTGTGGGTCAATGGGAACTCTGTGAGGGGGTCTGGAGGCCAATTAGGGCGACTTAAGGGCTTTCCCCATCTACAGTGGCTTAAGTCGACTTAATAAGTTCGACTTAAGCATTAAGTTGGCCTTGAGAGGCGGTGTTATTTAGTTGACTTAAGGAAGCGCTTAAGTTGACTTAATGAAAGCCGCAGGAGTCTGTAGGTAAAATCTTCCTTAAGTTGACCTAAGGCTCCACTGTAGATGTACCCCTAGTGAGAAACTCAAAACCATAACCTCTTGGCCCATTGGTTGCACTGGTTAAACAGTGTTAATCCATGCATTGCCTTCAGTTTGAGAAAATGTTTTACTCAAAATATCCTGAGGCTGGTACAGTGCTGTTGTTTAAAAGTGCTAGATTCCTACAAAACAATTTGCAAGTACTTCAGCATGCTTTATATGTTGCAAAGTAGGTGGACAAATGCAGAGGCATTTATTTTGTATCAGAGCCCCTGGTAAGTTAAAAATGATTGTTTAGATCCTCAGATGCTGTAAATTGGCATCAGTGGAGCTACTCTAGTTTACAGCAGTTGAAGGAGAAGGGTTGGCCCAATACATTCCTTAAAAACAAATGTTTTACTTGTAGGCACTCTGTACATTAGGAGCCTTGGAATTTAGTTGGAAGTTTTACATTTGAAAAGATCCTGTAGGCCACAGATTCTGCCTAGGAGTCCACAACTCCCATGATGCCTTGAGAAAAGAGAGAGTGAGAGTGTGAGAGAGAGAGAGAGACTGGTCGACTGACCGACCTTTCCTCCTCCACGAAGCACAGAACAAGCATGGGCGGACTCCATAGTGAAGGGTAGAGTGTGGCCCATGCTAAAAACTGCTTTGATCGCTGGAATTTTGTTCAAGCATGGAACTTTGGAGGCTGGTGGTATTGCTCAAGTCAAAGCAGGGACAAAGTCTGAGCCAGGCTGACTGAGGTGGGCCAGCAGTAAAGGTGGTGTAAGTGCCTCTTACGCCCCCTTGTTTTGGAACAGGACTTGCAAAGGAAGAGGAGCAGCAGAGAGACTTTGCCTAGGCTGAGAAGAAGCAGGGTGGTAGTCTCTTTGGCTATGTCTACACTGGGGTGGGCCCTTGAAAGTCAGCTTAACAAGGTTGACTTTAAGCTTGTAAGTGGCCAGGGCAAGAGTCAGCTGCCAGCCCCCGCCAGCTGGGAGCCAGATCAGCCTCTCAGCCTCTCTCCGCAAGCTGCAGGAACTGGCTGCCAGCCCCCACCACTGGCAGCAAGGAAGGAGCCAGATCAGGCCCCCAGAGCCTGATCACATCCCAGGGCAGGGAAGGAGGCAGGCTTTCCCCTGTAAAGTCAACTTAAATGCTTAAGTCATCTTACAGATCAGAAGTCATTAAGTCGAAGTTGACTTAATAAATTGTAAATATAGACTGGAAATTGCTTAAGTCGACTTAAGGCAGTATAAGTTGACTTAAGCCCCTAGGCTGTGTTCACACACAGGCATTATTTCGATACAAGTTGTGTTGAAACAACTTGTATCGAAATAATGCCTTATTTCGAAATAACTTAATTCGAATTAACAGTTTGTTAATTCGAATTAAGGAAAAAAGCTCAAAGTGAAATAGCAGTTTCAGGCAACAGTTATGTCGAAACAAGTCACTGTTGTTTCAAAACAACATGTTCGGACGGCATTGTTTCGAAACAGTCATTTCGAAACAACATTGTTTCGTCCCCACATGGGGTTTAAGTTGTTTCAAAACAATGCCGTTGTTTCGAAACAACAGGTGCCATTGTTTCAAAACAACCGTGCGTCATGTGAACAGGGTATTTCTTATTTCGAAACAGCCTCTGTTGTTTCGAAATAAGAGTTCTGCGTGAACACAGCCCTAGTGTAGACATAGCCTGTGAGCCAAGGTTGCTTACATTTGGTTGGGTCAAATCCAAATCTTTAGCTTGATGCCTTGGTGGAACTGAAACACTGAACCAACAGAGTACTGTCTCAGACATCTCCTTCATCAGGCCTTCAAGTTTACCCATGCAAGCAAGGGATCAGTGTTCTGAAAACTAGGGGGGTATATACTCCAGAAGTAGGTCAATAATGAGAGTAAATGCCAGTTCGACAAGTTTCATTTATTACTGTATACTGTATTTGTTAATTGATGTATTCACCTGCCCTTGTGGATTTAAAATAGTAGTGATGTCTTGCCATTTATCCTTCTTTGTTAATTAAAAGTGTGCTAACTCTAATTCAAGTATATTGGCTGTACAGTATACATAATTGCTGTTTTTGGATAAGACCCATGCCCCAGATTCTTATCATTATTACAATAGGTTTAGTCCTGGAGACTTCAAAGGCACGTCATTGAACATGTACAGGATCCAGCCAAGTGGAGGCACTGACAATTTTAAATTCCTTTAAGAGCAAAGGAACTGCAGCAGATGGGTGGATAGAGGATTCCCACCTATTCAACATTACCATAAGATACTCATGATCTCGTTTGTGGGCAGCAACCTAAGGTGTTTGTGCACACAGTTGAATGCTGCTTGCTCTTAAGTAACTCAGGGAGTAAATGGGAGTGGGGAGTAGTTACATACCTTTGTTATAAACAATGTGTTACATTATTCAAACTAAAAATACATTGTAAAATCTAATTGTCTTTTCACTATGCTTTTGTTTATTTTTTTGCCTTCCTCTCTGCTTGCACTGTGAAAATGGAATGGATATATAAACTAGTGGTCTATAGTCGATATATACTATAGTCTTGTTGATAGTTAATTCCAACTTCTAGCACTGTCTGCACTACAAAAGTGAGCAGTTGCTGTCTGTGGGAGTCAGGAGTGAGTAACACTGAACTGATACTCAAAACAGTTCAACTGCCACTTTAAGTGGAGACACAACATCTTCAGCACGGGTTGACAAGTAGTGGTTAAAATCTGCTCCAGGTTGACAATATTAACATGCAGTCAATATGAGGGTTCTTTTTAAAGTTAAAAAAATTGGAGATTTTAACACTTTGAACATCTGCTTCAGTTACGGGCTATTTTGCTGTTTGATAATAGAGTTAAATAAATAAGCTGACTTACAAAGTGGTTTTCTAATTGCAGGCAGAAGACTGTACTTTACCCTTTAGGTAAATCAACAATGTATTGGGCTTCTGTAATATTGTGGAGTAACATCAGAGACTCTTTCAGTGCATGCTTGATATTCTTACTTAGAATGCTTTGGTTAAATGATAACCACTCCCCATCCTCTGATCCATCAAATCTTGCCCATTTTAGACTGAAACCATTTAAATCTAAAACCTTTTATAATGTCTGACTATTTCCCCTTTGCGTTTTCTGTAACCTTTATACTGTCTCTCAGCCCTGGAATAATAACTACTCAAACACCACAAAAAGCTCTTTGGTATTTCTGGCCAAGAATAAAACCAATAAACATATGAAATCTTGTAGGCAAGCATATTAAGGTAATATAGTATAGTAAGATTTCCAGCCACTGGTGGTGGAGCCAAGTTTTCCAACTGGGGGCAGGTAAATGGGTTATTTATTGGTAGTAGGCAAGATATCAAGCCTGTCTTGAACGCACCGGGAAGCAACAGCTCCCATCGTGTGGGGCGGCACCCAGCTCCTCACTCTGTGCTGTGAGGCCCCATCAGATAGGAAGTGCCACTGCCAGGTGAGTGCAGGCAGGTTTGCTATCCAGTCATACATGACAATTTAAGCTTTACACCACCTCCTTTAGCCAATTATGATATGTTTGAAACAGCACCACACATACAGCTAACAGCAGGAGTCTGTATGATCACCCACTCCACTCCCTTCACACCTCCTGTTAGCTCTGCTGTGGTTTCCAGCCCAGTTTTGCAAACTCAGAAGATGTGAATGTTTCAGATAAGCACCTGGACTTTGGATGTCTGCATAAATGGAAATGCTGCCTCTTTGAGGTAGCCCCATCACTAGTTATTATGTCAGCAGTTAGGATGATTTAGACTCATTTTAGTTATACTGTGATTGGCCTAAAGGACGGATTTTCCTTAAAACTCCAGCCACAGAAGGCTCTTTATACTTTAGAAAGGTCTGATCCAAATCCAGATCCAAGTTTTATAAGATGCTTGTATCAGGATAATGGGCTGAACCAAAACCTCTGGTTGAAAATCATCTTTGTTTGGCAAACCTTGAGGAAGTTCAGATCTGTATGCAAATCTGGCGTTTTGGCCCTATCACAGATTAATATTAGGGGACAAAGTTTCTGCTGTGGTATGTAAGTGTTACATTATTTAGTTCCTAGAGTTCTTGGATTGCTTTTCAATAAACTTTTTTAAAAAAAAATCCTTAGTTGCATTACAAACTCTGGATTCAATTAATTTGTAAGACCGGAAAAAAAAGCCCTTTTCTTTTTTAAACTAGACATTTATTTTTAACAAGGGATGAAATCATTAGAGAACTAAAACGGAGCCATCTGTTGTTTTATATCTGTTGATTGCAAGTGGTTAAATGTGTGTTTGGTTTCACACAGTTTTGACATTGTTTCTTTATTAATAATGCTTACGTAATTGCAACCACAAAACAAGCTGTAAGGCTGTAACGTTTTCATTACTTATTAGCAAAGAAATCAAAACAAAAAACAGGATCAGTTAGGGGATCAGTTAGGAGGTAGCCCAGATTTACATGTTGAAGGCTGGTCGTATACAGACTTGTGTAGCTGCTCTTTTCTAAACAGAGCTGCTTGAAAAATTTTCAGCACAACAGATTTGCATCAAAAAAGCCAGTTTTGTCAGAATCAAAACATTTTATAGGAACATATTGATTTCAGTGACATTTTTTATGGAAAAAAGTAAAAATGAATCACTCTGACTTTCTTGGTTCCTTTAGATAATGTCAAAGGGTATGTCTACACTGATTGTTTTTTTAAAATTAGGAGGCTTATTTCAAAAAACTTTTTACCTGTCCACATAGGCATTTTGTTATTTTAAAATAGGTGCTTCATTATTTCAAAAAAATGAAGCTCTATTTCATAACAACTAAACCTGCTTTTATTTTGAAAGAGCAGCTCTTTCAAACTAGTTATTTCAAAAAAAGCCATTCCAACCCACGGAATTGGCTTTTTTCAAAATAATGGCCCTATATTTTTCCCTGCCTTCCTCTATTTTGACATAGAGATTCTAGTGAAGACTAATATAATGTAATAGTTCCTACCTTATTTCAAAATAGAGAGTCTTCACTAGACTCCAATTTCAGAATAATAAATTTGAAATAATACTATTTCAAAATAATTGGTTTGAAATAAATTCAAAATAGTTATTTTTGAAATAACTATTTCAAAATATCTTTGGCAGTGTAAACACAGCCATCGTGTTAGTTAAACAATAAAACAACGTTAACAGAAATGATCATGTCAAAATGAAACACTTCCACCTATAAGGACATGTTTATACCTTATCAAAATGAAATGATTTGACAGTGTGTTGATAGTCGAGATCAGGCGTGGCCAAACTGCGGCTCGGGAGCCACATGTGGCTCTTGAATGAAAAACTCTGGCTCCCAGAAGAATGTCAGCAAATCAATTTAGGAAAGCAGCTCCAGCCTAGGAGTTCAGGAGGGGGTCGGGACAGGGGTGGTGGGAGGGAAGCATGGCATGGTCACGGATGGCAGGGAGAAGTGTGGCATAGTTGGGATTTTAAAAATCTCACCACTAGCCTGCAGTCTTCTACATTGAGCAGCAGCTAAGTTTTTACTGTATAGGCCTAGTTTTCATGGTAACCTTAAGTAATTATTAGAATCTGACATTAGTAGGATCAATATTTGTCCTCTTTTTATGATAAAATTAAAGTGTGCAATGAATTTTAAACTTATTGATTTTGGAATAGGTACAAGTATATGGCTATATGCCTCAGTGTGGCTCTTGAAGGTTTAATAATCAACTTGTGTGGCTGTTGAGTTCCCTAAGTTTGGCCACCCCTGGTCCAGAGTAAAAAGTTCTGAGAATTTTTCATTTTGTGGGAAATGTTGAAATGTCAGCTTTTTGTTTTGATTCAGAATGAAAAAAGAATATTTGAAATGTCAGCATTTCCCATGGAACAGAAATTCCAGTTTCCAAACTAAATATAGTTGTGAAATCTGGTCCACACATAGATGTAGTATTGTCCACTGGAAACAAAGTCTACTTTCTTACTTCAGTAGTCTAAGGCGTTCTTTCCAAAAGTGAATAAATTTGAGTTAGCAATGTACTAACCCTAAAGTGTCTGAAGGCAATCTGATGATATCTCTCAGCTGATAGGCACCCTGCTTCTGGAAGCTGTTGGTTCACCCATGAATCCACCCTAATTTTTTCAGCTACAGCTATATAGTTTTTAGGCAGTGTTGGCTGCCAATTCCCATACTGCATCTTAGGTCAAAAATTAACATTACGCTAGGTTTTCTCAATGGAGTAGAGAAGTCTATTTTCTAGGCAAAGTTGGAGAAGGGCATTTCACCTTCAGCACATCTGTAATTATGAATGCAATGAAAGCCAAGGTGCTGTGTGTTATATCACTGAAATGTTGCACGTTTGTGTGGAAGGACTAGTGAGGATTGGCAGGTGCCTGGAAACAGAACTGTAATCTAGAGAAAGAGTGTCTTAAACTGAGGATGGAGAGCAATTGATTCATGCTAATGGAAACATACACGATATTAAATGAAATTGTACTACACCTTCTTCATAAGGTGGCACTTGGGAGCCAAGTCTTCGCATACCATTGGGTACATTTATAGCACAGTGTGAGAGGTAAATCAGCTACACAGTTCCAGTTCTGGTTAATGGTAGCTGTGCTCCTAATCCAGTATGTAAAATATTTACCTATGCCTTTTAAGATAGGCTTCTTGTGTAATTTCAAGGGAATATTTAGCCAAGGGGAAGCTGCTTTATACCAATTAAATGGAGGAGTACTGGACGGAGGGCAATTCAGGGTATTCAGTCTTACAGGAAAATCTGTGTTTAAAGGTCTCTGTGGGGCTTTTTTAATGAAGAACTAAACTGCGTGGACTGTATGTGCCGGAGAGGGATTACTGGGGCCCAGAACACTGAATTTCTCTCTGAGGAAGGAGGGTGGTGTGCAGCAGGGCCTCCTGCTGGGTGATGTATTTACTTTATCAAGGTACTCATGCTGAACAGTGTGCATATGTATAGTCATAAATCATTTCACCTCTGGACTAGTGATGGGAAAAATGTAACAAGATTAGGAAATTTGGAAAACATCTCCAAGTCCGTGGAGCTTTATTCAAACTCAGCAGAATGTATATGACTCTGGAGAGGTCTTCTCTCTCCTTTACATCCTACCCTTATGACCCAGCATTCTTCTTCCTTCTTCATATCCTCCACACAACCCTAGATTCATCCTCCTCTTGTTCACTCCTTTCTTCATCTTGCTACTTGAGTGTGCTGTACTTGTATATCCAAACACAGTCAACTCTTGGACTGATCTTCCTGGTGTAGATACAGAGGTCCAAGTCAGAGGTGTTCGGTAAGGTGGTGTAAGACTCAGCTAAGTTCCTGTAGAGTCGTTTGCCTCCACTCTACCAGTGCATGGGGGGGGGGTCTAACTTGGTATAACTTACAAATTGAGCTGAAAGATGAGGGAATGTAAAGTAGTATGGGCGATTTTTACCAGCTCCTCTGTACGTGTTACATCTATGTAGGTTCTCTTATACATTGGGAAAGTTCTAAGCGAGTCTAACACAACCTTGCTTATCTGCCCTGATTATAGGGCACAATGTACTATAGAGTTGCTTTGAAGGAGGTTAGCTGTATCTCATAATATATTGCCTTAAGCCTTATATGTAAAATCTGAGGGCAAAATAAACTATGTTTACACTGGCTAATTAGTCTGGACTAAGCAAGCTTAGTCCAGACTAATTTAGACTGGGTCTCCACTAGGCGTTGCCTAGTTCAAACTTAGAAATTGCTTAGTTAACTAGTTAGTTCAAATGACTAGTTCAGACTTAGCGCTTAGTTCAAACTTGGGCAATGTAGACACCTTAGCTTGAATTTAAAAAGTTTGAACTAAGTGGTTAATTTGAGCTAACCACTTTTTCTAGTTTGAACTAACTTTTTAGTTTGAACTAGCTGCGCTTTTTAGTTTGAACTAACTTTAAGTTTGAACTAACAAGTGTGGCTAGTTTGAACCAAAAAGCTATGGTTAGTCTGAACTAACCCATGGTTAGTTTGAACTAATCAGGAACCACTTAGTTCGGACTAAAGAAGTCCGAACTAAGCTTTCTGATGTAGACATAGTCACAAAGTCTAACATCTGAACTGCCAAAATCTCACAATGAATTTTGAATAAGCTGAATGGGACCCAGGATTGGGACCTGTTGGTAGTTAAAGAAAGATATGATATTTATCCTAAATTTCGGAACAGTTGAGGTTGGTGCTTGGACCTTGCTTCTTGATGATTCTAATTCATTATAAAATTTTAACTCCAGACTACATTGGTCTGATTCTGTTATCACTCACACAGTATAAATCAAGTTGAGCTCCACTGATGTCAGTGGAATTATAGCGATGTGAAACAGTGAATTCAGAATGAGACTCCAGATATGAATAGCTCTTGGGTCCAGATTCTGGAATCAGTGGACTTATTCTGGACTTTCAGGGGTACAGCTGAGATCAGGAACGAGCCATCATCTCCTGCCGGCCAACACACTTAACAGCCATAGCTAAGAATAACAGGACAAGAGTACGAGAATAACTCCAAAGTCTGCCATCTTGGTGAGCCTTGCGTTACTCATTTTTGTAGGTTTTTTGCACAGTAATTGGGACAGCTCCACACCCCCTGACAGTAGGGCAATATCAAAACATTTTAACATAATTTAACACCTGTGGTATTCTGTTTATCCATCCAGAGGCATATCAAGCTATGAATCAGTCAATTCCTTTTGTTTTTCTGTGCAGGCCATCTTTACATGTCTAAGCACTGCTGGGGCTCAGTACAAATCGTCAGAGATGACACACTCTTGTGTGTTCTCCCCTGGACACTTCACTTTTCCTTTATGCGTCTCTTCATCTAAAAATAAGTCATTCTTACATGCCTGCTTTGTGTGCATGGAAAACCAATATACATCCCTTCTTCCAGGAAGATGGGTGTGGGACCAGTAAAATGGCCCAGGAAGTTCAGAATCAGCAACCGGTATCTAATATTTCACAGGACAACAACCAGCCAAACCACCATGCTCCTAGAAAATTGTGCACTTCTGCACTTTCACATACAAGCAAGACAGCATCAGAAAAAATTGCTACTATTCCTTCCCTGGCCCCCTCCTAAGTTATAACCTCCCCCCTCGGAGGTCAGACAATGCTGAACGGAATGTCTGTACAGGATGCAACATAGGGAGTTCCTAACTTATTTTTGATTACTTGCTTAATTTAGTATGTCTGACCAGTGATGTAATACACTCTGGCACTACTGCAAAGAGGAGAAGGTTAAGTGGAAAAGTCAAGGCTTCCGCCAGCTTTTCAAGTGGATAATGACTTATCTTTTCCCTTCTGAAAAAGAAGTCAAAGTGATGTGTTTTTAAGGACGCAGGTGCTCCTAAGAAATAACCACCAGCTTGGGAGAGGCTGCAAGCCTTATCGTAAAAAATTTTCTGCAGCCTGGAAGACTGGGACATTGGCAAAGGGGAGTGAAGCTATCAGTAAGATCCCAAACAAAGGCAATGTTTCCAGGCACTGAAAATACCTAATATTTTTCACACAAGAGTATTAACCATAAACAGGACCAGACTAACTGGCCTGGGAACCACAAGAAGCCCCCCACCACAGGGTCTTGCTCCCTGGAGCCTCCCAACTGTGGCCTCCCCCTGCCTGGGCTGCACAGACCAGCTCCTGCCCCCCCCCCATCACTGGAGGGAGGCCCTGGAGCCAGAGGATGCTCCCACCCCAGCCCCACTCTTGCCCCCAGGGGGCGGGGGAGCCAGCAGGCATCTGGCGGGCCCTGGGCCTCAGCACGAATCAGCAAGCCCCACCCCAGGTGGAGGAGACAGGCACAGGCCTGCCCTGTCCCACCCGTGGGGGTGGGCCAGCTGGCCAAGGGGTAAACTGGCACACAAAGCCCTGCCTCTGGCCCAAGGCCCTGACCCCCACCCTGCCAGCTGCTGAGAGCACTCCTGCCCTGCCGATGCTGAGCCAGGCCACAGGGGGCAGGATGCAGAAGCAGATTATTGAAGAAGTTTTAGGGGATGGAGCCCGGGGCTCCCCTTTTAGCCAGGACCGGGGACTTAAACCCCTAAAGCCCCTTTGATAATCCGTCCTTGACCATAAGCTATTTCATTAGCCGAATTTTTTACTTTCTCCTCCCTGCTTGCACTAGCTTAATGTTACCTGTGTACAGCTTAAGCCAACTGTCTAGCAACCAAGTATTTCTATTAGATACTTGAGCAGCTCGACTGGATCAAGTCCAAAAAACCCAGGGGCCCCTGAAAAGCCATGTGATTAGGACTCACATTTTCAAACACCAAAATTCAGTTTGTGACCTACTCCACCCACTGGCTGCAAACGGAAATCCCATGTAAAAGAGGGAGAGGTATGTGGGTCAATCTCCTGAGGGAAGAAAAAAATGTGTGTGCAGGACTGCTGCATGTCTTTCCTGCAGCAGTAAGGAGAACAGTGGATGAATATTTCATGTTAAATAGGAGCAAGGGGTGGCAATGTGTGTCTCAGATAGCTTAAACAAAGAGTTAGATGCTGATACTTCAGGGGGTTCACAAAGGCTGCAACCTCTTGTAGTAAATACCAAGTGGCACTGGAATATGAGCAAGAACCATCACAGTAGTACCAATGAGGCCCCTTGTGACAGCATGTTTGGCACCATTTCTGAACCTGCCACATCACTGGATGACTGCTTTGTTTGTCCCCAATGAGAAAGAATTTTGGAGCATGTTGTCATCAACCTATTGTCAAGATTTCAATGTATAGCCATTCACAAGTTTTCACAGCGGTCTAATATAGACGATGGGAGAGGATTGATCCTGAAGATAGAGTTGCCTTGCACAGGCTTCTTTGGATGTCTTAGGAAAGAAAGAAGGAAACAAGATTAACTACCTTAGTCTATTTCTGCAGCATGACACACAACCATAGATTTGTACGACTGGAAGATACCTTGAGAAGTTTTCTAGTCCAGTCCCCTCAACTCAAGGCAGGACCAAGCATTATATAAACATGTTTAGATCTGCATGGAGGCCACTGATAACTCTAGCAGTAGGAGAAGAGATGCTAGCTCTTTATCCAAAGTCATGTGAAGATTATTAACTAAAGTATTCGGCTCTGCTTACCCACATAGACCCAGCTCTGAAGCTTGACTGGCAGGTTTCCTTGATACTGATGAAAAGCTGGTCTTGCTGGAGCTTTTTGCTACTACTTTCTTAATAACTTTCCCTGGCAAGGAGACACAGGAGAAGAATATTATTACAGAGTGATCCAGCCTCACAAAGCTGAGATAAATGAAACATTGTCTTTCTGATTTTAATAATGCTCCCATTTGCATAATACTACCAAGCTCATTGGTATGTTATGTCGGTACATTCTGATTGACTTTATTTTATACTGAGGGGAAAAAAAGAACTAAAATAAAGCCTTCCTGGAAGAAGCCCCTTATATCTGCTTTGTAACACACAGCAAAAAAGGTAGTGGCTTTCTGCAGGTAGCAGACTCTTCATACTTTTAAGGTTGAAGACATAGAAATTGAAATAATAATAGTTACATAGCTACATACACTACACTCATTATTACTGGACATGCTGCATTTTCTGATTGTGAACACTGCATTTCAATGCCGGAAGGGTTTTGGGGGCTGCCTTCTCGCATACTGATTTCCCAGTGGGGTGGTCCTCCTTATACTGCAATAACTGGAGGATTGATCTACTGTGTGGTATGAAGAGAAGATTGACTTAGGTGATTTAAGGGGGGGGGAAGGAAAAAGCAGGAGCTTTGCAGCCTCCCTGAGAGATCTAGCTGGTCTCCTTTCCAGTGATAATTTAGTTCACAAACATCTGACCTGCATCAGTTAGTTTACACAGCTATTTGGACCTTTTTTCTCTTTAAAAATAAATACTCATTTCTCAATTGGAGATGCTTGTGAGGCGAGGGAGATTTAATCCATACCAAGATTTGGTCAGATGTTTTTCAAACACCGGAATAAATTTTTAATTTGCACTTTGATAACCAAACAGTCCCAGCTCTGGCACTCTTGGGGATCCTTTCAGAGGTCTGGACTTCGAACAGATACTGCACACAGCAGCAAACAGCAGCAGAGACTACTGCAAATTCTGACTGCTTGTGCTAAACTACTGTGCACTACAATAAACTGGAAATCAACACATCCTCCCACTCTGTGAAATTGGATAGAAGGTGCTCCTCAAAGGAGAGCAAATGAAAACATAGTATATAACGGCAAGAAATGCTAGTGCACTTGTGTTTCTGTCGGGGAAACATTCTGGGAATGGTCTCAGTAACACAGGATTAACACCTTGAAGGGAGAAAAGCAAATAAACATGCCTGGGTATGGTTTCATTATTTGTTTCTTTCTGTTTCGATTTTTCTCTTCACACTGCATGTTCCATGGTTGCTTTTTTTTTTATATGTGGCCCTAGAAAACCAAAGGCGTACCCTTCAGATGCTGACTGAAATTAAACAAACTAGAAAGAGAGTTTATTTTCCCATAACAGTGTAGCAAATTTGAAATCACTTGGGACTTTACATTTGTCACTTTGATGAAAGAAATGGATATGTATAGATGAGACTATTGAGTGGGAACATGTTAACAGTCTTCAAATATGTAAAAGATTGTACCAATTGTTCTCTATGTTCCTTGAGGGTAGGACAAGAATTGGTTTAGTTTGCAGCAAGGGAGATAGGTTAAATATTAGGAAGCAAATTCTAATTGTGTGTATAAGTTAAGTATTGGAACTGGTTACCCAGGGAGCCATAAGATAGCTGTCATTGGAGCTTTTTAGGAATAGACTAGAAAGACACCTATCAGCAGTAATCTATACCCACTTCTGCCATAGTGCAGAGGGAAGAACTGGATGACCTCCCACAATCTCTTCCAGCCCTACATTTTTATGGGTCTGTGTTGTGGTCATTTACAGTGTTACTGTGACACTAAGAATACCATGCACATTCCTCTTTTCCAGGAGCACAGCTGTGACCACTTCAGCTAAAGGAGAACGTCTTCTAGCTGTTAGCAGGATGGGGGTTTTGACAAACTCTTGAGTATTTCTTGGGCTAACCAGCATAGGATAGTGCTACACACCACCTGACACACACAGCTCATTAGTCTATGTACAGTACCAGTTCCCAACTGACCTGAAGGTTTCATTGAATATTTAACAGTTTGGAAGGAATGGAGCTTTGGGTAAGCAGGAGATCATTGAATGCCATGCATGCCCGTCCAGGGATGTGACTACACTTTGGTTAGCAGAGTTTTTGGATAACCATGTCTGGAATAATAGAATTTGACACATTTTAAATTGTGTTCAGTACCAGCCCTGGTCATACAGCACTCTGGCTGAGCCCCCCAAAATAAGGAACTGGAGATAAATATTCAGTGCTGATTTCTGTGACATCCTGTATTTTGCAATGCTTGGTAATCACCTGATTCATTCCATTTGCTGTGACAATTTAAGACTGCATCCTTTGGATGGGCCATTCTGAACCCCTGCTCCAACAAGGATTCATACATGTTTTCCCCATATGAAAACTATGCATTTTCCAGTGTTGAAAATGGAAAGCTCTATGGAAATGTTTTCCAGAGGAGTAGCCGTGTTAGTCTGTATACAGCAAAAATAAAGAGAGCCCTGTGGCACCTTAAACACTAACAAATTTCTTTGGGTGTACGCTTTTGTGGGCTCCAACTCACTTTGTCAGATGCAAAATGCTAAGTATCAACACAGAGGGTATTGTGAGTGAGGAATGAGGTGCACTGGCAAAGCTCCAGAGGAGTAGCCCTGTTAAGCTGTAATAGATAGACGTGCATAGAACTTGTTCCGACTGTGCCTGATTCTAGCCGATGAGACCATCTCCTTTTCCCTCTGCAGTTTCATTAGTATCAAATTCACTGGGGGGAAAAGTAATAACAAGAAATGGTGATTACAAAAGACAAGAAAATTAGAAAAAATACCCAACAGCACCAGCAGTCAGGCAGGCAGTGGCACTTGCTTTATTTCTAGTGTCTCTGGCAATTCGGAAAGATGCCAGACGGATAGCTCGAGAGAATGAAGTTTTTTATGCAGCTAACTTACCAAAGGTGAAGCAAACTTCCCTGCCCAGCTGACACTATCCTAAGAATGTCATTTTGTATCTGAGCCTATTCAAGCCATGACCCCTTTGTTGACACTGCCAATAAAGGTCCTGTTTAGTGGGTTCTTTGTGATATACAACATACAGAAACTGAATAAAGGCCATCAACTCATTTCAATTTGGGCACCAAATGATGAAATATTTCAGCCATTACCAGCCTGAGCTGGATTTGAGTTGTCCAGTCCCTGGGTAGTCTGTTTAATGGTACCTGATTTGGAAACAAGAATATTTTATAACTAAGCCAGTTATTGCGATATTTCTGTAACAAAGAATCTGTACTGGTTACTCAGCCCTGTGTGCTGAGTCTACCAGTCCTATTTCGTTGAAGGTCTTGGATTTCTCATGAACCTATGGGGGAGAGTCAAAATGTCATCACTGCACTGTACAGGAAAATCCCTTTAAGTATGCTAAAACTCTTTAAACTTTTATGATGGAAAGGGCCAAGACGTTACTGTAAGTGGAAGTCAGGGTCTCCAAAGTAGCTGACTTTATGCAAAACAGGCGAGTGCAGTCAAAACACTTAGAGCAATCAATTGAAGTTGTTGGGTAAAGTTTTTTCCATGTCCCATAAATTATTGAACAGTTAATTTTGTCTGTGTGCCTGCAAGACATTCTAGCTTTAGGATGACAGCTTTATCCATTAAAGTGAGTGTGGTGACAGCAGTACAGTGAGTGCTGAGAACTGCTGGGAGAGCGAGGAGGCCCATTCTCAGCTGCATTACCACTGAGAAATCCTGGGACACATCAACATCTTAATCAATATGCGAGAGTCAATTACCGGGGAAGCACAAGCTTAAGCAGGATCTGATTATTAGGTTCATGTTCAATCTACCAAATGGGCTTTTATCGATAAAGAGCTGAATATCATGCAGAATACACATACCAGCCCCCTCCTAACCAATTTCACACATGCATCCTTTCTCCTATTTGACTTTGCAAAATCAGGTCTCTAGCAAAACAATAAAAGTAGCAGGAATGAGAAAACAAATGCAAAAAGCCAAATTCTGCATGTGGATCCCCATGTGCTATTCCTATTGAAGTCAATGGAAGAGGCAGGGCTGTGTGATTTCAAGGCAAGTGTTGGGCTGAGATATCCAGGACTCCATTAAGGGTCCCTGGGGCCAAGTGCTGCTCATTTAATAGCCCTCCACTGCATTGATGGCAGCAGCCTTGGGCCTGGCCCCACACCATGGTAGTGGCAGCCAGCCTGGGGATGGCCTCGCCTAGCCCAACCAGCACTGTTGGTTGGGGTTGGGGCACACAGCCTGCAGCCTGAAAGGCACTGATGGGGACAGGGACAGAGCCCACAGTTCAGCTGGTGTTGTAGGGGTGGGTCATGAGCCCATGGTACAGCCAGCCAGTTGCTGGGGGAGATTGGGAGGGAGCTTAGGTTAGAGGCCATGGTCTGCAGCACTCCTGCCTGCCTCCAGGCTGACTGGTCTGGAGCAGAGCATGCAGCCCAGGGGCAGGACGGAGAGGCTGATGGTGAGCAGTGGCAGTACACCACTCCAGCCATCTGGGGCCAGAGTTTTGTGGGGCAGTGAGGCCCCCTTAGGCCAGGGCCCTGGGCTGCAGCCCCTAAAGTTCCTCCTTTAATCTAATGCTGTAAGAGTCTCCAAAAAAAAGGGAGTAACCCTGGTGCTTCTATTTCCACCCCATTTTGAGGACACAGAAGACCAAGACATTTAGTTTTGGGAATCTCAAGCAGCATGATAGGCTGGATAATATTTTCTGCTGAAGGGACATGAAGTACAATATGAGGCATTTTCTGCCTGGACTTGTCTTGGCTAACTCTGCTGATCTGAATGGGGTGGACATCAGAGCACTATTTGGCCCCATAGTAGCAATATTATCGTAATGTATGAAAGATTTTACAGACAGCAGCTGCTGCCAGTTCTCATTTGTTAAATTATAGTTAGCACACTGAAGCTGTGTGAGTTATATTCATTATTATTTACACGGAGAGGTCAATGTCCTGCATGAATATGTGACATTAACTACTGCCCTCAAAGTCAGGGGAGATTAAGTCCGCATGAGGTCGATGTCTTTGTGTGTGTGCATGTGGCTGAAGCAGTCATGGCTTACTGAGAGCCAAATTCATCACTGGTGGCAGCTGACTCAAGTCACTGAGTTACACCAGGAAAACTTTTGACCCAGAACCTTTAAAAATTTAGGAAGGTGGCATAACAACGTAAGCCTGTTCATGTTACATGGGGCTAAGTGGTAAGATTGTGGCAAAGTCATTGATTGAGAGTTCGTTGAAGTCAATGGTGATATTCCCATTCCCTTGCAGGGTTCAAGCCACATATGTAGGAATGAAGGTACTGGTCTAGATCCTCTGAACTGATGCCATTCTCTGTACTGTCCCTGCCATGGAAAGGGAGTTGAAAGACCGTCTCTCTCCATATGGGGAGAGGCCTTTAGCATGGGAGAGTCCTCAATAACCTTAGCACTGATACCAGTCCTATGTTTACAGTCCTGCTCTAGGATGACACAGAGACAGAGAAGAGCAAAAAGAAGGTGTGAATGGAGTACATTGCCCCCCCCGCCCCCCCAGTGCAGGATCTCAGCATAGGAGTCAATACCGACTAGCAAAAAGAATGATGAAGCTGTAACTGGTTCGGTAATAGTTTTCCACTCCCTCCTACACTGAGTGGATCTCAGTGCAGGACAGAATCTGAGGCATTGTCTCTGCTCTTTACAAATAAGCTGTACACTTAACACATTCAGTGGAATCCAATTGATTTGCCTGTTATGGTTTAACAAATACATTTTAAAAGAAAGGACTTTACTTGACATAAGCAAGAGGCACCTGGATGCACAGGTGCAGTATATTAACTCATTGTGTGCCTTTTAGAGATGGGCATAAGCTACAGCATTTCATCTGGTGCCACATTTGGAAAACCCCAAAGTTCAGGGAAGGGAGTGGGGTTAAGGCAAAAGAGAATTCAGGTTATTAGTTTTGTTTTGGTCTATTGTGTAGATCAGAGCCAGCTCCCAAATTTACAGACGAAATTTGAATGCAAATCTGAACTCCTCGTAAAGCTCAGGAGAACTCAGATCTGGGGGTTTGAATTAGGCTAATTGCTCATGCCAATGCAATAAGCTTATGTTAACAGCAAAGGGTCTGCAAAGGAACCACTGGTGTGCATTGCTGAGCTAGACTCACTGATGGGACAGTTTTACAAAGGACTCCGTTCTCTTATCTCTTTCTTTGCCACTAACCCAATCTTCTGTAATTAAACTGCACTAGACAGCAAGAGTTCCTGGTAGCAAAGGTGCATCCTGGCAACTTGAAAAGCAAACAAAACAGGAAGATGTCAGTCGCTGGTCAGAACTTTCTACCCGTCATTTTTATCAGACAAAAATACGAGACAAAAAATTGGCTGTGTAAAGGAATCTTGAAAGAATGACATATTTGTCTGTTAAGCATAAATATGAACAGCTATGGAGATCTGGTGCTCTGGTGCTCGATTTTAACTCCAGCAACATTCATCTATTGCCAGGAAACACTAGATTTAGTACCTGAGGGATTGCAGTCTCAAATACCTTATACATTTTTTTTAATATGCTGCCAAGAATTTAAATTGGTAAAAGCTGGGGACTGACAAAAACTTGATCCCCAAGAGCTTTTCTGGCACTGGTTTATCAGGGAATATGGTACCATTATTTTTATTATAATTATTATTTTTTGGTGGTGATCAGGGAGCTCATTTATAACCCGGTGACTTCTCCTCCCAGATGTATTTTTCTAAAAACTTAAATAAACAAAGGGTTTGATTTTCTTGGTGGCGCTAGGAGCTGTCATTCATTTTATATGCAATATGCCTTCTTGGACTGTAGTCATTTTAACATACTTTTGAAAAGGTCAGGAACAGGCAACAGAAAAAACTAACTGCGGGGTACATGTTCTCTCCAAACCACTCATCTGGTACTCCTCTAATCCCGCGGTGCCTTATAATAGGTATGAGGTTGGCTCAACAACAACATTTGAGCCCAATCCCGGTCCTGCTAAAATCAATAGCGTGCATCTCATCATTGACTTTAGTCGAAGCCAAAGTAAGACTTTTGCAGGGCATGATTGTGGAAATGTAAAGGGAATGTTAGGTGTCTTGACAGAGACTAATACCTGACAAAATTATCAATAGCACTTACTCTGTGTCTGCATCTCCTCTGCACTCTACACATCTCAGCTAGCAGATCCCACAACATCTTGATGTGACAGTGACGCAGAGCCTATGCCTATTTCACAGCTGACATTACTAAGTCAGATGGCCACATTTACTTCTGTGCTGGTACAGAGCTTTGCTTCAGCCACCATGTTGGGTAGGGTAGCTTTGAAGGACTGCATTTGCAATGTAGCTGCAATAAACCCTCTGCCCCCTGGGCCTTAGGACAGCCTAGCTACATCCTTCATTTTTGCAGGCTGCCCCCTTGTGCATCCCTAACTTCACTCTTCCACCAGGGACTCCTCAGGTAGGGCCCAGAGATAGTTTTGTGTCTGGTGGGCAGTGCTTCCTGCATTAAATTTATTCCCTGTTGAGCCTATAAAACTGACTTGCAACCTTTTTCCACCAGGCTGCAGGTCAACTATGAATCGCCCCCTGAGAGTCTAAATGACTTGCCCAGTGCTGCACAGCAAGTTAGTGTCAGAGCTGGGCTTACAACACAGATGTGCTCCTGACTCCAAGTTACACTGCAGCTAGTACCGAATCTACATGTGAAATAAGACAGTATTATTTACATGATATCTTTATGGCCCAACATTGCTACTGGTAACCATAGCCAGAGCTTCCTTTAAGCATTCTCCATTTCCACCTGCTTACAATTTCTAGAATCTTTTTCTAAGGAAGCAGCAGTCATCATGCTCCCTTACCTGACATAGCATGTCCTATTCTGCTTGAAATGATTTCAGTTTCATCAGACAATTAGGTCAACTCCCTTAGGAGCTATAGCTCTCCTAATATTTGTGGTAAGAATACTTTAGCTCTCATTGCCCTGTAACTCAAAGCAAAAGACAAATTTCTTTCCACCTGGTGGGGAAAAACAAACTTTTTTGGGGGGGGGTCGGTGAAAAAAGCAGATGAAAGGGTGTATTCTGCCCTTACATTTGTTGCTGAAAAGTTTTCTTATTAAAATAACAACAACATCTTATATAATCCCAGCTATCCTCAGGGACTATGAACTACTTTGCAAACTCTGCCCCTGATTTCTTGATTCAAATCCTTGAGCCTGTACAGAGCCCCATTCACTTCACTTGGGCTGGACATGTAGAAGGATCTCCCTATAGGGATCTACTTCCAGGATCTGATCTAAGGATCCAGTTTTCCCTGATACAGAAAAAATCCATTTTGGAGACAGGAAACTAAATATTTTGTTTTCCAGTTTTCATTCTATTGAGTGCTGGGCTTTGATCCCTATGGAGTGGGCCGCAGGTTTTAACTCTTAAACCTGCAGAAGTCCTGAGATATACTTGAGGGCCCCTGCAGTACTACTTCTTGGCCTTGATTGCAACATAGCTCCCTGAGTAGCTATACTTCTATGCAGTCTCTGCCCGGTCCTGTTTCTTATGAACACCTTCCTACCTTTGGGAAATAAGGATGAGGAGAGAAATCATGTCCAAAAAATGTTAACCAGATAAGCATAATCTCATGCAAGATGAATTTTAATGGTACTGAGAGGAGACAGTGTTGCAGATGGTCTCTCAATGCACCAGGAAAGGTTCTTCAGTAGGAAACTATGATGCACCCATCAAAGGATTTCTGCAGAACTGGGGGGAAAGAGCAGTTCTGGTTTCCTTTCATTGTGCAAATCCAGAAATGCATTCAGGCTCTTTATATATATATAGGAGCCACTTTATATGGTGCGCTGTAGAAATGCAATCACTTTTCGACAGTACAAGGCAGGACAGGAAATAACTTGCCTTTTAGTGGCAAGCACTTTGGTGTTCTGTTTGATCCAAAAGATGCCCTGATCCAACTGCAGAATTAACCCCTGAAGGCAGGTGAGAGCACTTGTTAATTGCTTTCTCAGTGTAACAGGTTCACTTTCTAAATCACCAGTACCACTTCATACAGCATCTTTGGTTTTCATTGGTGGTTCCTTGTTCAAATTATGACTAGGTACATCCATGTTTATGTGGTAGAATCAGATGAGATTCCAAGCTGAGGGAACACAGCTGTAGTTTTCAGTAAGAGAGAATATAATTTTTACTAAACAAACAAACAAACAAATGCTAGTTTCATTGCAAAAATGGCAACATTTAGGACAAATGGTCAAAAACGTGTATTTTTGGCTTCAGACTTCCATGTTTGCTGAAGTAAATGGTTCAGATTCCCCCAGTACTGAATTTCTGACAACTTGGAAGAAGAGCTGTTTTTACAAGAGGCTATTTGCAAATACTTTTTGACTCCTGTTCTACTGTTTGGATGCTGATACAATCTTTTCCTTTATCACAGATTCCTTAGTGGGATCTCACTTTTCCTACAGACAAATCCAAAATGTATTTTAATGGCATATTAAAAATTAGTATTTAGCCGATTTTATTTGTATCTAACTTTCCTATTTACAGCTGGGTTCCTTAATTGTGCTTCTAATGTTTCACGGTGGCTTAACTACCGAGAGGTAGGCCCTTGCTGAATATCTGCCATAAAGCATCTTGGGCCAATATTGGTAGGTCTTCTTCATTCCATCTCCACCCGCAATCAAATAACGCTCCAAAAGCAGAGGTCCTTTGTGACATAGGCCCATGATTTAAGTTCAACAATTGCAGCATTTTTACTGTTTCTGGCATGGGATGTTTGAGAAAGGTTAAAAAAAAAAAAAACCAAAAAACCCCACCCTCACCAAAAAATCTATTTAGAAAACAAATCCAACATAAGCACCATATGCCTTCAACTTATAGACTCATTTCCAGGCAAGCAGTGATGGCAGGCACAGCAATTTAGCTCCTGTTTTAATTTTTTTTCCTTCAGAGGTGGGAAGTTTGGGGGGGGGCAGGGTTCATTTCCTTCCTATGGGATTTTTTTATTAGTTTTTTTTAACTATTTTTCTTTCCCTCTGCTGGTTTACTGCCTTGTATCAATCTACCCCCAAGGAATTTAAAAGCCTCAAGTAAGTATTATTAGATTTTTTAAGTGTAATTTCTCACTGTGTGTATGAGAGAGGGAGAGTGTCGGAAGAAGGCACAGACGTGTACATCCATTGGTAGATCATCATCTGGTGTAAATTGTCACCTGATCAGCCAAGAATCTGCCCTATAGTGTCCCTTCACAGAATGAAACCCCAACTCTGTGTTCATTTAAGTGAATACGGAGGCTAAGGTCCTGCTGTCTGTGCCTTTCATATTCCATGGAATCTTTGCAAGCGGGATACAGGTTACAGTTCTCACTGGACTAAAAAAAAAAAAAAATCTAGAAAAAGGTAAAATACTATACAATAAAACAGAAAATTAGACTCAATTGACAAAAACTCCCATCCACATGATTCTTGTGCTTTGGGTGGATGGAGGTCCAGATGGAAGCCCTGATAACTTAAGAAGGAAGTGCTGTATTGGTAAATTGGTTTATTAGTAAAGTTCATCTGAACCCACTGTGCTAGCATCAGCAGAGATTATGGGGCTTTAATTGCTAACATTACAGCGTTTGAGGAATTAAAGAGAACTGTAAAAAATTAGGAGTTTATTTTATTTTTGCCATGAACCCAACTCTAAGGGCTCCTGGGGCCACAGCACTGCTGAACATACACACACACACACACACACAAAATCTTCCCCATGCTTTCAAGAGGGAAGGAAAATGCCTCGTCCATGAACTTCAATCATCAGATCCTGGAAACTAAGGCCGGGCATAAATCTTTCAGTAGTGTACACTGCCGTTCTGACAGCATCTAGTGCAGTATTCTATAAGGAAAACTACAGACTGACTGTGTGGGAATGCCCTTATCTATAACACAAGATGTTTATCAGAGTTGGGTGAACTACAACAATCATTGAACAGCTGTTTATCACTTCAATTACCGAATGAAGAATTTTCCATGCTGTTTGACCATCTCCATAAACTGGTCAAAGACTATGCATGGAATAATGTATTCATTGACTCTTTTGCATCCATGTTCAGTAAATGATTTGTAAATTGTTGTGGACATTATTTGGCTAACCCTGGAGTTTATGGATTACAGAGTGCTCCTGCTGTATCAATGCACTTATATCTGATTTTCTTTCTGCCAAAGAAGCACTGAGCTCTAGGGATACACGGGGCCAAATAAATCTTTGGTATTAACTCTGTGGAAAGCAACAGAGCTTACGTTAGGGGTGAATTTGGCCTGTGATGTTAGGAGACATCTGTCACATTGATTCTTCCTGCCTTGATTTGTGTATGAAAGGCATATGACAGTGCTGTGACATCAAACTCCTCCCTTGTGTTTTATTACAGAAAAGGCTCTTTCATTTGTTTAAAAATAAATGTGGAAAAGCAAGAGGAATATTAAAAAGGAAGATAAAAAAGCAAGTCAAGGAGTTGTACTTTTTCTTTCTTTTACCATAAGGCCATGGGCAAAACCTCATGGATAATAATGATATTTAGTTCTTTCCTAGCACTTTCCACCCAAGTATCCCAAAGCACCTTACAAACATTAATTCAAAAACAGATAAATAATATTAACCCCACCTTGCACGAGTGTAAATGTAAGCCCTGGGAGTTTAAGTGGCACAGCAGGTTAGTGTATACCTGGCAATGGAATACTGGGGCATTTCCCCGCTCTAACAATAACAGCTAGTTTGGACTTCTAGGAAACACTGAGTGAAGGCAGAAGACTTGAAAAATACAAAGGGATCTGTTTAAAAACTGGGACTTTCTTTCAAATTAAAGATGGTGATCATTTTGCATGTTCCCTCCCGCTCCTCCAAGCATGACAGAGGTGTCATCCCAACAAGAGAAACTATAATGGGGAAAAAATTTCAATAACACAATCTGATGCAAAAAGAGAGGTTATTTCAGGAATGTAGGGGACTGAGTGGGACAGCGAGGAAAGAAGGAATGAGCAGATGGAGTACAGGAAAGAAATCCATCTATGCAAGACAGCTGTGCGTGCGTGCGTGCGTGCTTGACTGGAAACTAAAAAGAGTTTTGCAGGGATCCCAGGTTCAGAATTTCCCACTAAATAACATAAAAGGAAAATTACAGATGCAAGCCACACGGAGTTACTAGTGAAAAATCAAATCTATCCATCCCTTAACTCTACCTGTCCTGGCTGGCTCAGCCTCTGCCCTTTGCTTGTTTAGCATGCCCTTCACTCTGTGCCTGGACAATACTTCAGGTTGGTTCTTACAATCTCATCGATCCCCTTATTTATTTTTTTAGACCATCAACCAAGCAGCCCACCCCACTGACCAGAAACTCTCATCTTCTTCTTCTTTTTCCCCAGCAATTAAAGAAAGTAAAATCTAAGACTGAACAAATCAATGTTTACAGATTTGTAATAAGTTTCTTTCTACTTATTTATTTATTTTTCTCTTTAGTCACTAAAGCAGCAGCAGCAACCGGCAAGAAGCCGTTGTTGCCAGAGGGTGAATCATAGCTATATTGATTTGATTATGTAAAAGCTCAGAGGAACCTAAAGCCAGATACAGAAATATCTCATAGCCCAAACCCTATGGGACACACACTAGTAAAAAAGCAATCTTTATATTGTTCCTGATAAAAGCATCATTAGTTTCCTCACAGCGAAACCATTTCTCTGCTGATACAGTATATGGTTTTCTTTTTCTCTAGAATCCACTCAGACATAATTAACACTCAGTTACTAGACTTCAGCTTCCCTCCGGAGTGTGCCGTTTCGAGGTCGGAGAGAGAGGGAGAATGGGAGAGCACTGTTGAATCAATCAAACATTTGCCTTATAGGAGATCTTGCTTTATAGTAACCATAGTGGTATATGAGTCAGACCCAGAGCTGTGGCACCCTCTTCTGGGCCCTCCGCTCATTCAGGCTTCAGGATCCTGAGTAAATCATAAGCTGAACAATCCTGGAGTCTCTTTCACTCTTTTAACTTTTGCTTGTGTAATTCTATCCTAGCCACCACACCACAACAAAGGCATGAAATCACACATGCACAGTCAGAAAGAATTGCACAGACAGACATGTTTCTTGCTTGTCATAACAAAGTGCTCTAATGTTTCTCTTTCTGCAGAGCAGCCTGTCACAGACACCCCAGCTAACCAGAAAAGCTCTCTTGCTGCTGTTAGTTTGAGGGTGGGATGAGGAGATTAAGTTGAAAGAGCACACAAAACTGAAACTATACAGAGTCTTATTTGGGCTTCTGCTACTTTTGCCATGTGATTAATACCGGGACAGAATGAAATAAGCATAGGCAAACTCATTAACCTCACACAGGGAGAGTCTGACCGTTGATGTGGTAGTTTCTTCTGTACACACCAAAGGGGAAAATATGATCCCATCATCTGGAGGCCTCGTCTGGGTGGCTATGACTTCATGATAGAGAAAGGGCTGATTGTGAATGAGTATAACCTTACTCACCTTAGATTCTTTTTTAACTTCACTTTTCTATTAGCCCAATCAAAGGAAGGTGTGGGTGGATTTTAAATCCCAGCTTTGAAACTATCCCCAAGACTTTGTTGAGAGAGGTATATCTCTGGAACCCAATACATCATCTGATACTGTAAGGTATTGTGAGATGGGCACTGCCCAGTAATACAGCCTCAGGTACCTCAGCATCAGAAAGGCTTGACTATGGTAAGGAAAAAGAAGTCATTTCAATCCTTACACCTATCTTCTCTCCAGGTTAGCATGAGGACTGCTCAAGTAAATCTTAAGGGCTATGGGATTTCTGCCGACAGCTCTGAAGGGATCAAACACATACCCCAGGAAATGGCTCTGGCAAACTTTACTCTGCATACAGAGTCCAAATGCGATGATGTTTTTACAGTGTTTTACTAAGCTGAAGAGGATTTCCGCCTACTGAAGCATCACCAATACATGTGTATTTTCCACCTCACCTTCCAAGACTGCCTGATGATCCTTAATGGCAAATTCAGATTCGTTCCCTTTGCACTAGATTCACTGTTAGCTATTCAGGGGTGTTCCAGTGGCTGAATCTCTACTCACATACCCGTTCCACTCTTCAGAAGTCACAACGTATACCACCGGTTAAATCCAGCTCAGACAGTCATACAGGAAGGGGTCTGATGCTATACTGAACTCCCTCATTTCCCACTGAAGGCCCAGCATTCCTGGTCTCAGTGAGAGCTAAGGGCGTTGAGTACCTACCAGGATTGTATTCACAATGCAATCCGATACCACTTTCTCCATATAGCTGCAGGGTGAGAACAAAGCTCTTCAACAGCAGCTTTTTATTGCTGGAGAATGGGAACAATACACCAGCTGTATTCTTTACCACAGGAAGCTACTGAACAAGTCTGCATTAGGGTCTTGTGCTTTTATTTCGAATTCTGAAAAGCATGTAGCTGTACATGTCATTTAGGAATCTGCTCCCAGTCGCTTGACAGTCAACAGCTGTTTGGACAGTAACTTCAGTGGCGGAAGAATCAGGCTTGGATATAGCCATTGCACTCCATGTAAATTGCCAGAGTGGTCCTGGGTATCACAGAATATAGGTCACTCCATCAAAATCATCATCAGACAGATGTCCCTGCAATTACCCTACCATTCGAAGTACATGACCTAGATGCCAGCTGTGATGAAGGAGAACCCAGATTATCAAGGGAGAGTGGTTTAAGTCAGGGGCGTTGCTGGATAGCAAAAAGATCCGGGGCACGGGCCCACAGGCTCCACCTGTGCTAGACCCTGCCCCGTCATGGGCCCGCCCCCAATAGGCCACACCCACAACAGACAACCCCCGCCCCCACTACCCAACAGACCCTACCCCTATCCTGGGCCCCACTTGAAACTGGACTTTACATTAAGTATTTGACGTGGGGAAGTTCCACATGAAATAGAAATTTTGGAAACATGGAGATGTGATGTTTCTGAAAGGAAATATGCTCACTGGGGCCGTGCCAGCTGATGACTAAAATTGAAGCTGTCAGTTTCTAGCCAGCAGCTGTCTAGGCACCAATGCAGTCTGACCATGTCAATGTCCATGGATTATCCTGGTCCAGAGTGTTTAGCCTCTGTACCACTCTCCCACCACATAGAAGCCCCATGCCATGCTGTGATACAACTTCTCCTTCATACCCCTTTGTTCATTTTAGTTTTAATGCAATCATTCTCCTCCAGTGTTCCCTACAAATGAATCAAGGTGCTGGCAGTATCCTCTTAAAAGCTCACTGACCATGTGAGGAGGACATATAAAAATTCTCCTCCTCTGACAAGGCATATCTTTCCCTATCTCCTATAGGTTTCTGTTGCTAAACATCAGGAGTCATGGAGATCAGAAAATAGGATTGGGAGGGAGGGTGGTGCATGAGACCATCCCTGGGACTTCCAGTCAACTTCTTTAGGGTCTCCAGGTACTGGAGAAGTGGATGGCATCTAGGAACCCAGATGAGAGATCACACGCTGCTGACCCATGCTGAAGACACCTACCACTGCAGTTCTCAAGCTTTTAAAATAGAGCCCACGCCTCTCCTGAACTTTGCTGTAATGCTTGCCCTCCACTTTGAGTGGCAGCATGAGATTGTGGAGCAGGGGAGTGGAAGGATGGGATGGTAGCACAGCAGCTGCAATTCGCCATGCTGGGCTGCTTATAACACAGGGCAAGAAATTTAAAAAGGCTCTGACCCTCCCAGCTTCTAGGTGTATGCAACCCAGGTAGGGGAAGTTGGGGAGCTCATGAGGCAAGCAGGCAGGCTGGCTGGAGCTGCCAGTGCAGTGCTATAAGCAGGGTCACACCAACCTGGCTGACCCAGCCAGACAGCCAGGCTGCCTGCCTTCTGCCTCCCCAGCAAATAGCCAAAGAGAGGACAACAAAGTGCACTGAGAAGAAAGCAGAGAAGCCTCCTGCAGTATTTCTCCCACCCTGCCCTTAGCTCCTGCCAGACTCCCAATCCCCCTTCTGGGGAAACAAAGCACAGAGGATTTAGCAGCAAAAACTAAGTAAGCCCACTCTTACAGAAAAGAGCGAGTCCAAACCAAAAATACAGCATTACTGGGATCACTCTATCCAATGCAAGACAGGCAACATTACAGGAATTCACAATGAAGTACAACAATTGTAAAACAAGAAAGGCACAGTTAAAGAGTAACAGGTTTATTTATTGCTAGAGCTTTTGTGGGTGAAATCCCACTTTGTCAGACACTTGAAAATGGTTTCCAAATAGGATTTCGCTCGTGTGATAAATAAATGTGTTACTCTTGAAAAGTACCACAGGACTTTTTTCTATTTTTACTGGATTAGATTAACATGGCTCCCCCCCCGGAACTTTTCAGTAAAAGAATGGTTAACTTTGTGGCATGCTGCCTGATGTGTATTTATGTTGTGCAGTCATAGGAGGGCAAAACTAAAGAGCAGAATAAATAGCGATATTAAGTAGCGACATTATTGGTAGGTCAA
Source organism: Podocnemis expansa (assembly GCA_007922195.1). NCBI lineage: Eukaryota > Metazoa > Chordata > Testudines > Podocnemididae > Podocnemis > Podocnemis expansa. The sequence goes on from ML681982.1 coordinate 3,304,799, forward strand.
GCCTCACTCATGATCTCCCAACAGAACTCGCAAATCTCAGGAATTTTTTCCCCAGGCCCAGTCTGCTAATATTTGCTCACTCTTCTGTAGCCACAGTCAGTGGTGGCTTTTGGGGTAGGTGAAGCAGGTGGCTGCCTAAGGCCACAAACAATAAGGGGCCCTGTCTTCAATCTCATAGACAGAAATGAAAACAGAGAAAAATATAGAAATTTTTCTCATATAGCAGAGCTAGTAGGACTGGAAGCCTAAGCACTTTTCACTCTTGGTTCATCAAGGCAAGCTATCATTAGGATCTGTGCTTCGTCTGAAATGCAGATTTCACCATTATCTGCCCATCACCTTGACACTGATATGCTAAAAAGCAGGAGCAAGCAACAGACAGCACAATGACAGGAACTTTTATAGTGGCCTCAGCTTTTAATTCCTCAGTATGGCCATTTATTTTGCCATTTTTTAATTTTGTGAAATACTGCCCTTTTCTTTTCTTTTTTACCTGTATTTTTGCATTTTCCTTTGACTTTGTGGAAATTTTTACTTTGACTTTTTTTAGCTCAGGTTACCAGGTAGGTCCATATAGGCTGCTACATCTAAATACAGTGCTTCCCTTTGGCAATCATTACATCATTACAGCCCTGCCTCCAGCCCCCCAAGTCCTACCTACTCCGTCCTGCAGAGAGAAGCCCCTGCCGGAGAAGCTGCTGGTTTGAAAGTGGCTCCCTTCCTCCCTCGGCCCCTCCCCTCCCTTGGCCGGTCACACACCTGGCTGCAGCACCTGCGCAGGGGAGGGGAAGCTGCAGCTCCCAGTCACACAGCTCTGCCGGGGTCCCAGCTCCCAGCGCCAGAACTGGGGGTCCAAAACAGACTCGGGGCACCATGGGAGAGATTCGGGGCACGTGCCCCGGGTGCCCAGCGCCAGCAACGCCACTGGTTTAAGTCATTCCTGTGCGCAACCAAACTTAGAATTTTTCCTTGCCGGGCCCATCTGAAGACTGTTCAGATTGCCCAGGCTGCCTATGGGGCCAAGGTGTGTTTGAGCATGTGGTTACACCAGTCACAACCTATGTGTGCCTCCACACTAGATGTTACCAGCTCTTGTGTTTTTCGTGTGAGTCTCGCAGTATTTTATTTTCTTAAAGCCCCAGCTCTTGGAGTCATATATGTGAGAATATGAGCGTTTGTCTGAAAACAAAGTAAGTTTCTGGATGTCATAGCTATGAAGGCAGACTTGAAAATGTGATATGAGTGCAACCTAAAGGCTCGGAAAGCAAAAGGCAACTAAACTCCCAAATTTTCTTTTTTTTTTAGAATCTTATGTCAATTGCATGGCTTTAGGGCGCCTTACACACAGTTTTTTTAATGCTTGGGTTTGGCACTGCTGTTCCTGGGGGAGGTGGGAGCCTGGTGGTGAGGTAGGGGATTGGCCTAGGATCCACTAAGTCATCCTGCCTGGATTCCCCTTCACCATGGTTGGGAAAACTAGCTTTGACACAGTTTTGCATCAGTGTTTTGTCATAGTTTTTTGCAAAGCTGTCCTAATGCACCAGAGGCTTTGCTCCTAGCTTTTCACTATTCCAGTTGGCAGTACGCAGATTAAGATCTCATTTACTTATGTGTTCTGGTGTATGACTGCAAGGCAGCAGTAATAGAGGCATATTTTAAAGTTTGATTAAGGTACAAAGCCCCTGATTCTAATGTAATGGTGTGGCTTGTAGAGAAGCAGAATAAACAGATTTTTTTTGAAGTCCCCATGTGTAAACCCCATTGTCTTTTAAGGGAAATTATGAAAACCATTTTTGATTTCATCAAACTTCAGAAGAAGCTGAAGAATTCAGACTTTACTCTGGCTTTCAAGTGTCCAAAAATTCAGGCATTTATGTCACAGTATATCACTTCATATTTAATAGATATGGGGTATTTTAGTTCAAGCCTGGCAATAAATGGCCTCCAAGAGCTGCTTTTAGATCTGAGTATCACTGTAGCACAACAGCATCCTGGCCATGCTTCATCTTGTCCATCCTGGGTAGGATCTGTGAAAGAAAGTGGCTTATGGCCAGCTGTGCTGGCTCTGCAACATTGGAGAATTCCCTGATGCCAATGAAATTTGTAGCTGGCCCTCAGTTATATGTGTAACACACCATTGAAATGACTTGGGTGGCACAACCAAGTACTATCATTAAAATAGCACATAGAGACCCTAACCAAGGTGAAGAACTAAGCTAGTCACCAGAGAGATAATCCCATACTGAATATTTTATGTCTAATCAACAGACTAAAGGAGTCTTATTATTAAGGAGACCAGACAGCAAATGTGAAAAAGTGAGATGGGGGAAGGAGGAAACGGCTGCCTATAAAAGATAAAGCCCCAAATATCAAGGCTGTCCTTATAAAACTAGGACATCTGGTCTCCCTAATAATTATTCTCATTTTACAGATGAGGGACTGAGGCACAGAGACAGTGCTCAGTGAATTGTCCAAAGTCACACAGGAATTTTCTGGCAGAACTAGAAAGTAAACAGAGCTCTCCTGGGTCTCTCCCTACTACAAGACTACGCTTCCCAACCAATACAAGAATGAGGAGAATTTGGCCTTAGTTGCCAAAGTTGTCTATGCAAAATATCCTTGCACAGGTAACAGCAAATGCAGAAGTATTCACACAGAAGCAGAAACAGTCTGCACACATGATTCATTGCCATGAGCAATACCTGTTTTTGTAGATACACCTGAATACTTTGCGTGTCTAAGGATATGATATGGTGGAGCACAGAACGATACAATACCAAAGCAGAAACAGAGTTCTCATTTATATTCGTTTGGACCTGAAACTTGGCAACCTTCTTTCGATACTAGAAGGTGTAAGTTGAAATTGATCTAAAATTTCCCTTCTTCTGGTAGCTGAATGTACGGGTTTCTACTGCTGGCTCATCCTGTACCTCTTTATGCTGAACAGCAGCCTGGAAGTAATTTGAACGGTCAAGTCATGACCCCTTAAAAATCGGGGTGTGTAATGGAAATACTGGAAAACCCCTCAATTAAGGTAGTTTTAGAGAGGAGCCACAACAATAAATAATAGCCCACAAAACCAGAGCCCAAGCTATCTGATTTGAATACATCTTTTGTGTTTATTTTTCAAATGACATTTGTGTTGCCTGTTAGATGTAAATCCATCTAAATTAAGTTACACAGGATGTATTTCTTTTCCTATGCTATTCACTGTAACAAACTGGGCTCTCTGTATCTGAGTCAGGCAACAGTAATATCATCAAGAAAGATCTAAGGCCAAATTCATCAAGATCAATGGAGTTATAGTAGGGCCTTGGTTCTTTCAAATCGTAACCAGTGAGAACAGGGCTGAATGTCAAGTGTTAAGAGTTCACACAACAAACACCAGGATGTTTTTGTTTGTATCTTATACACCCATTTGACTAAAAAACAAGCCTTTTTTGGAAAAGGCATTTCTCATATTCAAAAAATTGCAGTTCATTGGCCTAGACTCTGAGAACTAACAAACCTCTGAAAAATTGCTGTGATTGACAGTGTTAATAGATTTTTCTTGCTGCTCCAGTCTACAAACCCTCAAAAATAAAACAAATCCAAACTATAAATCAAGGCCACTGAAATGGAGACCAGTCATCCATCCCAGAACAATGCATTTCTGGGTGAAACATGGGCTTGCTAATTTCTAGAACAAATTATTGTGCTTTCTTTAATGCAGTTCTCTTTATGCACTTTTAGTTACAAGGAATTTTAAAAAACCTACACACTTCAATTTAAATTTTCCCAAAGTGCTCTTGGTATAAAACATTTAGCTGACAATGTGCCAGGAAATCCCTTTCATTAAAGTAAATACTGATACACACATTGTGAAGTTATCTCACTTATAGTATCAATGATCTTTAATAGAGTTGGTTTATTACCAGAATAACATTTCTTCCTGACAAGTCTGGAGTCAATATTTAACAGATTTAGGTCAGATTTAGCAATAGGATTTTGTAAAAACCTGGCAAGATCAAACTGGATGCTGACTCAAAAGTAGATTCAAAGATTACAAAATGAATGCTTTCATAAATATGCATGTCTCATAAATATTTGAGAAATAATGAAATGAGACTTAATAATCTTAAACCATTATCTAATTAATATTCTTTTGATAGAATAGTCCTGAATAAATGTTAAATAAATGCATTTTTAATAAAAGGAATAAGAAAAACTTTTTTCCTTGGAAATGTTAGGAGGATTTATGAAATCATAACTGACACCTTATATATTGGACAAACAGGACGATCGCTCTGTAAGAGACTGAATGAGCACAGAGCTGATATCAGAAATCAAAGAACAAAGAAACCAGTTGCTGAGCACTTCCATCTTCCTAATCACTCGATGATGGATTTGTTAACGACTGTCGTCAGAGATGTACCTGGGACATCAAGACTCCAAAGAGAAACAGCTGAACTCGAATTAATATGCAAGCTAAATTCTGTGAAAGCAGGACTCAGTCGAGACCATGGGTTCTTTTCCCATTCCAAAGGGTAATTTGACTTCAGGCTTCCCATGGTTTGAGCCTGTAAACTGCTCTGATTTGCTGTTACTTTATGACCGGATCCTATGTTTTACACCCACTTGCATTTAGTTTCATTCCTTTCTGTAAGTTCACCCATCTTCAAAGCATCTGAGGAAGTGGGATCTTCTCCCACGAAAGCTCATGCAAAAAATAAATCTGTTAGTCTTAAAGTGCCACACAACTCCTTGTTGTTTTTTTACTCAAAAAATTTACGTCAAAACTGCTTTTCAATAGAAAAATCAGGTTTACAACTGAATTAAATTTTTCACAAAAAGTGTTTGCTTGCCACAAAAAAAAAAAAATCAGTTTTTCATCAACACAATAGACCAAAATCAAAATGTTTGATTTGAAAATATTTCGATTTTGCTTTTCTGCCATAGTGCTTTATGGGAGGAGTTGTTCAGCTGCCTCTTGTTCCATTCTCCTCTATGGACCAAGCTTAGCCTGTATCTCCCATGATGCACTGCATCCCTTACAAAATAAAAATATTTTGATTTTCCACCAACATTTTTTTTATATTTGAATTCCTGCTGAAGAAATAGACATTTTCCATTGAAACTAAACCCATTTTTTCAATTAGCTCTACATAGCGCTATAGGCTGTGTTCACACACAGGTATTATTTCGATACAAGTTGTGTCGAAACAACTTGTATTGAAATAATGCCATATTTTGAAATAACTTAATTCAAATTAACAATTTGTTAATTCAAAGTAAGGAAAAAAGCTCAAAGCGAAATAGTTTCAGGCAACAGTTATTTCAAAACAAGTCACTGTTGTTTTGAAACAACATGTTCGGATGGCATTGTTTCAAAACAATCATTTCAAAACAACATTGTTTCGTCCCCACATGGGGTTTAAGTTGTTTCGAAACAACCATGCGTCATGTGAACAGGGTATTTCTTATTTCGAAACAACCTCTGTTGTTTCGAAATAAGAGTGCTGTGTGAACACAGCCACAGTGTTAGGCACTGGGAAACACATAGTTAAAGACAAGTTCACAACCTAAATAAACAAGATGGACAAATTATTCCCATTTTAAGGATAGGGAACTGAGGTGCAAAGATTAAGTGACCTGCTTAGGTTACCCATGAAGTCTGTGGTAGAACCATAAAATGCATTAAAATCTCCTGAATCCCAATATAGGGCCTTACATCAAGCCTATCCATTGCGCCTCTAGTAAATCACACAGCAAATTGGTGAGCTCATGAAATTGCCAGAGCAAACAGACTTGGATAAATTTAGATAAGCTTTCTAATTTTGGGATTTTCAACCAAACTGAATATTTTTTGGAAGATCACACGATACTGTTATTTTACAAACAAGAAATTTTTGTTCATCACTGTAACTATTTATTACAAGAAAATGTTATGTCCCCACATCCATTCCCTACTGAAATGACTCAGTAGTTTTACTCAGAATGACTTGATGATTAGAGCTTCCATTGCATTTTTCAAAACAATACAGAGAATAGGTTTCCTTCTAAAGAAATGATGTTAATGAGATATATATATATATATAGCATAGTGGTTAAGAGCACTGTAGTGGTTAAGAATGATGCCCTTTGATGCAGGAGAGTGGGGTTCAAATCCTGGTGGGTACCCTATCTACCTTTCCAGTTGGGGTCCTTGGGCAAAAGACCCCCTAATGCCTCACTTACCTACCTTGGATATGAGTGTGACATGAACTAGGAGAGTCATGCAAGCTTGGATGTCACCCAGATTAACAAGGTCCACGCCAGATGTTGGGGAACCAGGACAATCTGATGATAAGGGGGCTACTGGAACAAACCATACATGGACAAGACAAGAGAACCTGGAGTTGATGGAATGCTACTACAACAGCAGACCTAATGAGAGGGGATATATGAAACGTATGAGGGGACTATGGATGGACAAAAGACCTACATCCACACTAACCGAGAAACAGCTAGTTACCCAACTCTTCAACATAGTAAAGAGGCAGCTGCTCTCACAACTTGAGATAGACCAACTCCACATTACATCCTGGACTCAAGAAGAAGCCCCAGAAGAACAACTAGATGTGCAGACAACACCTGAAGCTGGAACTCCACTGCCACCCCCTCCATTACAGAACACAGCAGTTGATATCAGGCATAAGATCATGGATAAACTAGCTACAGTCAACCCTCGAGACTGATTACCAAGGCTCGTTGGAGAAGTACCGTCAGCTAGTATGCTAGAAGATGCCAATAGAGCCCTAACGACAATTCCTACTGCCACCATAACTCAAACCAATGAACTGGTATATGCGACAGCCTCTGTAATCCTGGGGGTGCTTGGCTACACAATCAAGAAGAACAGCAATACATACCCTCCCTGGAAAATGAGGTTGGAGGATAAGATCAAGGCAACCCGGAGAGAAGTTAGCCGGCTGGTGGAACTACAGAAGGGTGTAGAGATTAAGGATAAGACTTGGCTACTGAGAAAATACAAAGGCCTGACTCCATCTGAAGCCCTAGAGACTGCTAAGCAAAGGCTCACAGCACTGGCCACCAGGCTAAGGAGATACACTAGAGAAGCAGAGGCCAAAAAGATAAATGCCCTGTTCTCCAAAGAACCATCCAAGGTGTACTCCCAACTGCAGTGCAACAACACAATAACAGCAGAGCCACCAACAGCAGAAACTGAACAGTACTGGAAGACCAAATGGGAGAAAGAGAAGACTCGTAACACCAGTGCAAAGTGGCTGCAGGACCTGAGAACAGACCACAGCAATCTCCCAGAACAGGAACCAGTCACCATCACAGTAGCAAACATCCAACAGCGGGTCAAGAACATGAAGAGCTGGACAGCACCTGGCCCTGGACATGATCCACACCTACTGGCTAAGGAAACTAACAGCAATGCATGAACGCCTAGCAGCACAGATGAACCATCTGCTAGCAGCAGGCTCCCACCCAGACTGGCTAACACAAGGAAGGACAGTGCTGATCATGAAAGACCCCCACAAGGGAATAGCACCATCCAACTACTGGCCAATAACCTGCCTCCCCACAACATGGAAAGTCCTATCAGGTGTCATAGCCACCAAGGTACAGGACCACATGGGCCAGTACATGAGCACAGCTCAGAAGGGCATTGGGAACAACACCAGAGGCTCAAAACACCAGTTGCTCATAGATAGAGCAGTCGCCCAAGACTCAAGGTCTAGACAGACCAATCTGAGCACAGCCTGGATTGACTACAGGAAAGCCTATGACTCAATGCTGCACACATGGATCTGTGAATGTCTGGCGCTATACAAAGTCAACAGGACACTAAGGACCTTCCTCAAGAACTCAATGGGACTGTGGAAGACGACGCTGGAAGTCAACTCAAGACAGCTTGCACAAGTGGCCATCAAGTGCGGCATATACCAAGGTGATGCACTGTCCCCACTGCTGTTCTGCATTGGCTTGAACTACCTCAGCCAGATAATCACAAGGACTGGATACAGATACAAGTTCAAGAGTGGAACTACCATCAGCCACCTCCTCTAAATGGATGACGTCAAGCTGTATGCTAAGAATGAACGAGACATTGACTTGCTAATCCACCTGACACGGATGTACAGTGAAGATATTGGGATGTCATTCGGACTGGAGAAGTGTGGCCGGATGGTAGTAAAGAGAGGAAAGGTAGTCAAGAATGATGGGGTGGAACTACCAGCAGGCCACATAGCAGACATACAGACCAGCTACAAGTACCTTGGCATCCCACAGTCACATGGGAACCACGATGAGGAGGCAAGGAAGACAGCAACATCCAAGTACCAACAAAGGATAAGACAGGTCCTGAAGAGCCAGCTCAATGGGAAGAACAAGATCCATGCCATCAACAGGTATGCCCTGCCAGTCATCAGATACCCTGCGGGTATAGTGAGCTGGCCAAAGGAGGACATGGAGGCTGCCAATGTGAAGACCCGGAAGCTCCTCACAATGTACGGAGGTTTCCACCCCAAATTCAACACCCAGAGACTGTACACCAGCCGGAAAGAAAGCGGGCGGGGTTTGGTGAGTGTCAAAGCCACTCTCCTGGACGAAACCCAGAGCATCCAGGAGTACATCAGTAAGATGGCACCCAAAGATGAGCTGCTGAGAGAATGCCTGAGGCAGCAGCAGACATGGGAGGAAGATCAAGCCGAAGAAGTGCCATGGCAAGACAAGACCCTGCATGGGATGTACCATTGACAGATAGCTGAGGTGGCTGACATTGGGAAATCCTACCAGTGGCTGGAAAGGGCTGGACTAAAAGACAGCACTGAGGCACTGATCACAGCAGCACAAGAACAGGCACTGAGCACCAGATCCATTGAAGCAGGGGTCTACCACACTAGACAGGACCCAAGGTGCAGACTGTGCAGAGAGGCCTCAGAGACAGTCCAACACATAGTGGCAGGATGCGAGATGCAGGCAGGAACAGCATACACTGAACGGCACAACCAAGTAGCTGGCATTGTGTACAGGAACATCTGCACAATGTATGGGCTAGACCCTCCCAAGTCCAGATGGGAGATTCCACAGAAGGTCGTGGAGAATAACAGGGCTAAGATTCTGTGGGACTTCCAGATCCAGACAGCCAGGTAGGTACTGGCCAATCAACCAGACATCGTGGTAATAGACAAGGACCAGAAGACAGCGGTGGTGATAGATGTAGCAGTGCCAAGTGACAGCAACATCAGGAAGAAGGAGTATGAGAAGCTGGAGAAGTACCAGGGCCTGAAAGAGGAACTAGAGAGGATGTGGAAAGTGAAGGCCAAAGTGGTCCCGGTGGTGGTAGGAGCACTCGGGGCTGTGACTCCTAAGCTGGGAGAGTGGCTCCAACAGATCCCAGGAACAACATCAGAGCTCTCTGTCCAGAAGAGTGCAGTGCTGGGAACAGCTAAGATACTGCGCAGAACCCTCAAACTCCCAGGCCTCTGGTAGAGGACCCGAGGTTGAGGAAGACACATACCACCCATAGGGGTGGGAGGGGAATTTTTTTTTTATTATAAAATCTCTGTTGTACAAGCAGAGATCAACATCCCTAATGCAATGGAGCCAAGGTGTATTAAAGATAAACAACAGATAAGAAAGGAATTCAGCTATTACTCTTTCAGGAAATTATAGTTAAGATGGTTTAAAAACAAAAACTCTACATTTACAGTTCAGAAAGAAATGACTCTTCCAAACTGCTGACGGGTAATGAATATTACATTTATCTGTTAGCAATTACATGTGTCTCTGCAGAAGCAACTGAACTCTGCTTACAGGATCCAGGCCTTTCTTTTCAAATGAGAAGGCAACTTTTCAAACCATACTCACACGTGCGAATTGTGCAAGGACCACATCTGTCAATTCTAATAGCCTTTTGCACGTGGGTCTTCCTTAGATGTGTAGTGGCCTGATTGATACAGTAAAATGTCCAATTACCAGGCATACGTGCAGCTTTTGTGCACACAAGTGTATACATGCACAGCTTTATGCATGCAATGTTTAGAGGCCACTTTTAATAACTTAGCTCCTATTTGTGGCTACTGGCTCAATCTGGCACTCAGCTGCAGGCGAAATAGAGATGCAGAACTGGGATCTCTGAAAATTACACCATGCCCCTCCCAAACTTTGACTCATTGGGAAATGACAGGTTGCATCTTGTTTTTGGTCTCATATCCTCACTAGGTGGAAATGTGGCTCACAAACAATATTTTCCATAGAAAACTGACAAATATCAGTTTTATTAGATTCTGTATAAAAGGGCATCCTATACATACCTAGATATGTTAGCTATCTTTTAATAAAATACTAGAAGCAATTCCAGCTATATCATATGAGTCTGGTAAACTGAAGTTCAGGATTAAAGGAGGCAGAAAAGAAAGTTAAAAATATGCTCAGTAGACACACAGAACTAGTTAAAAAAAAAAATACCAAGAGACTGTAAGGCAGAGGTGAGCCAGGACAATCACTCTGAGAACAAGAAACTCAGGTTAGGAAATGTTATTTGCTGGAAATTCCTGAAGGACAGGAAAAAAGCACTTCCTCCTCTTTTCCATCCATTCAACTCAACCCACCCAAGCCCTTGAGTGGATTTTGTTGGTTCTGGGAATTTGAACACGACAAGCTAAATCCTGATTATATTGAACTCAATGAGAGTTTTGCTGATGACTTCAATGGAACCAAGATTTCTCTCCTGATGTTGGAATGCACAGTACTTAATCCTAGGAAAGCCAACTATACAAAATTCTGTGTGATGCTTCTGGAATGCCATAGTTTTAAAGAGCAAATTTTTAAATTCACACATAAATGTTCTCAAAGCATTTGCAGTTGTCACAATGAAAATGAAATGGTAGGATCCCTAATCTATAATTTGAAATGGAGAGATGGATGTAGAGAGTAGATTTGTGTTGCTTTTCCTTACTGATTGTGCTGTATTTCTAGATGAGGAATAAGTGCTTAATTATAGTTCAGTGATGACATGGTGTCTCTTAAAACCATGTTGTGAATCGTTACTAGCATTTGTGAGCATTTCTTTAAATGTTGAGTCATATCGGTGTTGTTGGGTAAGGGGTTCGCAAGCTGGAAAAAAATCTGAACAGTTTTAGGGGGAAATTGTAGGAGGTTTATGCCAAAAAAAATTGAAAAGCTGTTCTAGGTGGCCTATATAAATGAGTTTAGTGGTCTCAGTCCAGCTCCCAGTGGATAGAGGTAGAGGCCTCCTCCACAAAACCACTATCATAACTAGAACTAATAGCCACCTTTCATAACAGTCTCAGGGAAGAGGACAAACAGGATCATACACTGGGTCTGAGCTCTCCTTCCATCCTGCTAAGCCAATACTGGAGCAATGATCAGGGCAATAGGGAAGCTGTACTGTCCCCATTCAACAGCTAACATTTCAGTTAAGGCAGCATCTTTTATTCATGCAAAATCTATCCAAAACATTTAATAAAACTAAATACTACTACAGATGCAAATGCCAATATTTCATGCATATGTTGGCCTCCTTCCTGTGCCCCACACCATGGGTCAGTTTTAAGCCATTTCATGCTGTAAAATCCATCCAGAGGGTTTGAAAGTTGATGGAAGATCAGGATAATGAAATAATGCCAACTGTTTTCACAATAAACTGAAATTTACCAGCATATTTCCTTTAAAAACCCATTAAAACATATTTAAACTTAATACCAGACAACAAAAGTATTCTGTATGTGAAGGCCCCCTCCCATTCTCTCCAACACAGTCAGCCTGTGCAGATCTATATATTATAAGGATTATGTAATTGTGTGTCTTGAGAGGCAGTTGTATTTTATAATATCTGGGCTGTATATATGTGAAGTCAACTACTACAGGAGAAGCCCAAGAAAGAAAACAACAGAATGCTGCTAGTTGTTGCCTACAGCCCCCCAAGTCAGACCTCTGCAACACATTATTAAGGACCTACAGCCTATCTCAAGCCTTGGGGGACAGACCTCCTCTTGCTTCCAAATAGCACCCCCTCGACCTTAAGCAGGTACTCACCAGCAACTACAAACCTAACAACAGAGCCATTAAAGCAGGCACATATCCTTACAACAAATCACGCTGCCAGCTTCCCCTGCGTATCTGCACAAAAGATACTATCACAGGACCTAATAAAACCAGCTACTCCATCAAAGGCTCATTCACTTACTCATCCACCAATATAATTTATGCCATCATGTGCCAGAAATGCCCCTCGGCCTTATATATTAGACAAGCAAGCCAGTCTCTGTGCAAAAGAATAAATTGGCACAAAGCTGACATAAGAAATAACAACATTCTAAAACCAATGGGTCAGGATTTTAGTCTTCCTGATCACTCCATTGACAATTTACTAATTGCTGTGCTCAGACAGATGAATACCAGATCAAGGCTTCAAAGAGAAGCTGCAGTGCTCAAATTTGTTTACAAATTTGACTACTTTGCTTTGGGGCTTAATAGGGACTTTGGGTTGTTTTTCTTATTACAACAGGTGATTTGACCTCATCTTCCTCTGTATGCTGTCTCCCAGTGTTTGAATCTTTACAACGGCTTCGATATGCTATTACAGTGTGATCTGATCCCATGCCTTACACTTCCCTGCATTTATTTCCTCCCATTCTGTAAGTTCCCCCATCTTCAAAGCATCTGACCAAGGGGGATTTTTCTCCCATGAAAGCTCATGCAATAAATAAAAGTGTTAGTCTTTAAGTGCCACAGGACCCCTTGTTTACTGAAGTAGACTAATACAGCTGTCCTTCTGGAACGCAGCTGTATACAGCATTGGTATGGTCCACTACTTAGAGTAAGGACATAGAACCTGACCTTCTGTGTTCTATTCTGGTCTTTGCCACATTCTTGCTCAGTGACATTAGACCAGTTCCTTTCTATCCATAAAATGGTCATATTGTAATATCTACATGACTCAGAGCAGTGTTTTGAAGCCTACTTAATGCATTTATAGAGAGCTCAGGATGAAATACACTATATCTTTCTATCTTTGTAAATGAATATAGGACTCCCAATATTGTAGTATTTGAGTATCTGAAACGCAAAGGTACTCGCATGACATTTATATACAAACAAACAAAAAAACCCAACCAATATATAAAGAAATAATGGAAACACACATAAAATCCTCCAGTCAAATGAAAATTAACTTTAAGCATTTGCACTCTGCAGTATATCATGTTCACACAACCAATTAAAAGACATGCCATCTCGTTTGGAAAATATCTATTGATTTCCCAGTTCATCAGTGTGTCCTTCAACGGCTCCTATGACATCATCAATATTTTTCTATTTAGAATAATGACTTATTTTATATGCCAACAGCTATAAAAAAGATGACACATATATATTTCTAAGGACATCAGCTTAAAAACCATCGCAATTTCCCTCCTTAACATACAGTATTTGTTATCCAGCTTTTTAAAAAAAATGTTTGGCTCTTGTCATGGGACTCATTTATAGACTACAGTAAATCTGTTTAGTTTATAAATCAACCACTAAATCATGTTTCCTCATTTAGAAGTTGTCGCTTTGGTCTGCATTTGGGTTCCAAATTACACCCATCTTTCTTTTTGAGTATGTAGAATACATTTCAAAGGAAATCCTCCCAGGCCAGCTTTTCCTTTCTTCCTTCTTTTGGAACCCTCTGTATCTCTTAACTGTCTGGATTCCAACTGTTCCATGTTATCTCTGAATCTTTCTCTAGAGTCAAAAAGGCATACGTTCAGCTAGATGTTTATTCTGTTCATTTCACTCATGTGTGTTTGTCAAGCTACAGTTACAGCTGAACTTCTGCCCAGTTTTAGCAACGGAACGGAATATTTACATGCCCTGGATATAGATGTGCTCTTAATCAAAGCTCCATATAGAGCTGATTGGCATAAAAAATCAAGCAGGATCCTGGCTAGGAACCAACAATTAAACACACCAGATATTTGACCCAATGTAATTCCCACCCACTAAAGATTCCTCTTTTGATTTATTGTTTGCTAGTCTCACCCCTCCTCTGTTTTATCCAAGTTTGAATTTTCCCTATCCCTAGACAACCATTTGGTCAAGCTGTCTGGAGAGTTTTCCATGTGGGGAACCTGCTTGGATTTTGAAATTCAAACCTGGCAGAAGAGGGTTTAAGATCAAACCTTCCACTTGTTTGCTTCACCTATTTACATATCTCCTTGAATACTGGTCATGCATCACTGCAAATATATCTTTGTGCCAGGAGGGCTAAGATGAGCATGGGATCATCTAAGATCTCCTATCTTGCCACTAGGTGTCAATAGGCTTGCCCTCTGTGCTCTCCTTGGAACCAACAGCACCACACAATCTCTTTCACTTTGAGATAAGGGTTTGAGTCAGATTGACTTGCAAGTGAATTTCATAGCATTTTCCTGGGCATTACTGAGCCTAACTTCACACCTTTTTAATGATAATTGTAACACTGGAGAATAAAAAACAATGTATCCTATTGTAAAATAAATTAATTCTTTTATAGTACCTTACTATAGGCAGGTTAAGTGAGAAAGTTCAATACTCTATTGCAGTGACTTGTACCATTTTACTGGGTTATCAAAACTGGTCTGGAGTCAAAGGGTTCCATATATTAGAAGACACAGCAGTCTTCTCTGTTTCATATGTGTTTTCTGCTGTTCCCTTCACTTTGCCCAGGGAGGCAGCTGGTAGAGGACTAACTCCTGATCTATATGTTATCAACTGCACAGGGCTCAGGCCCCTGAATCCATTATCCTTGAAGGGCAATAAGATCATGAAGTTCAGGGAAACATACCTTAGCAACAGCCACCAGGCTCCACACTTACCACTGAAGAGTGAATTGGACCCTTCACTGACATATAAAACCAGCAGGGAAGCCAATGAGACGTGATGCTGGACCAGATGTCCAGGAGGACAGCATGTGGGATCAGTCCAGCTAAGTGGTCTCCTGAGAGTAGTCAGTGAGAGAAGAGAAGCCAAGTGCCCCCCCCCCCGCGCGCCTGAAACATTACTAACATATGTGAAACTGAGTTGGTGACTGAGACAAAAGGGTCTGATGGGTCAAAAGAACAGCTTAGCAGAAAATGTTATTTATATAGATTTGGGTACGTCACCTTAGTTTGAACTGGAGTTTGAAAACTGGCCCAGAAATTAGCCAGTGGAAGATGCAACGAGAACTTAGGAATGCCAGGATTCCAGTCCTGTGTGCAACCCATTAAATGCTGCTTCTCTTGCATGTATTACACTATTCTCTTTATTCCCTCCCCCCCCCATATCTGGTAAAGGTCAGAGAAAGGTATGGGGACTTTATTTAATATTGACTCTTTGTCTATGGAGGAAACATTCCATCTCAAGCATTATTAAATCCTGTAATCAGTCATGTTCATCCTTTGCTATATTCTTTCCAGGGAAATGCTCCTCTGAATATGAAAAGGTGACCTAAACAAAACACAGTACTCTGGATGACATCTGACCACAACCATCCACGGTGACAATTTATTTTAATGTATACTGTATTCTTCTGTTCATGGATGGAGTCCCACTGTCTGTCATTTCCCTTTTTTCCAATGGGATAGTGGCTAAAACCAAGGTTATTTTCTACCCAAGCCCGAAATGCTTTTCCAGTTCATCTCACCACCTGAGTCTTTTCCATTTATATGTACTAAATAATCCTTTTTTTGTTTGTTGCCACCTGACATATTATGTTACATTAATCTACATTATTCATTTATTGGCCTTGTCATTGATCCCAAAAGCTCTCAATCTGCTAGCACTGTTCCTCATCATTTGCCAGATTACATCCAAATCATGTACAGGTACTATACTAAAAAGAGGCTTCAGAACCAATGTCTGGCAGAGTCCCTTGTACGCAATCTTGTCTCGGGTAGAAATGTGAAGACTTAGGACCAATCTGCACAGCAGTGAAACCTTCTACAAATAAACAATTCAAAGTTGGTGTCTCTGATCATCATGGACAGGAATTTGCATGTTATAAAAGCATACTATAGATCAGTGGTTCCCAACCTGTGGTCTGTGGTGCTTCAGGTGGTCCATGGGTGTGGGGGAGGATAATTACTGCAAGTACATATATTGCAGGTAAATGTAGTGTGATGAGTGCAATATGTTTGTGAGTGAGTGTAATAAATTATTAGAAATAACTGCTTTTTTAATACCCCTCGATATACAAGTTTGACTTCTATCAGCCATAGTTTATGTTAAAAACGTTTAAAATGGTTTGTTTACATGGTTGTCTGCAAAAACTTTTGGTCCACATAAAGGGAAAGATCAAGAACCGCTGCAATAGTTAACAGCTAGCCAAACCAGGAAAAACAGATCATGTCCTCACTGGAACTGAGAGAGCAAAACTTATGTTTCAACACACGTCTTCCTAGGATGGTTTCAGTAACTGTGTGAAAACAGGTTCAAGTCACTCTCTGTATTTCTTTTTTTTTTTAAATATTTTTTACTGAATTTGCGAAGAAACAATCCAAATACCATCCCTGCATATCATTCCTATAGGTGGTTTCTGGGACAAAATCATTATTACAAACAAAGCTATTTCCCAACTTCCATGCAGAAGGATATTTATAGGCTGACATTTCTGGTGTCTGCTTCATGAAATAATAGCTTATTTCTTTATTAAAGGCTAAAATTCGTCCTTTAATGTGCATGCATAGTTCCTATTAACTCAATGAAAAATTCAATTAATTACTTAGCTTAGTTAAAAAGTACAACTAGAAGTAATGAGATTAAATGAAGAAAAGAAGAAGTTAGAGTGAATAAAAAGAGAAGATTCCCAGCAGTGAGATCTATCTAGTCATGTTTTATATACGCCCTGACCCACAAAGTACTTAAGTATGTGTATGGTGCTATTCATGTGTTTAGTCTGTGGCTGGATCAGGACTCTAATGTGCCCGTACACTAGACAAAACATTAATAAATATAGACTAGGAAGCAATACTGTACTACCTGAGAGATGCAGTGCTAGCCTGCCCAACTAGGCTCTTAACATCTCTTAGTCTATGATGTCATTATTTGGTTTCCACAGTCCTACATTTCCTATAGTTCCTACATTTTCCAGTTGCAGAACAGGGAAAATAAAGAGGTAGTAGGAGGGGGAGACAGCATTTGCTTTTGAGATGTTGGTTCATTCCTTTTTCCATTTGCATCATGTACTATAATTCTTTAAAACAGCCCATAGTCATCAATGCCAAGCAAGTCTATAGAACTTCATTTGCTGCATTCCCTTTTTTCTTGGCACTACAATCACAAAGAACACCAAATGAGTTGGGACATCTTTATAAGGGTATTTGGAGTATTCTCTATCCTTAGAAGGCAAATATTTTACTGCCACAGATGGAGAAATCTCCCATTTATAATGGAGCTCACAGTGTGTATGTGTGTTTACATGATATGGATAAGGAAAAAGCAAACACTGAGTGTCTGATCCCAATTATACTGAAGGTTTAACCATTGTCATCAGTGGGAGGAGGACCAGGTTCCACATGTTAACAATGATCTAGATTCCCTTGTGCTGTTCAAGTCAGTAACAAACAATGCAACACTGACAATATAGAGATTAATTCAGTATAATCTATTTCCACAACATTTTGAAGTCTGCTTTCTAAGGTGGGAAAAGAATGTGTCCAATCACATCTGTGACTATAATACGTTAACCTTTAAAAAAAAGTAAACAAAAAACCTGATGTGAACATTATTTACTTTCAACACAACATAAACCCTGAATCAGATGCCCCCAAAATAATGACAGTGATAACTCCAGAGGGCAATATGTTACAGTGTTCAGAACTGTTTAGCAGATGCACTGGTGCATACATATTCTAAAACATAGTAGCAGAAATGACGGCAAAGCTTTTATGTTATCTGATAACACAGCTCTTTGAGACGCTGCTGGCAGACGCTCTCTACATCGTGTCACACAGGACAACGAATGAGACAGGGCCTCTGTGCTTCTCAATTCATAGACATGCCATACAATACAACAAGTCAGCTTTATAAAGGCCTGCTGAATGAATCTGCCTGCCTGCAAGGAAAATTTAATTGGATTTCTTTGTAGGTTACAACAATCCAATGAAAAATGATGTAAGAATATCAAGATTCCATTTTAATGCGCACTTGAATAATAATTTTTTTAAAGAGTTCTTCGCATACACAGGTTCAAAAATGGAAACAGCACTGCCCTCCTCCCCATAGAGTATGCAGCCCAACTTTATTCTTAACTGCATGGATATTGTATGTGTGATTGTCCCAAATCAGTATATTAATGCAAAAACTATAAACCAGCTGATGTGAACTTACAGGCGTTCACAGCTTCTGTATTTCACTTTCTGTAGGAATAACATTGCCTTTCATGCTGTCTTCATTCTTTGAGCCAACGTGTGTTCCACATATGGAAAAGAAAAGAAAAAATATTTCTCTATTCAGCTACCAGATCCACTTCAATAAATAATGATGAACCTGAACACTATGGTTTAGAGTTCTTGTGAACTACTTAGTTTTTCTGTGTCTTTCTTGGTAGTTTATATGCATATTCACAATGACATGCAACCAAATAAATCAGAGACAACTCTCTATATATCTTTCTGAATATGTACAGATACATAGAATATATGCCCATTTACAAGGCCCATATACTTCATGGGAAACCATACCTACATTCCTCATGCTGTCTAGAAATCCTATGGCAGCTTCAAGCAAAAGTAATAAAGGCAATTTTTATTGAATTAAATTTGAACATAAATAATACAATTGATATTATAATCCGTATAATTTTTTATTGTGATATTAAACTCAATTTACTTAACCCTTTCATTTTTCAGTGTGCCATGGAGCTTTGAACAAGGAGAATAAAAGCTCTCTAAAGTTTTCAGGGGGTTTCTGAAACTTTTGGCATCTCAGTAGGTGGATATTGGACTTTTGACACTCAGAAAGCAGTGAGAGGCGATATAGAGCTGTTGGCTAAACACAAAAGCTATACAGTTCTCCTAAGATCAGCAGCAGTGAAAAAATGTTAGCACAGTTAACTTTAACTCATCATTAGGTTTCAGAGTGAACAATCTGTCTAGCTGAAAGGGGCCTTTTACACATCACACAGAGCTATTGCTTCAACCTGTATGTAAACTCAAGAAGGCAACACTCAATGGCTATGTCCACATGTACATCGTTATTTTGAAATAAGTTATTTTGAAATGAGCAATTTTGAAATAAAGTCCTTCTTTCGAAATAAGTTAATTCAAATTAAGAAAATCTTAATTCGAATTAAGGGAAAAGCTCAAAGCAAAATAGCATGTCCAAACACAGGACTTGCTATTTCGCTTTAGGAGAGGGGCACCATGGGAGGTGTGGCAACAGGGCCCCCTCCCTGGGCCATACCCCCACCCAATATAGGCTAAAAGGAAGGCACACTGGGAAGGAGAAGGGCAAAAGTGTTATTTTGAAATAACAGCCATTTCGATTTAAAGAAGGTTTAAGCTATTTCAAAATGGCAGGTCTTATTTCAAAATGACGGAGCCCGTCATTTCAAAATAAGAATACGTTGTGTGGCTCTAATCTCTTTTTTTTTTTTAAATAACCAGTTGTTTATATTTGGAAAGTTTTCTTAGTAACAATAAGCTATAGAAATGTATAAATGAAACATTACATGAATCACAAAGCTCTATAGAAGAGTCCATTTCAAATAATAAATAACATGACTGTGGAGTTGCAAAAATTCAGAGACCCATATCTGTGTAGCTCTTCAGCATTGATCAAACAAAACTCCCTGAGTACTCAAAGGGAGAAATGAAGTCAAAGGCCTTGTCTTGACTAAAATTTGAGGCATGATGATGTTAAATCATTTTTAGATAGCTTGCTCTAACTACTTATTCTACAGTCTTTACTGAAGACAAGGGAAGTTGTTCCTGAGGTGGTTTAAGTTAAAACTTAGGGGAGCCTACACACATAGGCATTCACACATATACCTTGTCTAAGGTAGGAGAATATGTCTATATTAATGTTTAAAAAAATGTTAGCTAAAATGTGCCCTAACTTCCCCCGGAGTAAAGTTGGAGTCAATGATCTCCCGAGGTCCCTTCCAACCCTATGATTCTGTTCTATTCCATTCTATTCTATTCTAAGGCTTGTCTGCAGTGAAGTTTTAGGAAATATCAACGGATCAAGTTAGCTAATATGATCTAAATTATGGATTGGTCCTTTAAATTCTCATCAAGAACAGTCACCACACCATGTTTGAAGTTATTTTCTCCCTCTGCCTGGTTTGGGACTTTTGCCTGAACAAACACTAAAGAACAGTGCTAAACCATAGCTACGAAATGTTTTTAAAACAGGTTAGTAAAAATGTGTTTTCTAACACAATTTTAAACATGACTTATTTTCCTAGTCCAGACATGCTCACCGATCTTACTGAAGGATTTTCTTATTTTTAGAAAAGCAATTTTTCCTTCTGATCTTCCCAGACACGGGTGGATTTTGGAGCCTGCCCTGAGGAAGGCAGCTCCACCAGCACCATCCCCAGCCAGTCCCCTTGCTCCTTCACAGCCCAGGCCAATCCATCTCCTGCCACTGGGGCTGGGGCTGGGTCCCCAGTCAGGGTCAGAACCAGCCCCTGCTGCAAGCAGCAGTTCCCACTCCCACCTGGGACTAGCTCCTGCTTTCCAGCCAGGGTTGGACCTCACTGGCAGCAGCAGCTCCCACTCCCTGGTAACGGCCAGCTCCTACTGCTGGCGGTGGCTCTTGCTGCTGGCAGCAGCTCCTGGTTCCCAGCCAGGGGTGGATCCTGCATCAGCAGGGAGGCAGGGGGTGGCCAATCAGGGGAGTAATAATGGAATAGTCCTTTGCAGTCTTATCCCTGGAGAGAAGGGGAGGATGTGAGCTTGAGGATTCAGGGAGAGTGGAAACTACAGTAGCAAAGAGATAGAGGACAGATGTCTTTATGAGCTCACTTCTGCCTAGTTGCACTAAGTGGGAGCTTTTCCATGAACTTCAGTGGGAACGGCATCAGGTGCTATGACTTTCAAGGCTTTTTACCACACAAAAAATCTATATGTTGTTGTTTTGTTTCTTTGCTTCATTACTGTATATTAAAAGTGCTAGGTATAGCCCAACTCTCTCCCAGTCGAACCCTATCAGTTCACTTCAATAATATTTATCTGCAACTTGAATCTCATACTCAATCCTGGTATTAGCACCCCATCTACACCACCCTACAGCTACAGAATCTTTCACAAATGTGCTGTTTGTTACAAGGCAGACACTTTATCCTATTAATGTCAAAGCATAATTCACTTAAACCCCTTCCCTCTACAAAGAGTGGTTTCCATTTGTCTTTGTTTGGCACAGTAGCAGCAATCTGATTGGAGGGTGGATGTGTAGGCTGATAATATAATTGTTTTCTGTATAAATATTGTCATGAAAGCAAAGCATGCATGAGCAATAGTCTGTGTCTGATAATTGGACAGATCTAACATGCACAAATCAGGCACTTACAAATTAATTATACTTCAGAAAGATTTCTCCAACATCCCAGCTTAGAAACAGACTTTGGCTATTGAAATCTCATTCCTCCCAGTGTTATTATCGTAATATAGGCCTTGGTATGCTACTTAATGTTGCATCAATATTTCCACTGTAACTAACTCCCATTTTTCAGAGGCTTTTGACTCACAAGTATAATGTTAGTCCAGACAGAAACAGGACCAAATTTAAAACAAATAACAGGTTCCTAAAGCATGCCTGAAAAATACAAGAAGGCCTGTACAAACATCTAATTCTATATGCAGACATGTACAGTACTTGCACATTCACATAACTGCATACGTTAGCATGCAATTCTGCAAGTTCAGCTTGCTCATCTGTGTTTGAAACTTTGGACCAAGGAGTCTCCATTCAGGAGCCATTTCTTTGTCTTTGTCAAAAGAGGAGTGTGGTTGATTTTAAATTATGTATCTGAGATGGTACTTGGGATGTACTTAGACAAAGATTGGAAATGAAGGATTCATGGGGCTATGTCCCACCTGTTAGATCTTCTATCAGCAAACAAGCCCCTTTTATGGGAGCTTCCTTTTGATTTCCTTCTGCCCCACAGCAGAAAGGAGAGAGCAGCAGGAAGTAGGTAGCTTTAGGGGGAGAAGGCCTAGAAGATCCTTGTTCCATCAGACAGCACTATAGAATGCAAACTAGGATGGAGAGGCATGTGGTGCTGTGTGATCCTCCATGGCCTAAGAGAGCTCCACCCTCCAATGACAGTCCAGAATGGAGCTAAAATCAGAGCATGATGCCCTCAGGCTGCCTTCTGAGTCCTTTTCTGCACACACTCCAAAGAGTCTGAAGAGACTGTGCACATACTTCCATCCCCATCTCAGGAGCAGCACCAGTGGCTCAAGTTAAGGAAAGCTAGCAAGCCTGTGAGTTCAAGAAGGCAACCCATAGCAGCATGTAACCTCATTTCCTTTCTGTCAATGGTTTCCATCATTTGCCGTACTACAAATTTTCATTCAGCTTCTCAGATGTTCCTTGGAACCCTTCATGCCAGTTTTGAGATCCTTTCAAAGGATATGGCAGGTCCAATTGCACTTAGGCAGGATGGTGAAGCAGAAACTGATAATTTCTTCTCAAGGTTCATGACTCACATATTATGAACTGCGGCTTTATGCCTCTGTATTCTAATTCTTCTTTCTGGAGAAATAAAACTAGTGAGCCTGAATTTCAGGGTTACTGCGGACACTTAAACAACCACTGAAATCAGAGTCTGTGTAGTCTAATATTCTTATTTTTAAGGATAGCAATAAAATCACAAGTAAATCTCCTGTGTCCCTGAAAGAGAACACATGATCCATATGTTTTATCACAGCACCAAATAGAATTACTTAGTGTCCTGGAGCCGCAGCCCCTGGAAAATATCAACACTCTGACAGTTTCTTCCAGATGATCATACAGAACGTAGCAGTTTCTTCCAGTCATCTAATCAGAAATTTAGTGTCATCTAACCTGAACATAATCTCAATCTCATTTTCACAGAAATAACTGTATATCAGGACATCAGTAATTATACTCATATTGTCCTGTGAGTTTTCTAATTGAGCATTTTCAAAGATTGTCTAATTTAGAACCATTTAAGAATCTATGAAATGGTTACAACAGTATTTCTTGGCAACCAGTGTGAATTGAAAATAATCTCTAAATGGTATTATTTTAAAAGCACTTAAATAATTGATCATTTGGTTGTATATATCATTTTATGGCTAGATATCAGTTAGTTATGGTTGTTTGGTAAATTAGGGCCAGAGGATCAGAGACTTAGGCACTACTTTTGATTTTAATGTTATGCTTTAATAAATGACTATTTTCCTTAAGTATGTGTGTGTATGTGTAGTATATATAATATAAAATGCATTTTAACTAGAAAATAAATTTAAAGTTAAAATGATTTAGTAGCAGTATATCATCAGACCTGCCTGGCAGAATTTCACTCTTACATTTAGCTCTGCTTTCCTTCCCAGACTCCCACTGGACATCAATAGACGTACAGTGAACTTACAGAGATGAGAAAATAAGTAGTCAAATTACAACACAGCATTTTGCAGAGAACTGTGTACTAAGAATGTGTATTTCACAGAAAAAAATAATCCCTCTAAGTTGTTTTGAATAAGGAACTCAGCATTCTACTGTTGGGTTTTTTGAATTGTTTATGGATTTGTGCTATTGTCTTGTGTTATCAAAAGCACCCCTAAACTCTGCACTGTCACTTTTGGAAAGCAGAGTCTAAGGTCAAATTTTCAACCCAAGTGCTCCTCCATAGGAATTTGGGGTACACAACGCATGCACAGAATAGGTCCTACCTTCGTATGCTCACTGCTAAGAAGTTTACTTGCCTCCCTTTTTAGAAAAGATCACAGGGATTAAACCAATAGGGGTCTATAGACATTTAAATAGATATTGCTCTAACATTCTAGAGATTCACATTTAATTGACAATATACTTTGTATAAATTGTTTAAACA
The DNA here is from genome assembly GCA_007922195.1 of Podocnemis expansa. Taxonomy (NCBI): domain Eukaryota; kingdom Metazoa; phylum Chordata; order Testudines; family Podocnemididae; genus Podocnemis; species Podocnemis expansa. Next base: position 3,328,845 of record ML681982.1, read on the forward strand.
AACAAATTTCCACAGTAGGGATATTGTTACTAGATAGAGTGGAATTATAGTCTTTTTTAACTGGGTTCTCTCCCTTTTTAAGAGGACCTATAATAGGATGCAGCAGGAATGCTACATACACAAGAGAAATTAGAGTTTGTGATGTATGAAGGAGAGCAAAGAGGGAGACTTAGAAAAACAAACAACCAAACCAACCAAACAAAAAGCAACTGTAAATGCTATTTCATGGTTAGCCAGCTGTTTGTATTTCTTCTGTTGACTGTAGTTAATCATAACTGGTGGGACAAAGTGTGAGTCAACCTTCCTAGCCAAAACGGTTCTCTCTTGAAGAGCATTAGCTCTTAATCACACTTTTCTCTTTCCTTTAGTCTTTATGCTATTAGAGTAATGGATGGCAATTGCATGCTATTTCTCTCTCTCTTTCCCTCTCTCTTTCTCTTTTTGGTAGTTGCAGCTGATACTAAGTAGCATTACATTATTATACCTAATTTGTCTCCATTAAAATAATGGGTGGCAACTGTATAGTTTCATCTATGGGTGGCTATTATCAATGTAATTTCTCTTCATTAACCATCATTTGTGCTTTTCTTTGGTACTGTAGGTCCTACTTCTCTAAGTAGGAATGGAATGTACTCAGATGGGGATGTACAACTGGAGAGAGTAAGTCAGTAGTCTCATTGATTCAGTGGATGATCTTCTTGAACAACTCATTTCACCTCTCAAAATCTTAGTTTTTCCAACTGTAAAAAGTGAATAATATGTGCTTACCTGATTCACTAGGCTGCTGTAACGTTCACTGGGAAACTGGAAAGCAAAGTAAAATTAATATTACATTGTTTTTGCCTTTTGCAGTCCCTAATTAAATTAATTATGTATAATGGTGGTTTCAAAGGATAATTGCATGTTCTTACATTAAAGTATCAATGATATCTAGCATTTACTCTTTCCATGTATTATGAGGCCTGGGCAAAAATTTTGGAAGACTTGAGTAGTGATGACAAGTTGCAAAGGGTGTTGCCATGTTAGTGTAGTTCAACAGAACTAACAAAGAGTCCTGTGGCACTTTTAAAGACTAACAAACTTATTTATCGCATGAGCATTTATGGAAGAAAATCTGACAACTGATGAACTGGGACTTTCTCCCACAAGAGCTCAGGCGATAAATAAATTTGTTAGTCGTTAAGTGCCACAGTACTCCTTGTTTGTTTTGGGCAGTGATGAGGCTGATCACTGAACTGGAGTTTTCCCTGAACACTGTGGAGAGAGGCCAGGATATTAATTCTGTGTGATATGTATACAGTCATAACATACATAGCATAAAGTCATGGAATCTGTGACAAAATCGTATCTTTACCTATGGGAGACTACAGTATTATATATATATATATATATATAAATTAAATTCCTCTCTCACCCCCTATGGGTGGTATGTGTCATCCTCAACCTTGGGTCCTCTACCAGAGGCCTGGGAATTTGAGGGTTCTGCGCAGTATCTTAGCTGTTCCCAGCACTGCACTCTTCTGGACAGAGAGCTCTGATGTTGTTCCTGGGATCTGTTGGAGCCACTCTCCCAGCTTAGGAGTCACAGCCCCGAGTGCTCCTACCACCACCGGGGTCACTTTGGCCTTCACTTTCCACATCCGCTCATGACACTCACCAAACCCCGCCCGCCTTCTTTCCGGCTGGCGTCCAGTCTCTGGGTGTTGGATTTGGGGTGGAAACCTCCGTACATTGTGAGGAGCTTCCGGGTCTTCACATCAGCAGCCTCCATGTCCTCCTTTGGCCAGCTCACTATACCGGCAGGGTATCTGATGACTGGCAGGGCGTACCTGTTGATGGCGTGGATCTTGTTCTTCCCATTGAGCTGGCTCTTCAGGACCTGTCTTCTCCTTTGGTGGTACTTGGATGTTGCTGTCTTCCTTGCCTCCTCATCGTGGTTCCC